>JAJMKR010000037.1:0-60150 GCA_030563945.1 Geotrichum australiense | reverse complement strand
TACCACACTCACTTCTGGTGGCTCTTCCAGTGGGGAAGGGGCTGCCTTAGGTTTTGGATCCGCATGTATTGGTTTAGGAACTGACATTGGAGGATCTGTCCGAGGCCCTGCATCTATGAACGGTGGTTACGGATTTAAGGGATCTGTTGGTCGACTCCCTTGTTCCGATGTGTTTGCCCCTGTAGAAAGACCTCCCATGTCCATTCTCTGTACCATTGGTCCTTTGGGACGTACTCTGGGAATCACAGAACTTGCGTACAAGGCACTGGTTGATGGTGAACCATGGAAATATCAGCAAGATGTTATCTTCAAGCCGTGGCAACCTGAACTGGCTCTCAAAAACACTAAGAAGCTTACGATTGGTATTCTGCATTCTGATGGTGTTGTCAACCCTCAGCCCCCTATGGCCAGAGTGCTCAAAGAAGTCGAGGCGAAGTTAAAGGCTGCAGGTTCCGTTGACGGTATTGAAATTGAGGTCAAAGAGTTCAAACCTTACAAGCATGACGAAGGAGGGATGATCATATGCCCGCTTTATTTTGACGACGGTTGCAAGAAAAGTTTGGAACTTCTCAATAAAGTTGGTGAACCATTGTACCATCTTAGTAAGTCTGTCATCATAGATAATCCTCTCGTAAGGGATCTCGACATAGATACTTTCTTTGCACTCAACAAGAGAAAGCTCGAGTACCGCCAAGAATATCTTGAACATTGGAACGCCCAAGGTATTGATTTCTTAATCTGTCCCCCTGGTCCTGGTGCACCTCAGCCTCACGGAACTTCTACTTATGTTCTATATACCAGTCAATGGAATTTGCTCGACTACCCCGGCATTGTTTTCCCTGTTGGAAAAGTCGATCTGGAAAAAGACAAGCCTTATGAAAACTATGTTCCTTTAAATGACTTTGATAAAGATTATTATGAGAGATACCAGCCTGAAAAGTATGCTGAAGCTCCTTTAGACTTGCAGCTTGTAACTAGAAAATACCATGAAGAAGAGGCCTTTGAATATCTCAAACTTGTTGAGAAAATTCTTGCCTAGAATTATTAACAAATAGATGAGAGTTGTACCAGCTGGGAGACTCAAATGCCTATATAAAGTTACATGAAAGTTTTATAAGTTTATCCGATACGTTCTGGTATCAACCTGACCATTCTAGTAGAAAGAATCAGTACAACTAAAATCCATAGATTACTGCAGCTTGTAATAATATCATGGACCAAATAGTTTGAGTTAGTTCCCGCGCACAGTTACGCGGTTTGTCGTAGTAAAAGAAAGCTTAGAATATTGGACCAGAGACTTCAAGTTCAGCTTATCAATATGCTGAAACCTAACGGAAAGGGAGATTTCAGGAGTGCATGTAAACCAGATAGGAAGACATCCAACCCCTTTCACATACCAGTATATCCTCTGCCCACTCACTCACCACTTATCGCAAATCATTATGTTTTGGGAATTGATATACTCTAGACTCAGGAGTCCAAACACGCTTTCACTTACACATGTTTTTATACATATACTTGAGGTGTTTTCCAATGCATTTTCATGCTCCCTCATACCTTCAGCTCACTTTTACATCTACGTATAACTTTTAGAAGCCCTTACAGCGTATCAACCGTTCTAAGCTCCTGAATCTGAGCCAATATAAACTTCATTCATCTTTGCATTAATATATTTCATCAGCCCGCGCAATTACATAGTACGTATTATTTTTCCTTCGTGTCTCATATTCATGTATAGAGCTGTAAATCTACACGCCACAAGCCTCCCCTTCACAATCTTTGAAAGACGATACTGTAATACTGCATTTGCGTGTCAAAAGCTTTGATCCATCCACACCCTCATGTTTGAATGCACTAGGTTGTTCTTCCTTTCGGATACACGCATCATTTGTGACCTGATCAGTGCTAGAATTTTTCACTCTGCTTTAACCAAGCTTCTTTTCTAGACGTACAGTACTAAAGCGTTATATACTTTACAACGAAATCAAAGGTCATATTTTAAGCTGACATGATATTTACCAATGCCACCTATTTCGATTTGCCAGAAAACAACTCAAATGATACCCTAGTATCAAAGCCACGAAAGCTGTAATGTGTATTAAAGGAGCAAACATAGTGATTTTACTTGTTCAATAGGTTATATCTCACTATTCACAAACATACTTTTTTGAAAGAGAGAGTTGTAAGATATATACAATCAGACTCAGAGTTAGTATGGGCTCAATCAATTTTATGTCATTGAAATATAGACACCGCTCGCTATTGGTTTAATGTTTTCATGCCAATCAGCTCAACGATCATGATTAAAAACTTCGACTGAAAAATGGTATCTCTACTTTCGATAAAAGTAGATTTGCCTATCTTTTGATAGTTTAGTTTAGTTCTTTTTGATATATTTATAAAGCTTTTGATACAATTTTTGACATAACAAAGCATTTTTACTTTTACAATACTGGGTGAATGTGTGATAATAGTTCCGAACTTATTACATCTTCAGGATAAATCACTTATATGTTCTTATTTCATATTTTGAATCTCATTTGGCTCATTCTTGTTTTACAGCGAAAACTATGGGGAACCAAACCAAGCGGGAAACTGAAACAAGTTAACTTACTGTACTGTCTATCATGCACAGAAGCACTCATGTTAGGTCCATGAAACCCCCCAAAAACAAAAAGCTTTGAATCATAGAGTGGATATTTTGGATCTGGTGAGATACATTAAAGATCTGTAGTTTTCTGTGGCACATGGGGCGGTCAGAATCAAACTCTACTTCATCTCAAAACAAAGCCATACGTAACAGTGGAGTAGTGCACCTAACGGATGAATTTTGTTTTTCTAGAAGTTTATATCATATCTTCAGGGGAAGGTTCGCTCACATTTACATGCTTTTGGTTTAATTTGCAAAGCACCGCCTCAATCAATGATAAACAGATGGTGTTTGTGACAGAATTGCATGATATTACTTAGGAGATATGAGAAGTTTTGGCAACGCCTTCGAAGTTGGAAAAGACTTATCATACTTGATATGTTACATCACGATGGTTCATTATCACGTCGTTATTATATAAACTCCACCTAGTGTCCCTTTGCGTGTGTGTCATCTAGCAATTTAGCAGACCCATTTATAGATAATTGCAATTCTATATATAACCGTGGATACCTTTACGACGTAGCAACACAAGTTAAACCTCCAGAAATACTGTACAAGAAGTCATGTTACAATGAAACATACAGCCCATAAACACCCTTTACACATAATCCATAAACTGCAAAAACAATATTTTGGAACCACAAACAGACGGAATCTCGTAAACACCGTGACAATGCCAGCGTCTATTAACTCAAAATTCTACAATCCAATACCTTCTCTGGCCAGGACATCAAATAATCACTCAATGAAAACATGTCGGTCCACAATTTTAGGGTCTGTCTTTCCTAAAGCTTTGATTCTATCAACGAGTATTGGACTAGTGAATAAAACATTATTACATCTAGAATACGTTTCCTGGCACAAATTTATCAATTGCAATGTAGGAATTTTGAAGCCAAAAAATATGCTAAGAATCTTCTATCTCGGGAAGACACTACCTGAATGACGTAAAATACAATTAGTAGGGCATTAAACCCTCTGTTAGTTTTCCAAAAGCTATTGTAAATTTTTGTCTCTGCATAGCAAACCATCCAAGCTGGTTGATGTAGCGTATTTTGACTCCAAAAATTACAAATGGAAACGCTGGAGCCTTAGAGGTTGTTTGGACTATGCAAAAGTAAGTATGACCGGTAGTTCATTAGGCAACGAAAATATAAGCAGCTTTAATCAGAGCGTCTTGGAAAGTACTAAAAAGTATTTTATCAAGACTTTTAGCTTTATCTATCTAGATTGGTGTATCTATAACTAATGTATCTTCTCATTTTGGTCACTTATTAAACTGGATTCAGTCTTATCCTGCTATTGCTCTAACTTGGATCTAGGACTTCTAGAATAAATGTTATACTATAAGCTAAAAAACTTAGAACACAAAATTATTTCATATTTTTCACCACATCAAAAAAGTTTATCCGCCATTGATTGTTCTATTTCACTGATTCTGTCACAACTTCTACAAACGCCCGGCAATCTTGACGAAATCAACTGACTCCATCATATCACATATCTCGCTTACATAGGAGATCTAATATGTAGAAGTGAGCTGATTTTCTACCCGCATTTTACAATAATCACACACGTTACATAGCATTTCAGCGAGTCGTCAGGGAATTTATTTCGTCACAAAGATATATCAAGTGCTCACAAGATGAGTAACTCCAATTCGATAGAGTTTCCAAAGCTAGGGAATTATCATCGAAGATGGCAAATACATTTGAAAAGAAAACTGAAAGACATTGGCGCCAACGAGTTCTCCTTTTATAACTGGCCGATAGAGTTCACACAATTGATGGCGGAAAAAGCGAAACAGGAAGTTTTAAATGAAAAAGCTTGGGATTTGCCAAAGGTTGTTGATAGCCCTTCGAATTTAGTTGCGCATGACGAATTTGGAGTATTCAGCTGCGAAGTTGATTGGAAGTACAACTGTGAAAGGCAAGTTGGGGTCATGCAGAAATTTGATGAATTGTATAGGTGGATCATAGATGTTGTACCGGAATTCAGGAAATTATTCAGTTGGGCAATGACTCAGGAACAAGTACTAGAGAGACTAGCGAAAATATATGATGGCGTTGAAATATCTAATAAGTACACCGAGCGAATCGTGAATGAGACTATCAGTGATGTGAATATCAGGGCGCTATTTCAAAGTGTGAAAACTTTATATCAGTTTTTTGAGAAAGTCAAAACGTTAGACGGTACAAGGGATTGGCAATACCTAGAGCACATCGAATCACTCGAAAGACAAGTACATCAAATATCGGCCGAAGAAGAAGAGGTATCACCCAAAGATCTTCGTAAAATGAACTACAACATACGGTCTGATCTTCTCGACAAGCTAGAGCTCAGCACAAAATGCGGAAATCCACCTATTATGCGATACTATTTCTTTGTGCGAATACTTCAGAACTTCGTCCACAAACTTTCACTCATTTATAAAGACATTACGAACGACCCATACTTTAATATTTCTCGGTACAAAACGCTGTCTGATCCCACGCAACTTGACGGCGCTGCTGTCAAGCTAATGATTGTAAATTTCAACGACTACGCTCGTATGAATAAAACGCTAATTAACAGGGGTAATCGTGATCCAGAGGCTATCAAGGTAGTACGCCCATTTGAAAGACATTCAAAGGAACTGAAGAAGTACGAGTTGAGTCAAGAAGCGGCCTCAGAAGCGGCCAGCCAAAAGAAACGGAGAATTAACGACGGGGATTGGGGGAGTTCTGATGACTATCAAGCTCACAGAGGTTATAGAGGAGAGAAGCGAGGGAGAAGGAACCCGGAAGTGCGAGGGAATAGAAGAAGAGGTAGAAGCTATTAGCATTACTAGTAACTCCATCAAAATAGACATACTACAGTACATAGTGTAAGCAATCTATTAAACAATCATAAATTAAAGGTCTGCATTAGATATTAAAGTTGGTTTATAGTATTCTATATATATAGATGGACCGAAAGCAATAGTACCGCTCTTTTTTCGGGGGGAATATGCAACGATAGTGTCAAACCCGTGGCATTCATCTGCTTTTCGTCGTCACTTGAATAAGTGCTTCTTTGATAAACGGTGCTGATCTCCGTATCTCTTTTCTAATTGATTGTTGCATCAAAGACTTTTTCTTTCCTGCTACTCTTCTTTTTGTCTCAAAACATGAGCGATGCAGTTATTAAGAAATATAAAACGAGCCTGTTGAGAAAATGTCATTTCTCCATGATCAAATCAAACAACTCGGCACAAAGTTTTACAAATTTCTTTTTCTTTTCTTCCTCTGCGTCAATCAGTTTTTCACGGTTTGATCGCAGTATTGGTTTTTTCACTCGCCAATCTGTTGCTCCCAAGGTCGGGGTCTTAACGGGTGCCGATTTCAGATCTGTCGGGCTGTGCCTTCGTTTTACTATATAACTTGATGTGCTGATATGAGCTCCTGCTGGACTGTGAAGCCTTAGAGTAGTTGGCGTTGTCTTTGGTGTTGTGATTATGTTGGTTAGGTACCGTCTGTTGGCATTACCGAAATATTGCTTCTGGAGGTTGTGGACTATATGATAGTGTGGCTGGTCTTGGAACTCCAATGGACGTTTGTGAAGCGTGTGATTCATAGTGGTGCGTTCAGTATCTTGTATCGTGGGGACTTGCTTGGTTCGTTCTAGTAGCGTAGGATGGATATCTATGCTGACACTGTACAAATTAGAGTGTAAGGCTTTATGGTTTGTAAGTTTTACTGTGTAACCTTTAATGAAATAACGTGGGAGTGAAGGGACGATGTATGAGGTTTATATAAAGCCAGTAGGACAACATACTATCATGGCTTAGTCTGCTCTACGTTGTAGGTCTCTGCTCCTCTAGGTGGCAATTCTGAGTCTTTCCATAGATCCTGAATGGCACTATATGCAACTCTGTCACAAACACCGTTTGCTTATCATTAATTGATGCAGTGTATTGCAAATTGAAATGAGAGCATTAGAATGAAAATAAAACCTCCCCCTGAAAATCTAGAACAACCACTGGTACGTGAAAAACAAGAATAAAAAAGCAAATTGTGTATGCTGGGGCCATACTGCTCTGCTGGACCCATTTGGCTTTTTACTTTGGAGATCTGAATGCGGGAGGTTTACGTCCTTATCGCCATGTGTTACAGGACATGATAGATCTTAGATGTCTTACTAGTAGAGATCGTTTATTGGTATTGTTGCATGACGTCAAATTATGAAGTCTCGTTTCAAGATTGGATTTTTTGATGCTTTCATCTCACGTCTGAAAGAGAAGGAAAAAAGTCAGTGTATCTCTACATGATGTATTCCAGCATGTTTCGCCCTTCCACTTCACTCTGAGTACGTCAAATACCCAGTTGTAAAACAAAGATGGACCAGTTTGGTTTCACGATGTGGGCTATGACATGATCAACTAGATTTCCTGCGAACTTGAGGTTTTGGTGCTATCAGTATGAAAAAGGATAACACTTTTATTTTTCTAGTCCAGCTTTACAGATATGGAGCGAAAATCTTTACAAGATGGATTCTTTTTCGGATGCGTGAGTAAGGAAATTGAAAGATGGATTGAGATACAAATAAGACATACTTTGGGTGAAAATCTGTATACCAACTTTTTCTACCTCTACCTTTATCATGCATTTTGACGTTTAGGAAAATTAATGAATTTTAGTTAGTACCCTTTAGATCTGGTCAATGACTGCTAAGGATTTCATTCCATTTTGTTTTCCGTGATTATTGCTTAATTAGAAGAGTGGCTTTGCACTTCAGTGTTTCAGTCTTTTGAACTTGGCTTTCAGACACTGAGAAAAGAAGGACAACTCTGGTTTTCCACTAAAGTAGTTTGTCTGTACTTATGCTTCACATGTGGGGCATGAATATTCGCGGCTGTATATCTACACCAAATGTAGAGTGCGAACGGATACGTTTTACATCAAACTGGCATCAACGGGGATTTTCATCTGTTGATGACATCAGGCTTTTGTCACATAACATTGTAAACTCGTTTTTTTACCTTTTTTACAAAACTTTTTTTCAAGATTGATCAGCACAAAAAGTTTGGAATTGGAGAATCTGCGTTTTTTGATATGCATTGGCATTCTTTATGAAGTACGCGCTCGGTTAAAACTGTATTTATAATACTTCTGAGGTATGTAGACTGATTTGGGAACTGACTTTGGATACACAAGAACATACTATTGAAAACATGACAGCCTGTATAGATCCCTCAGTAATCAATATACTTGCATGTGCATCATAGTCGAAATCGTGTCGTTTTAAAAGTATTCGGTCAGTCAGTCAGAATATTATTCTTGAGATATGCCAGCAGGTGTGATGAAACTAGAAAAAGAACATAACTGTATGTTTTACAGAGCCCCAAGGCCAGCACTTTGTTCAAGAAAAAAGTGCGCAATAAGGTGGTATAGTAAGCCACATGAGATTTTGTAGCAGAAAAATGCGCGTACCCGACTGTAAAACAGTAAAACGGAAATCTGTACGAGCCGAAGAGGCATTGGCAGAGTCAAAAGGAAATTGCTCATGTAGCACATTTACCTTTTGGAGTCATTAGAGAAGGAGGCTCGTGACATGTAGATCTCATTGATATATGAAAATGCGATACGTTGTGCGAAGAGAACTTCTACCATCTAAATGTGTAGTCATGGATACAGAAGCATATCTGTATGTTTTATTGGCAATGCAAATTGAAAAGGGCCATATGCCTTGTCTACAAAAAAGGAAAAGGCGTACAAAAGATCAACTAAAGTAAATAAAGATACAATTATGGATTGAAAGCTGAAACGAGGAACAGTTTAAGTCTAAAATAATCTATTACAAGATGAGCTCGATTATCATGGTATCCAAGTAGTTGGAATACACAAAAAGCCTATACTGTACTGTACTTTAGAGAGATACAAGTGTGCAGGATTATACGTGAAATAACTTACCAACTGGAGGTTAATGTCTTTGCTTTCAATATATGCACTCCTGAAATATTTCTTATATCAAAACCACTTCTACATATAGGCAAGCTAGTGCTAATGATCTGATCTATGAAGCAATGTTCAATGGTAAGCCCATGCTAACAAAAGCTATTGAGATTGATTTGTGATTTTTCTCGCTTTGAGAAAGTGACGTGCTTCGGCCAGGTTTTGACACTTTATCAAAGTAGTGGGGAACAAACTTTCCTTACTCTTATTCAGCCTCAGGGTTTGGCAAATGACCTACCTTACTTACAGTACATCCTTAATTTACCTGGTTCAAGATCATTCAAGGGAACCGGTATAACGGGATTAGGCTCGACTTTTGTGCAACTCAATGATGGGTTTTGAAAAAACTATGCCACTACGGAAAACTTGATCAAGAGATGAATAAAATATTTGTCTAATTTTAAAGTCGTACAGTACTATACTAGTTTTTTGAATTAATGTATTTAAGCGATTACCTTTTCAATAAGTTTCAAGTATTCAAAAGCCTCTTCTTCCTGGTATCTTCTGGTCACAATTTGCAAGTCCAAAGGAGCTTCCGCATACTTCTCTGGCTGGTATCTTTCATAGTAGTCTTTGTCACGCGCATTCAAAGGAGTGTAGTTTTCAAAAGGCTTGTCCTTCTCAAGATCCACAGCTCCAACAGGGAAGACAATGCCGGGGTAATCAAGCAAGTTCCAGTGACTGGTGTATCCCCAGTAAGTAGAAGTTCCGTGAGGTTGAGAGGCACCAGGGCCCACAGGGCAGACCAAAAAGTCAATATCTTGCTCGTTCCAGTGCTCAAGGTATTCTTGGCGGAACTGAAGCTTCTTCTTGTTAAGAGCAAAGAAACTTGGGGGGTCGAGCTCCTTGACAAGAGGGTTCTCTGTAATAAGAGACTTACTGAGGTGGTACAAAGGTTCACCAACCTCCTTCATAAGTTCTAAACTTTCTTTGCAGCCGTCATCGAAGTACAGTGGGCAGATGATCTCCCAACCTTCAGCATGTTTGTGGGGTTTGAATTCCTTAACTTCAATCTCAATGCCGTCAATAGAACCAGCAGCCTTCAGCTTGTCTTCAACTTCCTTAAGTACTCTGGCAATAGGAGGTTGAGGGTTGACAACACCGTCGGAGTGCATGATACCGATCTTGATCTTTTTGGTGTTTTTAAGAACCAATTCTGGTTGCCATGGCTTGTAAATGATATCCTGTTGATACAACCACGGTTCACCATCGACAAGGACCTTGAAGGCAAGTTCAGTAATACCCAAAGTTCTTCCCATAGGACCAATGGTACAGAGAATAGACATTGCAGGTTTAGATCCAGGGGTGAAAACATCGGAACAAGGAAGTCTGCCAACGGTTCCCTTAAATCCGAAGACACCGTTCATGGAGGCAGGACCACGGACGGAACCACCAATGTCGGTTCCTAAACCAATGCATGCAGATCCGAAACCTAAAGCAGCACCTTCACCACTGGATGAGCCACCGGAAGTAAGGGTGGTGTTGTAAGGGTTCAAAGTTCTTCCGTGAATGAAAGATTCTGAGTCTAAATGCATGAGGAATTGGGGTTGAGTAGTACGTTGGTAGAAAACGGCACCAGCCTTTTCAAGAGTGACAACAACGGTGGAGGTCCAGTCGGTTACATTGTCGACAAGACCAGTGAAAGCAAAGGTATTTCTCTTTCCTTTGATGGCAATGTGGTCCTTCAAACTGAAAGGAAGACCGTGCAAGGGGCCAATGACTTTACCGGTCTCAGCCAAGTAATCATCACACTTCTTGGCCATCTCATAAGCTTCCTTAGGCAGGAACTCGGTAACGTTGTTAAGAAGTCTTTGAGCCAAGATGGCACATCTGAGGTAGGCACCAGCAACGGCCATAGCAGAAATCTTACCTTCCTTGAGCTGAGCAAGCAACTCAATTGGATCTGTTTCCACAATGGCGAAATCTTCGGGTGTAAGGTATTCCTTCTTTAATGGGACAACATTGAGAGGAAGTTTTTCAGGAAGAGGGGCAAGATGCTTTGAACCTTCTGGAGAAGGGAAGTATTTTTCGACTTCAGCCATTGAATCATCACGATATTTGGCGTACTTTTCAGCGTTGATTTCCCATTGAGCTTTAGTCATTTTGAGGTACTATGTGAAATTTATGATATTGTTTGAATTTTGAACTTGGAGATGAAGTGAAAAATGAAATGAAATATGGAACTGAAAAAAAGTAGAAAAAATCATGACCATAGCTCATGTATTTATTTTACAACTGAAAAATCGATCTATCTCATTCTATGTTGTTAATACAACAAAGTCCAGCGGGGACTCCATAAGTAAAAGATTATTGTTAATCCCCCGTTGTTGATAGTGGGGTTTTAACATGTTTGTATTGCAATCTCCAAATTTCTATCAAAGCCGGGAATAACCAAATTCAAAACTTTGCAGATCTATTGCACTGCTGATAGTTTCGAGTTGCCCAAATTTCCCAACCGATTTATCAAAAGCTAAACAGTTTTAAGGTACCGACAAAATGGCTTCTTAGCTTTTTTTGCAATGTCTTGTCCATATCATCAAGGTTATTTTACTACCAAGATTCATTAATTTCACTGAGTAGCCCATTCACAATAACAAAAAGTTATGGTTTTTAGCACATTAGTTCAATCTACTTGACCTAAACTGCAATTGATATACCTCTCCGGGGAAAAACAAGAAAATGAAAAGAAAGCAAGAAAAAAAAGAAATACTGTAATTCTTATCTTATCACTTCAAAATTTTGGTTTCGGCGTAGGTTGTTGACAGATTGGTTTAAGGTACTGTAAAAAATATAAAGTTCAGTTAATATAAATCCTTTCTAATACTCAAAACTCGAAATAACCGTACTATTCTAACATGTGTCCCTCTGCTCAGTATTCTCATTTTGCATGGTTAAAATACAATCCCCGAGATGTCTTTCCAATCTACCCCATGTAAAATTGAGCTCAGTACAGTAATAGCTTTCTACTACAACCCATAGAAACTTCTCAGTATTGTCTCATTATCGTAATATCAGCTCAAGCCACGATATCTTCTACCTGTCGTCTCACGAACCATATCTGCTTCAGTTTGAATTATAAGTTATTAGACTGATGTTATATTACAATATACCGGTATAACCAGTATAGCTTTTTATCAACACGGATAAAAGTTAATAACATCCGTTGTTTATAATCTTCCACTTACAAATTTTGTTCCTCTTCTTGCAAGGCGTGTTATGATTCTTCACCTATCTTTATCAAATAGCCATAATCCACCAGAAAAATAGGGCACATTTGGTCTGGCGTGTTAGATTAATATATATATATATATATAGATATATATTTGTATATATTGTAAATATACAACAGAACCGACTACATAATTCCGGTTGTTACCAAATGAAATCACAACACTATTACATAGGAAATAGCAAGTATTTCAAGCAGTTGTTGTTGGTCGGTCAGTAGGATCTTTAGTTATTCATCTGCTCGCTTGAGCAAAGTTCCCGCTGGTGCAATGCTCTTTACTACAATCATAATAATCCATATGAAAACAGCATACGCTACTGCAACTTTTTTAAAGGTTTAGAGATCTAACGACAAAAGCTTGTCAGGTCCTAACTAAAACTTGATCCTTCCGAGCTAAAAACAACCCCATCCTAATGCTGTGCTTTCGCGATATAGTCTATTCCCCGGTTGTATGTTTTCTTGAAGATAGTGTGAAGGTACACTGTACGCTAAAAGTGTCTCCAATCTCGTCTAGCACTGAATATATTGGTCGTTGTGTCTCCCCATAATCTATTTACCAAATATTCGGGGCTACCAAATGCTCTCCCGAAGAGCCCAGAGTGTTTTGACATATTAACTTTAAAGTCAACGGTTGACTACCCTATAAATATTACAGAAGCATCAGCACAAAGATTATATACGGACCGTTTTATGAAAGACTCTAGATATGATCCAGGTATACATACCCATTGTCCGTCTATTGGAACTTGTAGATGATACATATATCTGCCTAAATTTTGTTGTCATTACAACTTATAGTCAAGTGACCCCCACGTGTTTGTCCCTATTGTACAACTTAAGTGGGGGTCATCCAGGTGTAATCTACCAATTTGTACCAAGGTTTTTAAACCTTGGTTACGATGGTTAGTTAAACCTGATATTAATCAGATTCGTGGTACAGGTCGTCGATGAGCTAGAACTCATATTGAGCAATACAGTAGGAATGGTGGAAGTTACAAAGAGCTCAAGTTTATAAAAAACATAAACTTGCTATTTTGATTTTTAAACTCAGTACAGAATAGACTAAAGTATTTTGTAAGAAGTTTCTACTATGCAAGCACCTTTTGAACAAGTTTCATATATTCAAAAGCGTTTTCTTCTTGATATTTTCTAGTAACGATTTGCAAGTCCAAAGGAGCATCGGTGTACTTTTCAGGCTGGTACCTTTCGTAGAAGTTTTTATCATGGTCGTTCATAGGAATGTAGTTTTCAAAAGGCTTGTCTTTTTCTTGATCAACTTTACCAACTGGGAAAGCGAGACCAGGGTAGTCAACCAAGTTCCAATGGCTGGTGTATCCCCAGTGAGTAGATGTGCCGTGGGGCTGAGATGGGCCTGGACTGGCTGGGCATATCACGAAATCAACGCCTTGGCTGTTCCAGTGCTCAAGGTATTCTTGACGGAACTCAAGTTTCTTCTTGTTGAGAGCGAAGAATTCTTGCATGTCGAGTTCTTTAACGATAGGGTTTTCGGTGATGAGAGACTTACTGAGGTGGTACAAAGGTTCACCGACTTTTTTCATGAGTTCTATGCTTTCTTTGCAGCCATCATCAAAGTATAGTGGGTTGATGATCTCCCAGCCTTCAGCATGCCTGAGAGGCTTAAATTCTTTAACTTCAATCTCAATGCCATCGATAGAACCAGCAGCCTTCAGCTTGTCTTCAACTTCCTTAAGTACTCTTGCAATAGGGGGTTGAGGGTTAACAACACCGTCGGAGTGCATAACACCAATAGTGAGTTTCTTGACGTCTTTAAGAACCTCTTCGGGTTTCCATGGCTTAGAGATAACATCTTGTTGGAATTTCCAAGGTTCACCATCGATAAGAACCTTATAAACGAGTTCGGTGATTGCTAAAGTACGTCCCAATGTGCCAGCCGTACAGAGAATTGAGATAGCAGGCTTGTTTCCAGGCGCGTAGATGTCAGAACGAGGAAGTCTACCAACAGATCCCTTGAACCCGAACACACCGTTCATGGCAGCAGGGCCACGGACTGAACCACCACTATCAGTTCCCATTCCAACACAAGAAGAGCCAAAGCCCAAGGAAGCACCTTCACCGCTGGAAGAGCCACCGGCAGTAAGTGTGGTATTGTGAGGGTTCAATGTTGTTCCATGAATAAGAGAGGTAGAGTCCAAGTGCATGAGGAATTGTGGTTGAGTGGTACGTTGGTAGAAAATGGCACCTGCCTTTTCGAGGATGATTGCAACGGTAGATGTCCAGTCGGTGACGTTGTCGACAAGACCAGTGAAAGCGAATGTGTTTCTTTTCCCTTTGAGGGCAATGTGGTCTTTTAAACTAACAGGAAGACCATGCAAAGGACCAATGACTTCACCAGTAGCAGCCAAATGGTCGTCACACTTCTTGGCCATTTCGTAAGCTTCTTTGGGCAGGAATTCAGTAACGTTGTTGATCAATCTTTGAGCTAGAATAGCACATCTTAAGTAGGCTCCGGCAACAGTTACGGCAGAAATTTTGCCTTCCTTGAGCTGAGCAAGCAGCTCAATTGGATCAGTTTCCACAATGGCAAAGTCTTCTGGGGCTAGGTATTCCTTCTTTAATGGAACAACGTTGAGTGGGAGAGGTTCGGGGAGAGGTGCAAGGTGCTTTGAGCCTTCTGGAGAAGGGAAGTATTTCTCGACTTCAGCCATTGAATCATCACGATATTTGGCGTACTTTTCAGCATTGATTTCCCACTGGGCTTTGGTCATTTTGGTCAGTAGATATTGTTAATTGGGTTTTATCTGAGATGAGAGGAGTTTCGGTTTATGTCTAGATGAAATGAGATGACGACGGAATAACATAAAAAATCAGCTCGTTGCATCACTATTTAAACTGAAGCTAAAAGCCACTCTTATCTCGTTCAGTCAAAGATGTAACTATTGAGTTACAGTATGCTTTTTATCTATTGTTATTAACATAGATCAGATTTATATTCATGATGTTGGAGTGGGGTTTTTGCTCGGTTGTACTATAATTTTGAATTCAATTGATAATCACTTCTTCACAAGCTATGGGTAGTTACGACCTGTCCATATTGATTGCCTTCATTAGCTTATCGGTTGGGGTTGCGATTTTATTGGGGTTCTCTTTGTTTTTTCTGTTTATTAAATATTTGAAGTCTGGTCAACATTTCATATATTTATGTCATTTCTTCTATTCGCAATATCATTTCTAGTAATTATCTTCTTATTGTATAGGTCGCTTGACCCTACATGCAATTCTAGTATACTATTAGGGACTCTAAAATGTTTGATGTTTGATAGCAGCTTACTGTAATCTATTTAGTATACCGGTATAAATTTGTTCTATGAATTATGGAAAAAGAAAATCAATAATCTTTTATCTTATCGCTCCAGATGTTCGCTTTACTATAGTTGCCACGACAATTTGGGGTACAAGAAAATTGAGCTTGCGAGCATGTCCTGATGAATGGATTCAACATGTCTATAAATACTCCAGTACAAATCCAAAGATTCAGGTTTCCCGACTTGTATCCCTGCACTATATTTTGAAGGGTTCTGGCGCTCTATTAGAACCAGGAAGCCTTGCTAATAAATACCTTAATCACGTTGTGGCCCAATAGAGCTAAAAATCCGCTTTTCATTGCGTACCCAATATTCAAATACCGTTTTTGTTTTTCGTTTTTGACAGTTAACTTTTGTCCTAATTAAAACTGTAACATTTTATGATATGGTTTGATATCAATCTGCTCAAAAGCAAGTTATGAATTAGAACTCTCTATGTCTAAAATATTGTTTGGTTATTCGTATTTTGAGAGTAACATACACACTAATATACTTTATGTATACCAGACCGATTTGCGTAGCTATAAGGTCTATCGTTCTTTCGCAGAAAATTTTACTAACCTCACTAAATATATGTGTTTCAGTATTTGAAAATTTGATGTAGCTAGAATAAAACGAAATAATAAAAGACTTTTAACTAGCAGAGACTAGACAATTTCGAGGTATATTTCTAAATAACTTTTGCGGGCCACTTAAGCCACAAACAGCATTGAGACTTCTTGATCAAAAGATCTGATATTTTCAGCTGTTGTCAAGATAGTTATAGTATTATCTGGCATTATACCGCATACTAATATTTCAATAATTTTTATCCAATTTTTCAGGCTATCTTATTTGTTAGCTCATTATCATGATATTATGGGTCAAACAAACAACCAATACTGTTTGCTTTCAGGCACACTCCACAGTGCTAATATTGCAGCCCTACTTAACCTTGTGTAACTCAAGTAACAAATTAAGACTTATTTGCGTCAGCTGTGTAGAGAAGATCAAAAAGCCAGTTTTATATTTCTATCAGATAAAGATGTCCACGGTTTTTTCAGATTTAGGGAACAGGAAGTAAAAGAGGAAACATGAAAATCATGGAGCTCATTTGTTAGTAAGTTGAGACTTTAATCCTATATCTACTCTCTCCTCTGGTTGTTTGCGCTTAATCAAGAGATCCTACTGTTGGTAATTTTGTTCCTATTTTCAGCTTCTCTTTTTAAATGTGTTAAATTTCGTAAGAACCAGCAGGATCCGTTTCATGGTGGCCTACAATTGCATGTCATGGATACAATGCTATTTTATTTCTCACGTTAGTTACTGTTATCCCGTCTACTTCTTGCGTTGTTGACTTGATGATTGTGAATGACTTTTTGACAATATTCTGTCAGCAGTAGTGACTTAGCTGTGCACATAATGCGCATACAATAGACTGCCCTTAAGAAACCTCCTCTTTACATCAATAACAGTTCAGTATAGCAAGACCCTCGGCACTTGGTGCTTACCTCTCATCATACTCTACTCTGTCAGTATTGCATCAATCCTCCCAACTATAGATTTTGAAAATATCAAAACCCGTTTTACTAGACAGACACTCGAGTACCCATTTTATTAATAGCATCAAATTGACGTCTTCCCAGACAAGCTGCATCTGCAATTAGAACATTGACAATTCAGTTGCACCAATCGCAAAAAGTTTCATGATTTTTCTGGTAAATTTTCTATTACTACAAGTATAACCCCAAGTGCCAGTACAAAGTCATATCATAATTTTCAGCTTCCAGCATTCCATGCTACCGCCTCTATTCCTAAACTCCACCGACAAGTGGTTCCAGAAAAGCTTGCAATTGGCCCCATACGCAAAGCCAAACACTTGCTCCCCTTCATCCCATACATACACTACCACCATAAAATCTGATCTTGCGTCTTGCCAATATTGGAATTTTTCGGTGTACAAATTAGGTGTACTGTACTGTACCTTACAGTTTGCCGTTTGTTTGTTCTTGTTCCACTCAGTTTTCGAAAGGGAAGGATACAAACTATTTGCTCCAAAGTTGTATACAAGCTTCCTTGAGGGTTTCTATCATATGCATGAATTTGTAAATTGATTCAAATATAAAACTGGCTCCTTGAACATACTTTTCAAAAGCAGAATTATGTTGAAGAAATCCTGAAGAAACTTCTTTTTGAAAAGACATTTCTAAATATCCAATCACAACTGTAAGGTTTCTACCCCAGCATGTATCATACAGTTTTCAGGTCAATTGTATACGTCTCACGTACTATATTTATGATAGCTTATGTTTACGAATTTATTAAAATAAAATCAATTATTTATTATAGATAAGATAATTATAACAAAAAGTTAAGTGCTATATTTATTTCAAAACCTTACCATCAGCAACCTCCTTCAACTTGCCATCAATCTCAACAGGCTTGTCCCAAGACCAGAGATCTTCGACAAGAGCTCTGTCTTCAGGCTTAGAAGCATCGAGCTTGACATAGTCGTAAGAGTCCCAATCAGGAGCAACGTCAAAGGCAGGCTTGTAGTCTTGACCTCTAACAAGGAAGACACCAACAATACCGTTGTCGTTGTTTTCACCAGCAACAACTGCACAACCAAACATGTATTTGATTGATCCAGACAAACGGTTGAAGAAACCACCGACAAGGTTGTTTGACATGAATGTAAGAGTGAGTTCGTCATTGTACTTGTATGAGACCTTCCAAAGAGACCAGTCTTCGGGGAGATAGTGCTTCCAGAACCAAGGAAGAGCAACTTCACGAGTTTCTTCGTTAGAGTAGGTTCTCTTCCACTCGTCCAAAACAAACTCAGACTTGGGAAGAAGAGAAAGAGGGTGGGCAACCTTCTTCTCCTTGATCTCATCCTCAGCAGGAGCCTCTTCCTTCTTAGCAGCCTTCTTAGGAGCTTCCTTCTTAGGAGCGGCTTCCTTCTTGGGAGGAACGTACTTAGCAGGTTCGTCTCTGAATTCAAAAGAAGGGAAGAATTCAGCAAGAGGTTCTTGCTTAATCAAGGTAGAGAAATATCTTGTAACTGCAGGGTGTTCAGCAGCCCACTTCTTGTCCCAGATAGTGGTGAAACCAATAGCTAAGACAGAGATAGCATGGTAGTCAGCAACAGTGACTCTCTCGCCAACAAGATAAGTGTTTTCAGTCAAATAATCATTGATGTACTTCATGAAACCAGTGAGGGAAGCAACACCAGCATCCCAGTTCTTCTTGTTGTAAGGGATAACGTTGTGAAGAGTAAGAAAAGGAACTTCAAGGCCAGAAAAAACATCGGAGTTGAAGAAAGAAAGCCACTTAAGGATGGAAGCGTAATCTTCCTTAGTCTTACCAAGCAAATCAGATTCCTTGAGAGAAGCGAGGTAAACAGTGATGGCAATGACTTCATGAAGAGTGAAACCATCAGAAGAGATGTATGTAGGAACTTTCTTCACAGGGAAGGCCTTGTCATACTTCTCATCAGGCTCAGAGATCTTGACATCGAGACCCAAAGTCTTGATGACACTAACAGGAGCGATTCTGCGGAGAGGGTAAATCTTCAAAAATAGTTAGTAAAAAAAATTGTTTCCTTTAATATCACAATTGGACACGGACGAAGGGCGGCCTACATACAGACTTGACGTATAAAGTGCCAATGGACATTTTGATTTGACTAAAGATGATATTGACTGGGAAGAGAAAAGAAAGAAGTCTAAAGAAAAAAATTTTCCGGTGGAAAAAAAAAAAAAACAGCAGTACCAAACGGCAGTTACCCTGATTCTAGTGAAAATTATCGGTTATGAGATTTTCCCCTTACAGATGGTCTTAACTTCGTGTTATATTGTAGTGCGAGCGAACGCTTCGGCCTGCTTCTCACATACCTGTTACTGATATAATGAGGGATGGTTTGTAAATTTTACTTCGACTCGCATGGAAATATTCACAAGATTGTTGTAGATTTTCAATTGATCTTTCATAACTCAAACTTTTTTAGTTGTTTGCATTTCAATAACGCTTTTCAAATCAAATCATTCGATCATGCACTTTAAGCTAGGATCTCAATTCAAATGAGCTATCAACAATTAGAACGTAAACCGATTTTCCTATAAAGCTTCAATTGATAATTCGTATGTCGTAATCACCATATTGAAGAAAGGCTTAACTGCCTCTTGCTGATTAAAGAGGTAATTCTGTTGTAAAAATATTCTGGATACATTCATTTCGAGATCGGTTTTCCAAATGTCACATAAACCACTGGAATAAACAATGTCACATAAACCACTGGAATAAACGTTAGGAGGAGTGGCAGTTACATCGACCGTCTAAGATAAACACATTCCCTGGTGTAATGTTGGACCAAACGCATCTAAACGTCTATCTTCTAGCGTTTCAGGTACACTTACCTGTTTATATTTGTCAACAGATTGATTTGGAAACAGCGGTTTCAGAAATTCAGAGTATAATGTGTTACCATTGATACATTCATATCGTCAATATTGCACGCGCCTCGGAGAAATATCGGAAAATATCAACGCGAACCCAAAGAAAGATGTTCAAATACTGGCGCAGTGGCATTGAATGTTCTCTACAATTGGCCTGTATTGTCAGAATCTAATTATTCTATCTGTAAACGGGTATTCAGGGTGCTATTCGACCAGATCGTTCTACTATAGGAGTACTGTACAAGCTGAATCCCGTAAAACATATGATACCCATTTCATAAAATCTAAGTCTGTTAAGTTAAAGTCTTGGAGAATAGCTGGGAAAGCCGAATTGTGGTTTTTGACGGGTGACATAATATGAACATTTCGTTTGATTCTGAGAGTAAACCGATATGCTCCGTGACTAAACTGTACCAGCGGCCCTCAGCTGTTTGCCACTGTACGTACAAAGTGATCAATTCTTTTTGATAACGGCAAGTATCGATCAGTCACCATGTTAAAAAGTCTTTAGCTAGGTTCTTCCGTTATGCGTACATACACACTGCTATCATACGGTACACCGTACTGTACACGACGCTTACAGGAAATCAGCGAAAACAAAATAAAAAAAATTTAACCTATAGCTCAACTTCTTTTTCCCTTTTTTCTTCCCTCCTTCAAATCTTCTACTTTTTCCCTCCCAGTGTTTTTCCCTCGAAATATTCTTCTCATATGTCTCATATATCTCGAGTACTGTCGTCTGTCTGGATAATATGCTGATTTGAAACCGTGATAATTTTACCAAATCTTATTTGATTCTGTACAAAGGTTCAAAGAACATGGGATCTTCCAAGTTTTTCAAATCAAAATGGTATGATCAATTTTGCTATCCCAGCTAGCTATTTTGTGCATAGTGCATGTTCTGTTTGAACTTCAAGACAGTCAGTCATATGTCTCTATATGCTTGTGTTATGTGGTGGTCTATGACCTTTTGATTTATTTTGCATCATTGAACAAATTTCACTGGTCTACCTGTCGGTTTATAAGTATCACACGATTCCTTCTTACGACTCTGAAACTTTTTAATAGCTTTTCGCCTATTGGGTATATCGATCTCACACTTTGATCATGATCAATTAGTACATTCATTGACACTTTGAGCGATATACGATAACTGAGACGTCAGTGTCAAATCCCAGTCACACCTTCCAACGTACACTTTGATTACCAGCACTGTTATCTTAAGCCCAACCGTATTAACGATACAACGGCTTTACTACATGAAACTCTATACTCTCAAGGGGACGAAATCTTGTCAGTAGAACATCTCATAAGATTTGAAGTCTTATATGTTATGCTCTAAATATCTGAGGGTAAGGGTTGAATGTTAATAAGGCTAAGAAAATAGGAAATCAAGCAGAAAATTCAAAAAAAATTGTTGGCATGCCCGCCTTGGAACTTCAAACAATTAAAAAATTTTATCAGTTTGCACGCGTGTTCCTGACCAATTATATACCTCTCCCTAACCTCAGAAAAGAACACGTTACAATTCTACCTCAATAGCAACCATCAATAGTCACTTCATTAGGCTTATAGAGGTCTGGATAGGGGTTGATTCTGAAGATATTCACGATACGAAACCTTTTATTAGCCCGCATTCACCGGTTATATCGCCAACGAACGACCTTATATTGCCATCGTCTTTTGGTGCTCATTGTTGTTGCTGTGCAGGAAATTCTTTAAATTTTAACCCTAAACCTGCACATCATTTAAAATGGCAAATCCTTCGAAAAATGCTGCAGCGTCGTCTGCGAGGTTCAGACAGAGAAAGATCAGTGTGAAACAAACTCTTCAGATATTATGGCAGTCAGAGGTTCCGGATTTAGAAGATGAGCAGCAACGTGAATTACAACAGGTTGAAACAGGTGTCGAAAAGGGTGAAGAAGAGGTACGTTTTTGCTATTTACCCGTCGCTTTTGTTTTGTTTGTCATAAGTACTAAAAACTAACTTATTAAACAGGAACACCATCTACAACAGGCAATAAATTCACACTTAGCTGCAAGCTCAGGTGCAAAGGTCGAGCAAGTATATATCCCTACTCCCGACGCTTCAAAAGCATGGAAACTCTACTCCAAATATTACAAGAAGGATTTTTCGGAACCCAGCACGTATATTCGACTTTCAGCAACTGTTGAGGATACGTCTGGATGTCCCTATTGTATGGATGAAACAGATGACGCGTTTTTGAAAAAGTTTAACGCGAAAAGAACAGAAAAATGTTCCGAAGATGAATTTGAAATAATCATGAACAAATTTGAAGAGACAGTACAAGAGAAACAGCCTTTTCTAGCCACGGATCCCTCCGTGGTAATGTCATTCAAAGAAATGGAAGACATTATAGTTTCACAAATAAAGGAAGCCGAAAATGACCCTGCCAATCCGGAATTTCTATTAGCAGCCATGTCTTCGAATTTGAAGAAAAAATCAGCTCGAATCAATCATCTCAAAAGCTTTCAAACTTTTGGTGAACTCATATATCCTCACTGGAAATCGAGGAAACTAAAACGGAATGGAAAACCCATATTTCCAGTTCTCAGATTTGAAGAAGGTGAAAAGGATGATTCGGATCCTTATATTTGTTTTAGGCGGCGAGAGGTAAGAACAGCGCGGAAAACTCGAAGAACGGATGTGTTGAGTTCGGAAAGGTTAAGGAAGCTCAAACAGGAAATGGAAAGTGCAAAAAAGCTAATGGAAATGGTTGTAAAAAGAGAGAATGCACGAAAAGAAGCCATTGAGCTGGAGCTGAATATATTCGAAGCTCGATGTAAGATGAAAGACCTTAAACGGTCGCTGAATATAAAAGGTGACGAGGATCTTTTGGTTCCTCACAAGAAAAGAAGAGCTGCCAATGGTGCTACTAATACTACCACTACCAATGGTACTACACAGAATAACAATGCATCTAGTACATCTACTAATGGCACTTCTGGACCGACCACAACCCAAGTCAACACTAAAAAACAAAATACACAAGTTCTGCCTTCAGAAGATAAAACACCACATCCACTGCATCAAGTCCCTCCAAATGTCAAATTACCGCCTAGTAAGATTCCAGATATGGAACTTGTTTCACTTGAACTAGCACAACATGAAAAAGAAACAACCATAAGAACAGCTGTCAAAGATAAATTACGATCGAGAGCTCAAATCGACCATAGGGAATGGGTTAACTACACAGACAATCCTTATGTGCCTTACTGTGACTACTTCGATCCAGATCTCACCACCAGAAATGCTTTAAATATAATCGAACCGGCACACGCTGCCTATTCGTCAATAACTACTGCATATCCTCCTCCCCCAAGCAAACTTGTAAAATTTCCATTATCACAGTCACTTGGTTACAATTCTCGGATGGAAGCGGTTCCTTATGTTATGACTACTAAGCTCGATCCTGAGACTAACCAATTAAATATACAAGAAATTCGAAAAGACAAGGAAGGCCCGTGGCCGTCTGACGGTCTGCCAATTCCTAGGGGCTCAGCAGTATCATTAAGAAGGAGAGTGGGGCGTGGCGGACGAATATTTATCGATCGTAAAGGGTTATTGCATTCACCAAGACACGTTCCGGAAAAAGTTCTGCAAGAGTCTACGGAAGAAGATCTTAAATTGAGCAGGATAATGGATCGTTACAAATACGACTCCGATGTAATGTTTGATAGTAGTGAGTATTCTGGAGGCGATCCAAGTAGGTTGAATGGTATTTCTGAAGAGACGCAAGCTGTGAGATTTGGAAGTATGTTGATGTCCAAGTCTTATGATTCTTACTGGGATGCGTTCAAACAACGCCAGGCACATTTATCAAAAATGCAAATGCTTTTGTTTCAGCAACAACAACAAAGAAGACAACAACAACAGCAGCAACAACAACAACAATTACAACAGCAAGCTGCTGCTGCTGTTCAACATCCAGCCAATGGAAAATAATCATTCACTTTAAATGTCCTTTAATTGAAATCATAATTGTATATTTACGTTCATATATATTAATGTGGTTTGCTAAGAGCTGTGCTTTGACTCTGGAATGTTATAAATTTATGATGTGTTTTTCTCTTACATGATAGTATCGGCTTTCAGTACTATACTCATGAGTAAGTGTGTAGATGTGCTTGCGAGCCAAGGTTGTCAATGAACTCTGGGGTCAATACTGAGCTAGGGCGTAATTAAAACTATCCACTTTTAATCTTTCTATATAAGGACTCGAAAAATTTAGATAATAATATTATGATAACTTATACGTACTTTCCGTGAGTGGTGTTGTTATTTTAATGAAATTTAGTATTACAGCCCTGTAATTGCAGTACTATAAAAGTTTTTAGACGCTAAGCTATCATAGTAATAATCATACGCTGTACAGTACTTTAGTGGTGCCTACAAAATTAAGACTTAGACAGCAGTGAAAGATTAGTTTAACTCTTGCACCCTTGTGCTAGGATTCGTTAATACAAAGGTAGAAAACATATCAGCAAATTGCAAACTACAGAAAAACCATAAGAGTTTACATATTCGTCTAATACTAATTGAATTAATTGTTCATCTTAGAAATTGCTTCTTTCATTTAGGATTATTAGACCAAGTCTATGGTCAAGCTAGACGACGTAAATCTAACCAGCTTTACATGAATCGATCGAGTAAAATTTAGAACGACGGCGTAACTCCGGGTCTGAGCATTTAGGAAGCCAAATTATTTATTTGCAGCCACTCCCGTTTCCCTCCTCCTCTTTATTAGTTTTTTTTATATTCCTAGTACTCTTCTCTCTCACACTCGCTTAGCTTGCGGTTTTATAGTTCTCAGTACTGAAAAGCGTTTCTTAAAATCTGTAAAATGAGCCAGGTATGTGTCTTTTTTGTTTGCGATTCTTAATTGAGATGTTTCTGATGTGTTAACGGAAATTATTGTGGGGGGATAAAGGAAACTCTTATTTCGAGCACTATCTTGGAGGAAATCCAAAATAATATCAGATCGAGACCAATTCCTTACGAGGGATTCATTCGTGCCAATATTTTTAGTGCTGAAGATGGAGCTTTGTTCAAATCGATTGAAAAGGTCAGCGTAGAGAAGAAATTACAGCACATTAAGCTCGACGAAAGCAAAAATATCGGCATTATTATTAACCTCCTCGACAAAAGTACAAGAGACGATGTCAAGAAATACTTGCTGTGTTTACTAGCCGATTTGGTCGAAAAGGACCGTGAATTTGCACTCCATGTTTTGAATCACCCCGATACCGACTTTTGGGCCATTTTACTCAAAAGCTTAGATAGCGACAGTGAACCCCAATTGCTGTTGACCATCAAGAACATTGCATTATTTTTGTCTTTGAGTAAGAAGACAGAACCCGAAGTTGCTCTTGCTTTGATTGAAAAAATTGACAAAAAGCTGGCTAGCAAATCTGACCAGAACTCTTTAGAATTTGCTATTCAAGTCTACGTTTTATTGTTCAAGCAAAATAAGGCGTATCGTGAACTATTTGTCAAGAATTCAAACTACACCAAAACGTTACTCGAAGTTCTGAAAGGGTCTAATTCTAACTTACAACTTCAATATTCTACCTTATTGGTATTTTGGTTATTGTCATTTACCGTCATTCCTATTCCTCTCAACATTCTGGTCCCCACATTGTTCGACATCATCAAGGTTTCAGTAAAGGAGAAGATTATCAGAGTATCAGTATCAATTCTTGTAAACATTTCGGATAAAGATAGCAAAGCTTTAGAAACCATGCTTCTTCACAATGGGTTGACGTTAATCAAGACTTTAAATGATAGAAAGTGGTCTGACGATGAATTAATTGAAGACTTATCGAACTTATCAACGAGACTTTCTGATATCGAGACTCAATTATCAACCATGGATCACTACTTGCTAGAAATCAACTCGAACAACCTCACATGGTCTCCTGTTCACGAAAATGACATGTTCTGGTCCGAAAATAAGGAATTTTTCAAAGAAAAGAATTGGGGTTTGTTGAAAAAGCTGACGGATTTATTAGTGCACAACCAAGACCCGGCTGCTGAATCAAATGCTATTTTGCTTAATGACATATACAACATCATCAACCAACTTCCCGAGTCCATCATCGTGTTGACAAAACTGCCTGGTGTCAAGGTGAAGATCATGGAACTGATGCAATCGCCAAACTCCAAAGTTAAGTTCAATGCCTTAAAAACTACTCAAGTCTTCATCTCTAATACTTTTAATTAATCGAAACAAAACCAAAATATATACATAACTATATTATATCATTTTGACTAAAATTATTGACTTTCTAGCGGAAATTAGGAAGGAAATTTTTGCACCGCGTACGTAACTGAAAGTGGAGGAGTCTATACACATTTATAAAGCTGCTAATTGGTATCATTTATATTGTCATTCATAGTAATGTTATATAACATGTATTTTGGGGTTCATTGCTGTAACTGTCGTTTCTGTGCGTAAACTTGTGTCTATGGACGTGGTGATTCGTTGGACTACAAGAAGTTTGTGAAATATTTGGATGTTATTTTTGGTGCTATACCTGTAGATGTTAAGTATTATTTCTTTTTTAGGAATTTCCTAATTCAGACGTACTGTACCGCACAGTAAATTGTCTTGAGATCCCACAGTATTAACTTTGTATTGTCTTCTAAATTATTGCGTTTTTGTGATTGTAAAATTCCAAACTAATAGAATTAAAATCTACAATGTGTTCTACTTTTTACATCACAACAATACGTAACAATACGATCAATCACACATTCAATCATAGCTGAATAAAAAAAAATTGAGAAGAATGGAATGGTTCACATACAAATGAGTAAAATGATTTTTAAAATAGATAAACGATTATTTATATGTCAAAATAGAAATTACGTATTAAGAACCGATAATAATGTCTTGCAATCCCTAGGTTTTCTTCCCCATAGCCTTAGTTCATACCTTCTCTCTCTTAAAAAGTTGCGTAATCTCTATTACCTCCATGCTATCCCGTATCTTCATTCATCCTTCAGATCAAACTTTCCTCATTGTTTCCCATAGAGCTCGTTTTGTTCAAATTGATATGAATCTTCTGTTCAGGCGCAGGCGTCGGTGTCCACCTATTCTGCTGCTGCGATACGGCCATTGGTTGCAGAGGAACCGACCATGATGGCTGCTGCTGTTGTTGATTCTGTGGAGACGTAGGTTGTAGTGGTGTTGACCATGATGGTTGTGCCGTCGTTGGTTGTATAGGCGTCGACCAAGCTGGCTGCGTCTTTGATGCTTGCATGGGTGTTGACCAGTTTTGCTGAGAAGTTGTTGTGGGCTGGATCGGTGATGACCATCCGGTTGATTGGGTGGATGTGGGCTGCATGGGCGTTGACCATTGTGATTGGGGTTGTAGCGGCTGGAATGTCTTTGGCTGTGAGTTTGAAGTTTGTCCAAACGACGGTTGCGAGTCAGAAATCTGCCCAAATGAGGGGGTACTTGAGGTTTGTGAAAAACTGTTGTTCCACTTCTTTGCTTGTGGTTCAAGTTTCAGAGCACCAAAAGATGCTGTGGGAGCTTTGGCCTGACTAGAAGATGAAGCTGACGAAGCGGCAACAGTAGGAGGGGGAGTAGATGACGACTTAACACTTCCCACTGGTGATTTCTTACCGTATAACACACTTTCGAAACCATTGTCATTGTCACTAGTTGTATTGATTTTGCCATTTTTCTGGCCCACAAAAGACCCAGTAGTACTCGTTCGTGGCTCAATCTCTAACTTCTTGCCGTGTTCTTTCCCTATCCTGTCAACAGTTTTTGTAACTACATTTATAAATTTCATGAATCCTTCTCGGTCGATCTTAGCTTCCAGCCCGAGACCAAGAACTAACGGTACCATAGAAGCAAGGGTATCAACGTCAGCTTCTTGTATCTCCGCCATTTTCTCGTACACCGAAAGAGCAGCAAGCGCAACTCTTGGGTCTCGAGTTTTCATGCTTTGCAAAAGGGGAAGTAGTTTGGTAGTTATTGTAGTCTTATCAAGACCAAACTGCAATAAGTGTTGAAAAGCGTTAAGCGATTCCAATTTGACAGAAAGGTCTGTGGTTTGTGAAAATACCGTACTCACAACAGGGAAAATAGTCGTTTTCATTGTCATGAAATCAATATCACCCAAAATCAAAGGCAACTTATTAAGAGCCACGGTTTGAGTTTCAGGTGGAGCTGTCGACAATGTGTTGAGGAATATGGGAAGTATAGAATCAGCAAAATCGGATTTATTCAATCTTGATTTCAGGGTCTCAATATGTGCAAGAATAGCGTTTTGAGCCCCTACTATTTTCTTGACCTTCTTAATACAGGGTAGGATTTTTTCAGAAAATCCGAGCTGGCTCATATCTTTCCCTACTCTCAATATCGTACCTAAAATAGCTTCTGTCAATACTTCTTCTTTTCCGAGCTCCTCAATAAGAGTTGGAAGAATCTTTTTCTGCAGAACTGACTTTGGGAATTGATCAATTATATTAGGAAATCCTGACATAAAAGCTTGTTGCTCAGGAACCGTTTTCACAGAGAAGTCATCCAGGAAACTGATAGTTCTCATCAGAACGTTGTCAAAAAGCGCACTTGTTTTGATTTCTTCTAAAGTCATTCTCTGTTCAGGCTGTCTCGAAACCAACCTCTCGATCATTTCATGCAAATATTGAGGGATCCTATCATCTCTGAGAACTCTTGAAATTCGGGTGAATTCCTGCTTGTACATATTTGAATTGCTTTCGGTTCGCATTGGTGGTGCAAAAGTGAACAACGAAATGAGCAAGCATCCTAAACTAAACATATCATTCGCAAAATCAAGTCTGTGATCCAACACCAATTCCGGGGCTGCATAATCCAAATTAACCTGCACAAATCCTGGAAGTCTCGGATCTAATCGAGGCAAGAAAAAGTCCGTTCCGTTAACTCTGTTTTTGATGTCTTCGGTAAATCCAAGTCCGGCTAGTTTCCAATCACCTTTCACATTTACCAACACCGAAGCTGGTTGCACATCCAAATGAACCAACCCAGCAGCACCTTGAATAAACTCTAATGCCTCAACAACTCTCAAAATTCCTTTCTGAATCACAATCTCGTCAAGATCGCCGTTTTCTAGATCGCTCGATCCGACACCTGTTGAATTGATGTCGATAAGGTGCTGTAATGATGCTGTCAAATGTTCAGTCACAAACCTCATTGTGTTCTTGGACTCTTCTAGTGGTACTATCAGTTTCACCAACGCTGGATGCCGTAACTTTGCAAGCATAGCAACTTCACGTCGAAGTCTTTCGTAAATTTCCGGAAGCACCGACTTGGCCATATTATTCCTGCTCATGAATGTGTCTAAACGCTTCTTATCAAATATAAAAACCGAGACCTATTTTTATGTTAGTAATTGAAAAACTTTCGCACGCATCTACCGAGTACAAAATGGAAAAATGAATAGACCGCGACGAGTACTACATGAGACAACGTACTGATTCACCGGAAGATTTAGATTTGGCATTATGAACAGCCCAGGGTCCCGACATGAATGCATGGTTGGGCGATATATTATAACTGGAGGTAATAGAGCCTCCGCTGACTTTCGACCACAGAATTTAAGTTAGTCAAGGACAAACTCCAGAAAAAAAAACCAAGCAAACTCCAATTCGCAACTTACAAGCTTTGAGAGCACTGGAAAACATATCGAAGACGTTGGGCTTGAACCTTATCAGGCGATTGAGAAGAGGGAACTAAGCCTTTTGGTTTTCTAAGAAGAAGATGTTTCGTGGGCGTTTTTGTATTGTTTTATTTTGCGGGTACTATATTGATAAAGTACAATGAGCCCTTACCCTGAAAATAATAGAGATGAAACAGGCAGGTTTTTGGAAACAGACTGAAATATCGGTGCTATATGAGGAAGGGAACCTTGCGATGTATGTATATATATATGCTTGCAATGAGACTATAGTAGTCAGGAGTATATGATTTGACAAGTTGCATGGGAACGACAAAAAAAGTTCAAAAGTTGGGTATGTTGATAGCTGAATATTAAAGGTTATGAATTTCACTCACCCATCATTCTACATTACCGGTATATCTTTTCGTTCAGCTCTTCAGCATCTAAAATTCGGTAAAAACAGATATTCTTCCACCGGGTTTGTTTAGGTCATTAATAAGTGTAATTTCTTGATCAATATATATATTGAAATTGCTCAGTATTTCATAGCGTGGTCATAACAAATCAGTCTTGAAGATTTTACATTTTTCAGAATACAGTGATATAAACTCAGTATAGTAAATTTAACCTTCACAATAACAAACACACAAAGATTTTTTTAATTTTCTTCCGCACCCCAAAATTTCACACTCAAACACATCCGCCAAATATAGCACACCCATATATACACACTGTTCTCTTGTACTACTATCTCATCGAACTACGCTCTATTGTCAGAAAAACTAGCACAGTAACACACCTCAAAAAAGACACACAACCCTCACAATGAACATTTCAACTTCCACGATCCCACGCGCCCGTCGTAAACCCACTCAAAACGTCGCCGACGACGAAGACGCGGCCGAACTGCGCCTGGGCCCCGAATTCGATATTAAGCAGATCACCCACGACGGTGTGGAAACTCCGCTAATTACGTTGAACGTGTCGGAGGCAAGATTGCTAATTAACGCGGCTCTGAGGAAAAGGAAAAATAGAAATGAGCAGATGGCGGTAGAGGACGATGATGCTGACGATGTGGATGAAGAATTCGAGAATGCGAATGAGTGAGTTTTTTCCTTGTTTTCTTTACAAGATCAATGGCGATATATTGTTTTTCATTGCCGTTGAAAAGATATGTTACAATTGTTATGATGAAATCAGTTAGGACTAACACACATATGTGCTTTTTTTGGTAGAGTATTACTAAAAACACAAGAGTACTTGACGACGTTTGCAAAGTACAGAAACGAAGCGACAGTCAACGCAGTGGAAAATATTCTCCGAAACTCCGAAACCGAGGATTTGCATCCTTTCGAAATTGCACAACTCGGTAAGTATCCTTTCGCCATTAACCAGGAAACATTTTGGAAACCGCTATTGCATTTGACCTTTGTTAACTAACATCCACTGTGTGTTATGAAGGTTCGCTCGCTTGTGAAGAAGCTGAAGAGGCAAAGACTTTGATTCCAAGTTTGAGCGAAAAAAGAACTGATCAGGAGTTACAAGTGTTGTTGGATCAGGTAAGTTATTTTGTTACCACGCAGACATTGCAATTTTTTCGTTCTTCGTTCTCTAACACCTCAATAGCTTCGACAGTTTGATTAGACAGGTTTATATAGAGGTAAATAAAAATGTATGTACAAATATAACCATGGTATCATATGTAGTTGAATTTCGTTTGTTTGTTTATATATACAGTTGGATAGCCTAGCTTGGAATATAAAACTGTAGTAAAGGTGTGCATTTCAATTGCCTCTTAAACGAATTCAAAAAGATTCACCTATATTACATCCTCAACCAAGTATCCAGTGTCGGGGGAAATTACGCCTGCCGCCCATGAATACAATATTTATCTATTACCCCGTCACCACTTCTTGTTTACTATCCTCCCATTGTATAACCTTTTCCCACCATCCCCCAATCACAGGATCACCGCAGCCAGCTTCATCTACCATTTTCCTGATCCGGTCCAACAACCACCCAGACACCACCTCCTGTTCTGGAATTTTCCTCGCATCATCATAAAAAAACACCGGTCTTCCCAGCTCCACATTCCATCCGCCGCTACATTCCAAATTCACCGGATCATACATGTACTGCACGCACCTGGAATCAGCTTCGCACCTGCTGCGGCATTCATCGACAGTCCTGACTCTCCACCGTACATCGTGACCGCGGTTGGACCAACCTGATATCGTGGAAGCAAGGTACGGACCGACAAACCCGTTAAAGTGATCTAAGTAAGTCAGTCTGCTTGCGCGTGACAATGATGACGACGCCTGGTGGTAAAACTGCATCAGAGATTGGGTTTCTTCAGGCGACACATGGTGGAAAGTTGCCACAGGCTCACATAGGTTTTCCGAATTGTACCGTACACGATATGACGGTTCGCCCTGAAACATTTCTGAATCGGTAAGCTTTGTTACGTGCTTAACCATTTCCCACACCATCTCGTCGCCCAGATCCTGGTTATACAGCTTAGAAGTCAGTTCGGAGAGCATTTTTATCGGGGAGTTGGCAAACACTTTTTCAAGCACTGGCCTGGAAATGGCGAAGCCTGATCCGCCGTGTGCAAATCCTGAGCGGGTTTTGGAGCCAACGTAGAACGGTTTGTCTGCAGGAGGAAGGTTGTCGACGAGCGATTTGGGCCAAACAGCGGTGTCGTCGTCGAGGGCAACAAACCAGGTTGCATTGGGAAAGGTGGTGTATGCGTGGTAGAACATCCAGATGTTTTTGAAGCGGTCTAGGAGCCATCCGGACCGCATACCTGCATCTTCCATGGCATAGTTTGCATGGATTGCATCGAGCAGGTTCATAACGCGGTACGGCTCTAGCTCCGTATGTAGATGTGGGGAAGGAATTGTGTCGAGAATGTCAATTACACGGTACGGTCCTATGTTCATTGCAGTATCACCGTAGATGGCGTAGGCGGTAAGGTGCGGCAAGGTGTGGAGGATATGGGCTGGGAGTCTAGACCATGCAGTGGAACGGCCAGTTTTGAAAAGAAAAGCGATCGACGAGTTGATTTTGGAAGAAGGGTCCAGTAGGGTATCATCGCTGGGGTCTGGGGACGCATGAGGTGATGTTAGAGATAACGGAAGCGAATGAAGGTTACGTGATTTTGGGATAACGATAGTGTTATTGATAACCAGTGAGTTATAATATGGACCGAATTTTTTAGGAAGTTGACTTTGAGATGCGTGTATTGTGGGTTTAGTTTGAGAGTATGTGATATAGATGAGTGTCAGTAAGCACAGCGATAAGAGTAACCCTTTGGTTTGAATGACGATTAGTTAGTTGATCAAGCTGGCGATGAAATTTGGATGTTTCTTCTCGTGTTTCTTCTTCTTTCAGTTTACGCTGAGAATCACTCCGAACGAGATTTACCACTTACGTGTTCGAATAGAAGATAGTTTCATCATTGTCGAGTAAACAAAGTAGGAGGTTTAATAATATGCTGATTATAATGATAAAATTATAATGGTAATAATGGAAATCGAACTCAGTCCTAATAAGCCAAATACCCCAGTGTGCGTAGGTGGAGCATGTAGGGTGAAATTAGATTTTCTACTGTCCCAATGGGAATTAAGTTCAATTAACTTGATAACCACCACCGCTGCCACAAAATATGGCGGCGGAGGTAAAACGGAAATAATCCTATTGAACAAGGTTTCAACGTTTATCTCCCATAACCAAAAAGGGTATTTCTGGTTAAGAGATAACTGGTCTATGCCCAGTTCTGCTTGTGGTTAAGATACAGTAGAAGTAAGGTAAGCTATGATAATTGACAATTATGTATGATGATGTTATTATTGTTTAAATAGGCAGGTGCAATATAGTGGGCATATGGGGTCGAGTGGTTGGTTGGATACACTGAATAGCGATTGTTTGATTGTATTCTTGATAGTTATCGTGGAGTAATAGCTGCTTATATTGTATGTTTAGTGTATAGGGTCTACAAAAAGTGCGGTTGTATGAGTAAGTGTACGTAGATAAATTTACTTGCGGTGGTTACTGTTGCTGTTTTTCTGGTTCGTGGAGCTGGTGATTGGACGATCGATGGATAGATAAATGGATAAATCCACGAGTAGATGTACCACAGAAATACTAGCAAGGCAAGACTATAGAGACTGAGATTGATTGGTTGTTTGGATGGACTGATGTAGCAATAAATCAATAACTACTAAGTATACAGATCTTAGGATTGATAATATAATAGATAAATTACTTTGTATACAGACTTATTCATACATAGAATAGATAAATTGCTTTGTATACAAACTCATTTATACATAGAATAGATATATGAAATTGTGGTACGAGCAAACAAACCTTTGATTTAAATAAACTGAAGTAAGTTTTGAATAAGCCATGTCGATGCATCAAGCCACCATGATCTGAGTAAAACGACTATCGATATGAGTGGGTTGCATTATCGATACGAACGCTGTTTTATCGATATGAGGGTGTGAGTACAAACATTAGTATTTGTTTTTTTTGTTATTTTGAAAAGCACCAAGTGCTTCAACCCCTCCGTTAGCATTTGTTCAAATGAATATATATGCTAGCACCGAGTGGAATATAAAACTCTGGTACGTTTGCAAATAAGAAAGCACTAACGCCACCCAAACTATCACAGGATGTTCAATTTCCAAGAAGAAGAAAAAATGAAAAAAATAACTGGGGACTAACTAAGAACACAGCCTTTTCTTGGTTTTCATTAAGATGTGCGCATCACCATCAATAGCAAATTCCACTTATCTCTTGGTTTTGACTTTTCCCCTAGAATCCACTGTTGTACTGTATGTACTGTATGTACTTGCCGGGAATTTGAACTAAATGAGAGAGTAGAAAGAAGGTTAGAATAACCCTTATTGTTCCTTTTTTTGTGTATGTTTGAGCGAAGAATAGCTGGAATAGATAGGTGGTGAATAGATAACAGAGAGACAATGATTGCAGATATTCCAAAATTTACGAAAGAGGTAACAAAGTACCAAGTGCAGTTCAAGAAGCTTTGTTTTCTAAGCTAAAAGCCAATGCTCAGTTTCATCGATAGTTAGGCTGGGTTGAGTTATCTCATTTTCTGCCTTCGGGTTATCAATAGCTCAATATTGTGCCCTCGGTGATAGGCTTTGGTTTGGTTCAAAATTGGTTTAGGTTTGGTTTGGTCCTGGTTTAAATTTGGTTTGGTTCGGATTTTGATTTGGGGCTTAACTTGTACCTTGCATGCCAGTAAACTTTTGTTGGAAAATGTCTAAGACAGCAGCAGATAGAGACTACGAAATAATAATGTCTGCCGTGTAGTTAAACTCTACTTCCGAGTAGTAAGCTTGCTAAAGCAAATTTAGGGTCAATAGCAGGAACTAACCAAGTTAAACTAAGTCTATCCGTTGATGGCTTCACTTCATAAAGGAAACTTTTCGGAGGTTAGTGTCCATACTGTACAGTAAATTGTGGTTAGTCAAGAGTTTTTGTAAGTTTATTACCGGTAAATAACTATTATGGTCATCTCGATATAACTTTTATAGCAGTGATAATTTTTGGCAAATGCGGCCAAATGCCCGCGATAAGTCGTCGTAACTAAGCCTATGAACCTGTTTTGTTTTATTTTTATGACAGCATAGGCCTAATCTGAACTAAGTAATTTTTTGAATATACTGTGCAGTATACGCACTATGTAACGTATACTGAAATTTGTCTGTAGTAACAAAAAAACCTCCAAAATATAGCCACGTTGGATGTGCTATCTTTCAGAAAATAAAAAATCGCCATCTTAACGTGTTTGATACTATATCGTTTAGGTATCTTTAATGGCCGGGACCACAATGAGTTTTCTTTATGAAGAATTAGTAATGCTTTGAGTGATATTTCAGCAAGTACAATAAAATTGGATCTCTTCTCTTATCAAACTGAACTAAATCAAAGTAAAAACCTATAACGAAGAGTATTGAACTAGCAATACAACAGCTGAAATACGTGTAAAAAAAAGACCATATAAACGAACATGATAGATTCATATTAATATATTAATACTCGATTATAATTGAATTTATCTAAGGATATTGCTCGGGGGGTACACAGTGAAAAGTAAGAAAAGATCAAAGATAATTTGCAAAACTTGACACCGAACGCCTGCCCCCACAAACAAACAGACTTATCGATATGAGTTCAAGCAGGGTACAGGATCGATAAGATTGGTTTCAAAGCTGGAAAGATTAATTTGTTATCGATAGAAGATTTGCGACTTTAGTCTGGTTTGGTTTGGTTTGATTCTCTTTTATTTTTCTAATTTCGAGCAGTTGTCTAATTCATGCTTAGTCAAATGTGTTGGCTACTAGACGGAATAGCCAATTTTATTTCATTCAGTTTACTCTGGGGACACAAGAATGCCAATCCTTATTGACGTAGTACACAAGAAGTGCCAATATTTTATTCCTTTACTATGCGAGTATTGGCAATTTTCACTCGGAAAAAATCTGTCGACACAAATAAGATTCAGGAAAGTATGGGGCTTGTAACTATAGAATCGAATACATTTTGGTATATAGATAAAAACAATCACAATCAAAAAAGCCTGAGGTTTCTTTTTAGGTTGGAAAGCCAGTATCTCTCGGGTCCTATGTCCCTTGAATAAAAATGTCGGAAAAAAGAAAAGAAAGAAAAATAACACCGAGAGAGACGTCAACTACGGTAATACCGTCAAAGTTTGACTTTGACTTGAATAAAAATAAATTACATTATTATTTTTCCATGGATTTTGTTTCTTTTTCCCTATCTTACTGGAGCTGTTTTTGCTATTCTCTCGAACGTATCTACTAGAGAGTTACAAGATTAAAAGTGATACACGAGGTGTAGAAGAAGGTATTACCTCCACAAAATATACACAAACATCCAGTCAATCTATCTGCCGTCAACAATTAACACTGATATATATCAATGACGATAATAACAGTACTGTAATGTTGATCGAATTAGACATTATCCAGCTTATCAAGTGATCATCATTACTCCCCCTCTCTCTTCTTTCTCTTCCCGTGTAAAGCTTCTCTAAGTTTTTTTTTTTTCAATTTTGATATTGTTTCAAATTATTTAAATACCTTGAACAATCGTGTTTTTTTAACTTTCTGTTCATCATAATCATCAAAGAAACACAAAAACTATTTACAACCAAATAACCTCTTTCGTCGCTTTTACAACTACGTCCAACAACCAAATCGTCTTTTTTTATTTGGTCTCAACTAACAACTATACCAATTCAAAAAAATAAACGGTAACCAAAACAACAAACTCAAAGGTACTAAAGATATATCAACATGAAGGTTAATACCGAAGCTATTCCAGGAACGCTTCATTTGGTTGAACACACCGAAACAAATGATGCAATTGTTCCATCTCCCACCCCCTCCTCGTCTCCAAACGATCCCTTGAACTGGTCCAGAAACCGTAAGCTCATGACCATGTTCTGCGTCATCGTGTACACATTCGGTGTCGGTATCGGATCCGCTGCCATTTACTCTGTTCTTACCCCTATCTCTGAAAATACTGGCCTTAGTCTTGGATCTCTTAACGAAGGTACCGGTTACATGTTCTTGTTCTTTGGTCTCGGATGTGCCTTCTGGCAACCCATTGCTCTTCAATACGGTAAGCGTCCTGTATACTTGTTCACCATGCTGGCAACTGCTCTCATCATGGTCTGGGCTCCGCACACTACCGGTAATGGTACTTGGATCGCAAGTAAGATTTTGCAAGGTTTCTTCGGTGCTCCAATTGAAAGTTTACTTGAAGTCACCATCAGTGATATCTGGTTTGAGCACGAACGTGGTAAGTGGATGAACGTATACGCCATGGCTCTTCTTACAAGTAACTACATGGCTCCATTTGTTGCCGGATTCATCTCTGACGGTATGGGCTGGGAATGGGTCATTTACTGGTGCAGTATCTTTGCCGCTGTCTGCTTCGTCTTCCTTTTCTTCTTCATGGAAGAAACCAACTACTCCCGTGCTACCATTGCCGCCGAAGACCAGCTTTCCGAATCTACTTCAGATGAAGAGACCGGCCACGGTTCCGCCCCTGAAAAGGGTGTCATTGTCGAAAGCGCTGAACTCCCCGAGCTCGACACCACTGAACCTGTCAAGACATTTATTCAAAAGCTTAAAATGTTTGAGGTTAAGCGTCCTTCTTCCCACTTGGCTATCAACTTTGTTCGTCCTTTGACTATGTTCCAATTCCCCGTTGTTGTATGGTCCGGATTTGCCTACGGTTCCTCTCTTGTCTGGTTCAACGTTCTTAACGGTACCGCCTCGCTTATTTACACTTCTCAGTACAATTTCACTGCTACCCAAGTTGGTATCACTTACCTTTCACCTGTCATTTTCTCGGTTCTCTTCTCTCTTTTCGGTGGTTGGGCTGCTGATTTCCTCAAGGTCAGATTGGCCAAGAAATACAATGGTAGATCTGAAGCTGAACACAGACTGTGGGTTCTTGTCGTCTACGGAATTATCTGTCCTGCTGGTCTAATTCTGTGGGGTGTCGGTGCTGCTAACGGTATTCACTGGATGGGTCCTGTCATTGCCATGGGCCTTATTGGAGGATCCGGAACCTTGGGATGTTCTGCTCCTTGTAACTACGCGGTTGATTCTTACCGTGAAATGTCTGGTCACAGTATGGTTGTCGTCATTATTATTCGTAACTTGTTGTCCTTTGCTATTGGTTACGGTATTACTCCTTGGATCACCAACACTGGTATTAAGAACACTTTCATTGCTGCCTGCTTCATTGCCTTTGCCTGTATCGGAACTGTTATTCCTGTCATTATCTTTGGTAAGAGACTGAGAAACTTCAGAAAGGCTACATACTGGAAGTATGTGCAAGAAGCCTTGGACAAGCATATGGCCCATTAAAACGTACAATTTCTTTCTGCTTCTAGTTTTTGATATATATCTGGTTTGTTTGTTGTTGTCTGTAGCGTTCGAAAACACTGCTCTGATTTACTCAGCAGTGCAAATGAACTTGAGTCCATATATATATAATGTTTGTTTTTTTCTATAAAAAAATTGACAGTTTAATAATTTGATTTTCATATATAATTTTTACATTTATTCTTCTGTTTTTATTCCGTTTGATGGTGATTAGACGTTTTCAGCTCTAGTGCGATTTCTTTATTTTAGTCTTCGGCACTAAACGTTATTTTATGTACTCTATTTCCCAAGTATACTGTGTTATAAAAAACATACCCACAATCATTATAAATTTTTGTATAACATTACCTTAGTCTACCTTTACGACTTTTTTGATATCTTATTGAACCTTCATCCTTTCCTTTCAAGTGTATTGACTACAACTCTGAGTTTCTGACTACACTCAACAAGCGACAAAACCTGTTTATTCTCTGGTGTATTACACCTTATACCAGATCTGGAAATTTTTTAAGCTTGCAAGCCAAATTGGGTAATTAATGTTGCTGTGGTTACGCGCGGCAAATGCTATTGTAACTTTTCGTGCTAGAAAGGTTTAATTTCAATAAGAAACGTTAACACCTACCATATCAATAATTGAGGTGGTGCCAAGAATGTATGGCAAAGATTAATGAGCTATATAGATACGTACAGTAAATTTACGTAGAAAAGCTATGGTAAGCAAAGAATTCTGTTCTGTTGTTTGATCTGAAATGGTAGTTACAAATCGATTCAGTTCGTGTTTATCTTGATAGTGAGCGAAAGAACGGGAGTCTTGGAAAAAGTTCACCAAATTCACGTTTCAAGAAAGTATACAGTTCTCTAATACTCAATTTCTTTTCTGAAATTAACTGCAGTTTGTGTTTTGTAAAATATATAGTTGAATAGAAGATTTCTCTTACATCCTGAGTTCACGCTAATAATAATAAAATATTAGCTTATTCAAATATAAAAACGAAAATAGAATTCAGGTTTCGGAGTACCGAATGACATTGGTCATATATATAACAAGTCAGTGTCATTATATCTATATGGATCTTTCTTAGCAGCCTTATAGCCTGTAACTTGCAGGTAATTTACAACAAAAATGCCCTCAGCAGTATCAGACTGACTTTATACATAATTCTATGTTATTCCATGAAATCACACAGAATTTCCAACAGGCAAACACTCAAGATTACTATTTTATAATTTTTTTAGCCATAAGTGTACTTGGCCCAAGAACAGCGTTAAGCTGAAAGATCATACACAACTTATCGATTTGCAGATAGAATGGAGCTTGTTTGTAACTATAGATGGAAATGGTCGGTGTCAGTCAGCTCCTTTTTATATATGCACAAATGCGAACAATTTTTTTATGTAAATTTATTCAATTAACCGTCTTTTGCAAAAAGTTAATTAGTATTCAACTCACAGACAAATGGACTTATTGCAAGTTTTTCAAAAGATGGTAAGAAGAACCTATATAGCGGTTCATGAGGTATAATGATAGAAGTGAATGTCTAGTGTAGAGTAATAAACTAAATTTGTATAGATATTAGTGAAAAAGGGTCCACACCATTTCGTGAATTTGCTTTAAACGTAAGACATTTGTGTGAATGCTTGATTTCAACGAGAGCAAAGTACGGAAAACAGTCAAAAATATGAGTTACATAAAATAGAAAAGATGGTGATAAGTAAAATGCTGCCGTTTAGTCAGAAAAAACAACAAGCCCTCCAAGATCTAAAGCAGTAAAATGATAAACAAAATGCAGAACAAACCTTCATTCTAATAAAAAACGTGTAAAATATATATAAGAAAAAATGCGCGTTTTTATCATGTAACATGTTATATCTGGCTTCGCCGCAATTCTACATCTCAAATTTAAAAGGCTGAAAAAGCTTTTTGAAAAGTTCCAAGACCAGTAAAGCAACGTAAAAACTCAGCATAGGAGTGATTTATATTGAGAATTACACAGTTAAATAAAGGTCATGTACCACCAGTGATTGTTAAAAGAAACCTGCATATACAATAGCTGTGGTAGGCCATGAATTAAAACAGCTTCCAAAACCTGAAGCAGTTATTGGATGTGATTTCACTTTTGGTTCGTAGAAACGGAGGTTTTAGCTTGAAGAATATCTTTGAATATAACAAACTTTCGTAAATAGCGTTTTGTAAAGTTCACTTTTAGAATTGTGGAAAACAAATAAACAACTTGTTCTACAATGCCCCATTCTTACAGAATAGGTAATTTCAGACTATATCTAAAGATATAGCTATATATATGTTTATAGTATATGCAAAAAGTTGGTCAAAAATTCTCATACTTTTCTTAGTAATTATTGATACGGCCAATTACACAACCTCGTTTTCCATTCAGTGTAAGAATATCAAGCAATCGTACAGTACATGGCCAAAAGAATAAAATTCTACAACGTTCTTTCCTTTCTAATATTAAATCAGATTTACACATTAAGGATGTATTATTTGGTTGTTGATTTGTGCTCAATTTAAACACTCCAAAAACGTTTCTGATAGAAACGGATTCATGTTTTGATTTCCTTTAATATATATAAAACAAAACGAACAGATTTATCTGCATATGTTTTTGTTGCAGCATGGAATTATTAAAAAAAATCTTTTCAAAAGATTGTTAGTTAATTAAGATCACTAGTAACTGAGTGCAAAAGGTTGGCAAATCATATTTTCAGATTTTTTTATCAAATCACTAAATCAGACAAGTAAACATCATTACTAGTATCACAATATTAATACCATTTCTATACGTCTTTTAGTTCAAAATAGTTTCCACTCAGTCCACACATTTGCCAAATACAGTCGTATGGCTTGTGCACCTTGCCTTTCATACGTTTAACACATCCTTCTATTTACGCTAGTTTGGACACCATTTCTGACCTCCTTCTACGTTGCTACTCCATTCGTGCCTTGCATAGTTGTGTACAACAACTAAACTGTACTTTCAACTAGAACACTGACCAAAAGCCATTTTCTCGTTCCCAAACTGTCCTCCCCTTAAAAAAAAGAAAGGATCATGAATACAAAATTACTTATACAGGAAACCAGTTCACAAACTAAGTTCTCGATAATGATTCAATTGCCGTTATACTTGCTATACTAATATTTAGACTACCTTTTAAACCGGAAGACAGAAATAAGAAAATTGACAAAATTTATACTGGTATGATAAGTTCGTTTGTTTAACCAAGACAGGTTATAAACTTTTGTTTTAGTTCTGGCATATGGTTAGCTAGTCGTAGGGCTTGTGCAGTACGGAAACTTATAAAACCTGTATACGGGATTGATACCTTTTGGAGACTACCAGTGCGTACAGTAAAGCGAAAACAAAAACACAACAATGTCAATTATTATTGTTCTATCTTTAAGAACTGTGGCATTGCGCAATGGTATGCTGGATAAAAGTAGTATTCAGTAGTGGATTCATACTTAGAATCGTAGTGCTTACAGATAGGTGCACTATCATCATGACAGATATGAAGATGTACTAATGGGAATCGCCTTTTACTTTAGTCAATAATATCAACATCACAACACGTATAAATTTACAACGTAAATTTAGTTTATACACGGTTGATTGACCAGTTTAAGAATTGAAACGAAAAAAACCGGTGCTCAAAACATAACCAACCCAACTTGACACTTCTTTCTCCGTAAACGCCAACAGCTCAACAAGACAAACTTATTACTTATAGTAGTGACAAAAAAGATAATTACCGATTTCAACAATAAAAAGAGAAAGGATACTGAATCGATAAGAATTTATCTTTTTAACTTCAAGCGCTATCGATAGACTCCACATTAGTTCATTTTGAGGTTAAGGTAGGGTTTATCAAAGTAAAATCACTGTGCAGCGTACTCAGCTTTAACTAAAACTTTAAAAACGTAGGTTAATCGGGCTTTAGTTGTGTTTGGCAAACCTGTCAAAAACAGTTGGGTTAAGTAGCATAACTCTGATATATTGTGGTATTGGTATAATATACCTACCACAGATACAAACAAATTCAAACATAATAAATTCAAAGAAAAAGCGTCCAAGAACTATTCCTAAGAAAAAAAAGGGTCTTGGTATTCATTCAGACTTTATTTTTTCTTTTATCGATACTGAAATCAACCGGAAAAAGCGTTTTCGCTCTCGGATCCTGTGTCCCTTAAAGACAGAAAAAAAACACTAAACAACCAGTGTGCCTAATGAATATTCTCTTGAAGGATCTTTTTGTTTGTGGTTCTTGGTATGTGCCCATGTCTACGATAAAAGAAACTATGAATCTTCTTTCCTATCTGAGTAGGAAGGGCTGTAGTTGTCAGTTATGAATACCCCAAGGATTGAAAGAGTCTCGACAATATACTAGATTGAGTGACACACACGAGGTGTGTGGTAGCTGGGGGTACCTTGATTATATGCTTAAACTATTGATAAAGCTGGCTTTACAATCTATCAGTTAATCAATCAATCAGTCCTGATTCAACAAATTAATTTGATAAAATCCAAAATAATTTTGATTTAACAAGATAAATAGCGATACCTTATAGTACGATAGCATGTAATCAAGGACATTCTTCTAAACTTATCAGTAACGAAACTCTCCATTTTCTTCTTGTCTCTCCATTTTCCACTCGCGTAAAACTTCCAATCAATCCTGCCTTGTAGATTTGATTGTTTAATCTGAAATATATAAATACCCTTGACAATGTCCCTTTGGTTCACATCTCATCACAATCATCAACACAATTACCATCCGGCAAAAAACAAGCTTCACCATTTACTACTTTCAACCACACCAGCAATAACAACACTGACAATTTTACCTTAATATACAAATACAAACACACACAAGTCAGTCAACTAGAATGAAAGTAAACACAGAAGCTATCCCTGGAACGCTTCATTTGGTTGAGCACACTGAATCCAATGATGCAATTGTTCCCTCTCCCACCCCCTCATCCTCCCCAAACGATCCCCTGAACTGGTCCAGAAACCGTAAGCTCATGTCCATGTTCTGTGTCATCGTGTACACCTACGGTGTCGGTATCGCCTCCGCCGCCATCTACTCCGTGCTCACCCCCATCTCCGAAAACACCGGTCTTAGTCTTGGTACCTTGAACGAAGGTACCGGTTACATGTTCTTGTTCCTTGGTATTGGATGCTTCTTCTGGCAACCTATTGCTCTGCAGTACGGCAAACGTCCCGTGTACTTATTCACGATGTTTGCAACTGCGGTAATCATGGTATGGGGTCCCTATACTAGTGGTAATGCTACTTGGATTGTTAGTAAGATTTTACAAGGGTTCTTCGGTGCACCTATTGAAAGTTTGCTTGAAGTCACCATCAGTGATATCTGGTTTGAGCACGAACGTGGTAAGTGGATGAACGTTTATGCTATGGCTTTGCTTACAAGTAACTACATTGCGCCTTTTGTTGCTGGATTCATCTCTGACGGTATGGGCTGGGAATGGGTCATTTACTGGTGCAGTATCTTCGCCGCTGTCTGCTTCGTCTTCCTTTTCTTCTTCATGGAAGAAACCAACTACTCCCGTGCTACCATTGCCGCCGAAGACCAGATTTCCGAATCTACTTCAGACGAGGAAACCGGCCACGCAGCTGCTCCTGAAAAAGGCGTCATTATTGAAAGCGCCGAAGTCCCTGACATTGACGCCACCGAGCCTGTCAAGACCTTTACTCAAAAGCTCAAGATGTTTGATGTCAAGCGTCCTTCTTCTCACTTAGCTATCAACTTTGCTCGCCCGTTCACCATGTTCCAGTTCCCTGCCGTTGTGTGGTCCGGATTTGCCTACGGATCTTCTCTTGTCTGGTTCAACGTTCTTAACGGTACTGCCTCGCTTATTTTCACTTCTCAATACAACTTCACTGCCACCCAAGTTGGTATCACTTACCTTTCGCCCACACTTTTCTCAGTTTTGTTCTCTATCTTTGGTGGCTGGGCTGCTGACTGGATTAAGGTCAAACTGGCCAAGAGATACAATGGTAGATCAGAGGCAGAGCACAGACTGTGGGTTCTTCTTCCTTACGGTATTATCTGTCCTGCTGGATTGATTCTGTGGGGTGTTGGTGCTGCTAACGGTATCCACTGGATGGGTCCTGTAATTGCCATGGGTCTTATTGGTGGAACCGGTGCTTTGGGATGTTCCGTTCCCTGCAACTATGCAGTTGATTCATACCGTGAAATGTCTGGTCACAGTATGGTTGTCGTCATTATCATTCGTAACTTGTTGTCCTTTGCTATTGGTTACGGTATTACTCCTTGGATCACCAACACTGGTATCAAGAACACTTTCATTGCTGCTTGCTTCATTGCCTTTGCTTGTATTGGAACAGTCATTCCTATGATTATCTTTGGCAAAAGGTCTAGAAACTTTAGAAAGGAGCACTACTGGAAATATGTTCAAGAAGCTTTGGACAAGCATATGGCACATTAATAAGTGTTCATATTGTATTTCTTCACCTTTTATTCTTCCTAGTTTTGTGATTTATATATTATAGTGTAGTATCGGTTGAGGGTTTGCTTGCACAGTCATATTATTGTGCTGAAGGGACCTAAATTGATCTATTCACTAGTCTGTTTTCTCAAAAAATTACCAATTTTGTTTTATATATAAATTTTTTGTTATAATATAATATTTTCTTCTTTTCTTTTCAACTGTATTATCATCGATGTTGCCCTAGTCCCTTCGGAGTAATTTTGTTTTTGTAAAATGAGAGATTCATCTATCACTGCTCAGTACCGAACAATATGAAACTATAAAGAGCATTTATATTCGAAAAGTCCAACATGAAAAAGACAATACAATATTTTTCAGACATAAATTCATTAGAACTAAAGCCATATTTTGTTTTCAAATACACTTTAAGACAAGTGTGCCATTGACTCAAGCAATATCAAACACAAAATCCCTTTCTGCTCAATTAGTAACGATGCACAGAGATTGCTTTACTACTGTGGCCTAAATTATTCTTCCAGAAAAGAACTGAGAGTGTATCTAATTGTGACCTAAAGCTACTTGTACAACTACCAACCGACCAAGCGTTTTTATTTCTTGTTTTTCACAAAAGTTGCGTTGTATCTTTCAATTCTCTTGAGTTAAATAAAAGTAGAATAAAAAGGAAATGAACATCTTGATGAGAAAACATAAAACTAACAGCTAAACAAGTTTACTGCACATAGCAAGTAATACGCTTCTCTACTTTTACCGTGACAACTTCAATAATCTCAAGTAGCAGTATTACTGTATCTCATGGTAAGATATCTGCCTGCAGAGGGTATCTAGGCACTTATTTATAATGTTATGGTTGAAGTTATAAAGACAGAAACACAGGCATAAACCAAAGTATTCCAGATACACCATACATGAATAAGAGTTCAATTTACTGGATACTACGTTTCATTTTGCTTCTTTTTTCTCACAGGCAGTTCCGTAAAATGAATATATTAGAGGTGCACGCAAAAATACTTTCTACAAACGCAAACCAGAAACATCTAGTCATTTACAGCACGTCGAAAAATGATTACAACCTTTTTATGCTATGGCAAAACGTCATATAGCCAGTGTATCACCGTTTGTATCTTGTTTTATATTGGTATACAGGTAATAGGAATCGTGTTTTGGTGAAAAACTTATTTGGTCTAAGGCTGGACTCTGAGCAATTACTACAGTACGTTGCTGCAATTTCGATTCATCAAATTCTTACATATTCCCGACGTCGTCTTTTACTATATCAGAGTTAGTATTTATTACCTGTAACATGATACTCAAGAGCTATAGACAAAAAGTCAATTTTTTCCTTTAGTGGCACCTAGTGCCTCATTTACCACTTTCAACCATCTTTTGCGACCATAACTTATATTGCTATGACTCTGGTAGCTTGCTGGTCCTTACCAAGCCAAATTACAATATTCGAAATAAATACCCAGCCGTTGAACCTTAACTCGTTTGTGGCATATGACAGTTCTTTTTTACTCCATCGCAAACGGAAACAAAACACTTTCCAGCATCTAAACATATTAAACCTAGTGGGCGCATATGAGAGTTATACGACATCATTACTTCAAGGACTAATCTCTTCTCATGGGTAGTGAGTTCTGTGAGTTCGCACGTTTTTCAACGAATTCACAATTCATACACAGCGAAGTCACTTTCATAGCGCACAATAAAGTTTTTTTTTTTTTTTTTTTTTTTTTTTTTTATTATTTATTTGCCATGTGACAGATTTAATTGGACAGCATCATGTGCCCAGTCCGGCGACGTAATACAGGAAACAAACGGTTTGAGCTGCTCAATTCTGGTTGGCCCTATTAGCGAGAGATTGTAGAATTTAAGGGGAATCAAATTTGATATTCAGCGTCTACTTCATGTATGTGGGATAGGGATGGCTGACGCGGTGAGGTCTCGTTGGGTCCACAAGGAGATGCTGTGGTGGATGGTGAGATGAAGATCGCTGGTGATGGTGTACTGACTGTAAGTAGGGGAAGGGGTGGTACACTTGTTTGTGGCAGCCAAGTGGTGGTATTTGGGATATTAGTGAATTGTGTGGTTAGTAGTTACCATACTGTGTCAAGTTTCAATGCTGAAGATTGGGATATGATTCAGGTACTTGATTTACGCAGCAATATAATAGGGCTCAGACTGAATTGTCATCCTCTGGAACTAGGTAGATGATTCTCTGTCAAGAAAATTTACTACAGATTAGATACAATGCGTAATGTATGAGTCTGACTGACAGCAGTTGAAAGTAGCCTTCACTTCTAACCATAACTATAATTATGAGTTTAATGTCACCAGTGATTGAAAGCAAAGCAAAGCAAAGCAAAGCGTAATTCCGGTATTCAAATCTCGGAATTGGCAAAGTTAAAAATATCTTGGTAAGACTACTTGGTCTAATAATGTCAATCATCATGATAATAACAATAACACGAGTAACAATTGAATTTAGTGGAAATAATTATTCAACATCAATAATAATATGAGCATCATAGAATGCTCTTTGCGATGGAATTGCTCGCTGGTGTAAGCATACTTACATGCCTTCTAGTCATTTTTACCAGTTCTCGTTCCAAGAGTATCATATATGGCACATATGCTTTTCATGTCTTGCAGTTCAACGTAAATTCCCATATGGGTGTATTTATTCCGTTCCCCGTGATTTCTTAGCGGTGGACACAGACGTAGTAAACTTACCAGTAATCACGCACTGTACTCGCTGCGCTGGGAGTTGTTCCATCTCATCTCAACTATCTACACCAAGTATTTGCGATTAGCTCGGTGTTACGAAGTATATGCGATTCGTTTATTTTTGTTGTGTTTAGTTTAGTTTGGTTCAATCTAGTCTATTATTATAAGCTTTTCATTTTACTGCAAATTGATTATGTTGGGCTTACGGCTAGACTGTGAATCTATCCACTCCACTCCACTCCTTCTTTTATTTTTATTCGGCTCAAAGTGCGATCGAAAAAAGGAATACCCTTTATTTCTTTGATTCAATAATAGAAAATTTGATTGGCAATTGCCTCTAAATATACTAAGACTATACTCTTTTTTCTGAAAATTTGGAAATTGGGTGAACGAAATAAGGAGATTGATGAAATGAAGGCATTTTAGAACCATATACACACAATACAATGAAATAGACATGATACAGACTAAGACTAAAACATACACATACACACACAGATATTTGATTTGATTTCATTTCTTTCCTCCTCTGGTTTTGACTGTGCTTTATAGAGCTTTGTACATCATCTGCTGTGATAAACATATTTAATTTCACCTCCATTTTTCTTTCCCAAACATCTGTTTGGGACTATTAACGACTATATATAGCAGTACTTAATTTGACACTTTTCACAACATTATAACGAAGGGTTACGTTTTGCTTGTTATTACTTTTGACATATTATGTCAAGTGTTTTGTTATTGCTTGATCCATCACTGGGAATTCTCCAAATTCATTTGACATTCATTCAGTCGAATTGGTTCATCATTATTCTTGCAAGTGCTACACTACACTACAGTACGTACAAACCATTCTATTTTCTTGACGACCAAAAAGAAACAAACCCTGTAACGAATATACGGGTATATGCTGTATATAGATCTAAACTAAGAAGAAAATTTTTTTAGCTTTGCAATTTTAAAAAAAAATAAAAAAAAATAAATTTATTACACAAAAATTATTCATGAAAGAGCACTAGTATTAATTTTTTATTTTTATTTTTTTATTCTAGACGTAGCCAGCAAATTAATTTCTCAGTTACTGCTGGAACTCTAAAAAAAAATAAACACCCACGCACACTAATACACACCGGGAATAAAGAAATTCAACAATAAAAACATCTCTTCTTCCTCCTGTTCTCTTTTTTCTTTCTTGCCTTTCTACTCTGTTTCATTCCACTTTCATTACATTCAACCGCCGCCACATTTCTAATTTATTTCATTCTTCATTCCTCTCTCACTCCATCACATTTCATTCCACACCATCACATCTCATCCCACCTCATTTCACTCCACTCCACTCCACTCCACTCCACTCTATTTACATCCCACCTATATATACCGCAATTTTAATTACAATAATGGCCACTGCATCATCAACCCAAAAACCTACACAAAGAAGAATGTCCTTAAGCGCTAAGCTTAAAGGAATATTTGTCATGTCCCCAAATTCCCAACAACAACAACAACAACAACAGCATACTCTGAATAATACAGATCCTCTCATTTCAAATCCCGCCTCAAAATCATCAGACCTATCGCATTCAAAAGCATCTTCCCCATCTACCCCAGATTCGGCAAAACCCATTTCATCAACTAATTCTTCAACCATAAACCTAAATCTTTCCGCAAGTCAACAACAACAACAACACCATACCGGCCCAGTAATACCGGATACCACACCATCTGCTTCAAATAAGCAGCAAAATGAAAACTCAACTAGACCTTCAACAACAACCCCTCCCCCACAGCATGCCGTCACCCCCACGCCACAACCAGCGAAATCTAACGCACCAAGATTTGAAATGATCGATTCCGTAAATCATGCACATCATCTCAAAAGTACGCGTCGACAAGAAAAGCTAGGCTCAATGCTAAGAGATATTCTCGGATCTGGCAAGAAAGTACGAGACGACGCCGTCTCTGCCATCCCGGACCTCGGCCTCACCACAGGCAAGTCAAACGGAAGCGGAAGCGGAAACAGCAAAAGCAAAGGCAACAGTGACCCTCTCTCCCTCATGTCCGGACTCGTCTCTCAAATCAAAAAGGGCGAAGCTGACGCAACTCACATTGTCAAAAACACAATCAACCTACCGCTTATTGAAAAATACGGAAAGTGCCAGGAAGTCATTGGCAAGGGGTCCTACGGTACCGTCAGAGTCGCGCATAAGTTTGATAGAGACACCCAGAGAGAAGTGCTGTATGCCGTCAAGGAGTTTAAGAAAAAAAGCCAGGAGTCTGAATCGAGTTTCAACAAACGACTAACGTCTGAATTTTGCATATCCTCGTCGTTGCATGACATCAACATTATACACACTCTCGATCTTATGAAAGACGCTAAAGGCGAGTATTGCCAGGTCATGGAGTACTGCGACGGAGGTGATCTCTATTCCCTGATTCTTTCGTGCGATGGTACCCTGAAACAAGCCGAAGCCGACTGTTTTTTCAAGCAACTTATACGCGGTGTAGTGTACATGCACTCGATGGGCGTCGCCCACTGCGATCTCAAGCCAGAAAACCTGCTTCTCACCTGCTCAGGAGTGCTCAAGATTTCGGACTTTGGCAACGCCGAGTGCTTCCGCATGGCCTGGGAAACAGAAGTGCACCTGTCCAACGGCGTTTGTGGGTCGCGGCCTTACATTGCCCCTGAGCAGTTTAGGGACAAGGAGTTTGACCCGCGCTGCGCTGACGTTTGGGCCACCGGGGTCATTTACATGGCCATGCGAACTGGGTCGTACATGTGGCAGGTCGCCATCCCGGACGAGGACGAGTATTATGCCCAGTACTTGCAGGGCAGGAAGAGCAAAAACGGGTACGAGCCCATTGAGCAGTTGAGACGGTCGAGGTGTAGAAATGTGGTGTATTCTATACTGGACCCGGTGCCGTCGAGGAGAATCACAGCGAAACAGATTTTGAACTCGGAATGGGTCAGGAGTATTGTCTTGTGTGAAGCTGGTGAAAGGGGATATTAATATTGATATTATTTATAATTTATAAGTACATAAAGTGTGACGACGATGACGAAGACTATGTTTATAAGAATTTCATTTTATTGTTAATATTATCATTGTATGGACTGATTGAGAATATTATATAGGGCTCGTTGATGTTTGTTTGTGGAGACCAGTAGTTTGATAATATGGGAATATTAGTACGTATGTGAGCTTTGAATATTAAAGTCCTAAAGCATGAAATTATATACGTTTGACAAAATACTGGGTAACATTACACAACCAATCTACAGGGCTCACTCTTCAAGCTTCTAGCTATTTCTTATTTTTGTACGCTTTAAGTTCATCACTTAAGTGAGCGTTTCTCATGATCAGTGCTCTACATTACAGTGTATGATTTATGCCATAACATTATAACCTTTCTTCAACAAAACGGTATTGCAATTTTTGCTTTAATTCTAGATTCGTTTTCATATTTGCCGTAGGCAAAATGTAAAAATTTGCAAACGACGTGTTTTGGAATAGGAACAGTGTGTGGGGTTAGAAATGGTGACGGAAATGGTGGTAGCACATGGGTTGGGAGTCGAGATGTGTATAGTCCTCTAACTGGTCTTGCTAGTAAGAAAGGAAAACGGCGCGAAAACCGTTAGTTGAAAGCTTGTGACTACCAATACTTTGAGGCTATGTTTAGCTTCTGTATGTTTGTTTGTATCTTTAAATTTTGTGTAATATTGGGTTTATGAGAGAAGTACGACAAGTCGTTGTGAAAGAAGGTTTGTTTTGTGCTGTACACTGGGAGTTGCAAGTGTACGATTTGGGGAGTTTTTTGGATATGACTGTATGGGATCCTGAGAGAAATACTTATGAAGAACCACGTTTGTAAACGAAGTTACTGACTGGTAACTAGTTTGAAATGTGTTGCGACAACGTAGGATAATAATACATATAGAAACTTTCCGTAAAGATAGCTCCATTTCGTATAATAAATGTATAAATAAGCAGTCTCTATACGTGGATATTGTTAAGAATGCTACTTTTGTGACCTGTTGCGTCAATACTGATTTGTGCGCTCGAGTCTTTCTGTAGTTAACATGAGTTCTGGAAAGTGATGGGCCTGGAAATGATTTCACAACTGCCAATATAAGACCATTTCTGAATGGCCGGGTTACGGCGCTTATTTTTATTCACTTGGAAATCTAACAAGTCGATTAAGTTATAGTACGTATAGTAGGTTGGCCAATAGAGGGGTTGGATATATCAGCTCTAAATCTCTGTTATTAAACATTGTAGTAGTACTAAGAAAGAGAATGATAAATGAACACATTTTGCGTAGAAATATGTATTGTAAGTTGCAGTAATACAAAGAGTAATCTCATTAAATAGACATACAGAAAATACAGTAAAATTTACCAGCCTACCGTCAAGATATCACATTTTAGGTCTCGTCATCGAGGAATCAAATATGCTGTATTATTTGCTTTTCAAACTATCTCTGAAACAAGAACACTTCTCTATTGACTAATGTTGAATAGGAAACATCCTTTTACCAGATAAGATTTGCTGATTCAGTTCACAACTCTCAAAACGGACTGACTATTGCCAATGAAAAACATGTTTTATACGTAAAAAATGAAGCAATATCACAAACAGTATTCAAGAATTTCCATCTCCAGTTCAATAAAAAACTAACTGGAATGAGTTAACTACAAAAATGGCCCGCCTAGAACTGCACTGATTCACTACTACACAAGAATCTTATCAATAAGTTGAATATGCTTCACATGAATTTGTCTTTACTAGCTGTGGTATGGGCAGTGATAGTTCAATTCATAGTAAATTCTGCTTATGCAAAGTAGAAGAAAAGACATCATGTATACCTTAAATCCTCCAACCAGCAGGCTCATGCCACCAACAAACACTTCCAAAATTTTAATTACCAGCTTATATAGACTTGCACTCGTTTGTTTACCTTCTACCATCTCAAATCATGGGCTTTGCACATATCTATCCATTAATGCCTCTAATGAAACTAGCCTTGTATCACACATCTGTACCATGACATCTATCTTCGCTTACCTCCAGTACTCTTTGGATTCTTGACCAAATGCGCTCCGGTTCAACGGAAGCATCAGCCTAGTCATTTTCTTTTAGGCTGCAACAAAAGACTGGCTTCCGAAAAGCACTCTGCAAGATGGAAAACTTTGATGTATAAAACGATATATAAAGATCCCTTTGAAAGATAGGAGCTACCAAAAGTGCTTTTCGGGGCAGTAGAATGTGCCATTTTTCAGCATCAAGTGAAAAGAATATCGGGTTTATCCTGTACTGTATATACAATATTTTTGGAAGAAGTGGACCTAAGACTATCAAACCAGGCATATGCTAGAGGCCGAATTGCACTGATATATTTAGCTCCCAGAATTGTTTCTAGTAAACTATCTTATAACTAAAAGATTGAGGGTCCTTAATCACCCAATGTAATGTGGAATACATACGGGCAAATGATAGGCAGATCAGTTCGATAGAAGCAATAAAATTCAGACGGAAATCGCAATCGTTATAATATCAGAATTGCTTACAGCGAAAAAAAAAATAAAAAATCCTGTCATATAATTTGTACAATAATAGACCAAGAGCATACATTATCTTCTAAAAACCAATAAATCAACCATATCTTTACCATATGCCCAAGTCAATGTTCAGAGATCTAGTAACAACGACAGCGACGATGGTAACCAAAACCAACTATAAAGATATCTCCTAAAAATGGTGGCTTCTACATCTCAATACGCTGTAAGATAGATTTTCTACAGTACAGCTTTAAAATGGCCAATTGGTTCTTTTTACAAATAAAATCGACTACCTGGCCCACTCTGTTTGAAATGCTGATATTTTCTAAGGCTAAACTGTAGGACTTACTACAATGAAGCGTGTCAAGCGACTCAAGCCTCTATCGATACAATACTTCTGAAAGTATACTTTTGATCTCCCCTATGCGAAGCATTCTCGCCCAGAAAAACTCTGTTTTCGTATCAAAGACCGATTTCCCAAAGTTCATGCTTGTAGTACTTTTACCTGAAAATTTTTTTCACCCTACAACTTCATCAAAATCTACAACAACAATCAAACCATCCAAATAAGAGAAAAAAAGACACATTAAAAAACTCATATTACTTTATAGTTTTTTACATTTTTTTAAAGACCCCTATACAACAACACAACTATTTAAATAACGTAAAACCCACTTAGTTCATAGCAGAAACCAATTGGTTAATGTTTTCTTCACGGTCACCAAGAGAACCTCCCTCAATGAAGTGCTTGAACTTTCTGCGGACTCCCCATCCACCACTGGGGTTAGAGAGCTTGAAAGGCCAGAGGAAGTTGTTGGCTTGCTTGAAGTTAGGTCCAACGGTGTAGATCTCGTGAAGAAGATCTTCCATACAGACGATACCGTATTGACCAAGGTTGGCTTCAATAAGTTGGTTGTTGACAAGAGGAACACGTTGCTTGTTGATCTTACCGTATCCACGCTTGTAAAGAAGCTTACGGACGGTAGCGTGGTTGGGGTAACCGTAGGCAACGTAAGGTTCAACCAAACGAAGAAGTTCCTTGGTGGCCTTGGTGACTCTGATGAAGACACCATTGTTGATTTGAAGAAGTCTCAGCAATTGAAGGGCCTTTCTGGGCTTGGGAGCAATCTTGTTGATACCCTTAATACGGACAACGAAGATCAACTTAGGTTCGGGAGCAACATAGATAGAACCCTCGGCCTTAGCAGCACGCTTCTTTTCAATGATGGCACGCTCGGCTTCATAGTACTCCTTCTCGTAACCGGCAGTCTTCTCGAAGATGACCTTTCTCTTTTCGAGGTTAGCCTAAACGCAAAAGTTAGTCACTATGCAATCTTCAAATTATTTTTGGAAGAGCAGATGTGATGGAATTTGTGTAAAAATCTGATATCGTTATGGTTGTGAAATAGCGATGATAATAACTCGTTGAGGTTCGTTAAAATATATCAGTCCCGAAAGATGGTTAACTTGAAAACAACATTGCCGTAGCTAGTTATTCGAAAAATGGTGGGTTTTCATCACATACAACACACAGACAACAGATTGAAAAAAATTTGTCATCTTAAACCACGTAACTACCATCACCATTCCATAAACCACGATCCAAAATTCTTTCATATTTCCACACGACAAAACATATTGATCTTTCTCTTCCACTCTCACGACATTAACATACCTTCTTAGAAGCAGCCTTAGCTTCAGCAGCCTTTTCAGCGTTAACTTGTTGAGACTTGTTCTTCTTCAACAAAGACTCAGGAGGGAAAACCTCATTCTTAGTAGGAACGGTATGGGCGGCCATTGCTGTATTTTACTGAGTTGTTGTGTAAAGTAAGAATGCGTACAACTTTTCAAAAGGGAGAGAGGGAAAAAAAAGGGAAAAAAATCTCACATCCAGAGTGAGAGAGACCTTCCAGACATACGCTTTCACCCAGTTCGAATTTTTTCAGTGGAAACCCTAAGCCTGTATAAGGCCTTGTGGGAAGTTTAGTGTACTGGTTTCCAGAAACAGAATCTAATAGAGACAGTCACGCAAACATTTAGGGTTACTCCAGCCCTAACAAAAATTTCTAACTTTCTGGGAATTAAAGTTTAGTAAAAATAAGCGTTAAGGCTTTCAACAAAAATTATCAGACACTCGACCTGAACTTACAACTTTAAGCTATGACTTATAGTAAAATGTTTTGTATTTAGTCTCAAATCACAAGCCATATACCCTAGTCAAACTTCAAATACAGAGTTGTAGACAACATGCATTAAGATGCGTGTGATATTTTCTGTATCCATACTACGTTACCCGGCCCCATGGTTTCAAGAGGGTCAGTATTAAAAAATTTGAACCTCCCATTGAATTGTGTGCTACTTACAGTAACGGTAGCATAGCGTTAAACTAAATAAAAAGAGGCGTATATAAACTTGGGGTGATTAGAACTACTTTCTTTTACCAACAACATTTCCAGTCTAATTCGAACTTGAGAATCTCTAGATTTTATTGATTCGTGTCGTCGTCTAAACCTCAACAGCTTCTATTTTGTGCTTCTTACCCTTTTTATTTTTTTTAGTTTGCCTGATAATATTTACATGCACTGAATTAAAGACTAAAAAGAAGAACACACTAACCTTTCAGAACGAAACACTTTCTATTACAACCACGCCTGCTTCAATTCCTGTCGACGTTCCGAACTAGATCAACGGATATACTCCAGCTTCAAACTCCAATTACATCATAGCCATGTCTTCGAAACAAACCTTGCCACAAAACATTACTTTGAAAAGGTCCGCTCCCCCAGTTAAAAGAATTACAAATGGCAAGCATAAACGAAGTGGCAGCTCGGGGCCACCCAAGCGACCAGCTTTTATCCTCAAGCTGTGGAACATGGTGAACGATGCTTCTAATATGGACTATATTCAATGGACGCCTGAAGGTGACGGATTCAAGGTACTGAGTAAAGAAAATTTCGAAAAAATAGTTTTGCCCAAATATTTCAAGCATAGCAACTATTCCTCGTTTGTTCGGCAACTCAATATGTACGGATGGCATAAAGTACAAGATATAACGTCAGGTGCAATGCAATCGGGAGACGAAATTCGACAGTTTAAATCACCATATTTTGTCAGGGGCCGCGAAGATTTGCTGGACAATATAGTACGGAATAAAAGTTCTAAAGGAAGTGATGATGAAGACGAAGGAGACATGGGTAGAATACTTGACGAGCTCGATGCAATCAAGATGAATCAAATGGGAATAGCAGCAGACCTGAACAGAATTCGAAGTGACAATCAGATGCTGTGGAGGGAATGCTACGACTCAAGAGAGCGACACAAGAAACATGCTGAAACCTTTGAGCGAATATTACGATTTTTAGCTTCATTGTACAGCACACAAGGAAAATTTGTCAGTGATAATTCCCCTGCATCTTCGGCTGGTGGTAAAGCTGCCCCAAAACAACCAAAATTATTGTTACCTAATCTTGAAGATTTAAGTAATGGGAAAATATCAGAACTCGACCAGGGGAAACTCCCGTTATCTGCTATCGACGAGCTGATGTCCAATTCTTATATTTCCGATGCTGATTATAGTACTAACACGTCACCTTCACTAACGATTGATTCGCCACCTGAAGAAACCAAAAAATCACCTAATAAACAGGAGCTGTCTTTGCGCAAAAAGGCGAATATAACCTCTGACAGCGTTACTTCACCGAGGAGCTTGTACCTTTCCCCTAGCAACTCAGTTTCAACAAACTCACTGTCAGAAGTGCCTCCTGGACCACTACAGAAGCAGCAATCGTTGCAACTTTCCACCACCACTAATGATTACATTCCTAATTCAGGGCTTGATTCGATGCTTGATCCATTAGTTTTCGACGCCCTATATGGAGCACAGCAAGAAATTCTGAATGACGACAATACGGCTAATCAACTTTTGAATAATTCCAAAGCAATTGATACAATCATGAAGAATATCAATAATCAGGGAGAATCGCTAACCAAGATTCAAGACAAAATCCAAAAACTTGCTGCCAATACAACCGTTCAAACTGATAACTCATTTGAGACCGACCCTAGTTTTGATGTCGACGAGTTTCTAATGAATACTGGTAATGAAATGGAGACATTTGAAGAAATGGCACCTCCGCCCAAAAAACAAAAAGTTAATAACTGAAAATAATGACCACTCCGTTCTCCTCCTTCTTTTTCTTTTTTCCTTCCTTTCTCATACCTCTTGAACAAAAAAATCCCCTTATTTATTATGTATTATTGTTGTTAGTTTTATTTGCTTTATATCTGGGTTTTATTTTATATATAATTGAATGTTTGTTTTATTGATGAATGCCAGATTGAGTTTTTTACTTGCGTGTGTTTTATTTGAAGGATTATCAAAATATAGTTAAAGATATTAGCTGAATCATTTTCGGTGTATAGTTTATGGGAGTCATTTTATGGGGCCAAACAACTCTACCTGATTACTGTTTGACTGTAACCATGTACTTTCTATTAAAACACGGTATATTATATTATCGTGTCATCAAAGCTATCCAACAAGTTATTGCTTTCAACACTCTAGTTAGATATATTGCAGCCCGTATCAAGGTATCATGTTTTTCATTAAATTTTCTATATATATTAATTCATTATAAACTAGTCTATGAGCTTTCCTGTTTTCTGGAATGTAATCCAGCTCCCAAAATAAATAAACATAAATATATGCCAACACATAAATATTACTTCAATCAGATGGCTTCTGTATTTCAAGACTCCATTTGAAACTTTTCAGCCACATCCCACCACCATCCGTAATCAATCCCCCGATTTCCGTCACAGTGAACTCGCTGCATCATTCCATTAATTCTGTCGACTAACCAGCCTGAAGTTACATCCAGGTCCGGTATACTCCTATCGTCGTTGTAAGTCAATACCGGACGGCCAACTGTAATCAAATCATCAAGCCAACATTCCCGAGTGTAAGGATCAAACAACCATTGCTTACACTCACTCCACCATTCGCACTTCTGGGCACATTCTTTTGTAGAGGACACATGTTCGATTCTTGCGCTGGCCATATTATTCCACCCTGTAATAGAAGTGGTCAAAAATGGAGCGGTAAAAAATCTAAAATGATCTATGTAGTTGATGGGACCTGTACTACCGTCAGAATGGAAATATCTTGCAAAAGCGTCGAGATCACTGATGTCTTTTGGTGTGGCATTGTGAAAAGTCCCCAGAGGTTTGCACATAGTATATTCGTGATGTGCAACATTATAAGACTCATGGTGTTGAAATGCGGGAGAATGCGTGAGTGTCGCCTTCTTATGAAACAGCCTAGATATTGCTTCATCTCCATAATGAGAATCTTTCAATAAGTTTCTGGTAAATAAGTGGAGCTTGGCTTTTGAAGTTTCAGGACTTCCAAAAACAGAATCTAGAGCTTTTCTCGATATAGCAATTCCAGACTGACCATGTGCAAACCCTGCTCTGGTTGGTGACCCAACATACCAGATTTCATTTGATTCATCGCTTTTCTCTAGTTCCTGCAATGATGCTACTATCGACTCAGGCCAGATTGCAGTGTCATCTTCAAGTAGCACATACCATTTAACATCTTTCACGTTCAACCAAGCATCATAGAGGACCCAAATATCTTTAAATCTATTAAGATACCAACCATTGTGAGTTTCAGATTGACGATTAGAATGTATAATATCTAGGTAGTTCTGAATAAGATATGGCTTGAAGTCTTCATGTGTGAGCACTATCTCGTCTTTGATTTTAGACAGAATATCAATGACATGAATACCCGCAACATTCGCAGCAGTGTCACCATAAACATTATACTTTACTAGTAATTGAAATGTGGTCAAAATATGTATAGGTAATCTTTCCCACATTGTAGCCGCGCCAGTCTTATAAAGAAATGCGACATGTTCAATTCCTTCGATAGGTCGCCTTTCTGGTGAGGTAACTCTTCTGGGCCCTTGGAAGTTGTCATCCTGGTAGTTCAGCCAGACATACTTTAGTTTTTCAGGAATGGTGTTCAGTATGGGGCTCCTTGGAATGGTCAATACATTATTAATAATTAGTGGATGAAACAAGTATTCCGGAGATTCAATTTCCAAAGTAGTCTGAATGTCTCTAGAACTAATATGTTGGTCTGATTCTGAGTGGTGCCAAACAATTAAGATATGGACTGAAATAAGCAGCGATAAGGCTGAGAGGGTGATTTTTAAAACTAACAAATTCGTGTTAATAAACCTTTTTGGGAATTGCTTCTTTGCTCGATTGTTATGGGCCGGAAAAATATCAGAATGGTTGACATTGAACTAACTCACTTTTAGAATATCTTAGCCTCATTGTGAACAGCTGCTTGCGTACTCAGCATAAACTTCCTGATGAGAATTATTGAATATATACAGGTTCAAAGTGAGATTAAAATAACGAAATAATTAAAAAGTGGAAAATGGAAATACAGCCTGTTTAAATAATCCAATAGATCGTAATCAACAAAATATGATCAAAGCTGTAAGGTACCTCTCAACACACAAGTTTTACTGCAAGCCCCCTTTAATCTGGATACCAACGCTACTTACACTATTACATCTGTTGTGTGACTTTTTGTTGCGACGTATTTCCAGGGTGTGCTCAAAGTGCTAGAATTCTCTTTGAGACCACACAAGCACTAGGATAATTTGAAACTCGCAGTGTGAACAACGAACCAACACATACATCTGTGCTTTAGAGCGATGATGATCACAAAGACAAATGGGTCGTTCATAACTGCACTATTTGGTCTTTTGTGGCTAGTAGAAAAGCGTAGACTGGTGCGTGTTACTTTGTCATCATTAATTTTTCTATAAATTTTCATTATTACGGCACATAAACTCTTTTCAAGTTTACGTTCGCTTTACTGAAGCGAGATGCGGTGGTCCCTAAATTGCTCCACAACACAAGATGAAGATATCAACTATGCAGTCTAGATACCAGAGACAAATTCACGTTTACCAGCTATACAGCATGTTGTGGATCATAGGTGCGCTGACAAACTATGGTCATTTTTGATGGATACAATGGCGTTAAAGTTTACAATGT
>JAJMKR010000036.1:39268-201573 GCA_030563945.1 Geotrichum australiense | reverse complement strand
CTGTCATCAGTCCATGTTTTGTCCACGTAAATATGTTTCTTAAGAAAAGATGAGTACGGCTTTCTTGAAAGAACTACAAAAGAGATCGTTAGATCTGCAAGCATAACTGATTTTATTATACCACCGCAGCCAACCTAAAAGGTTTTAGGCGAGTTTGACGGCTCATGAGCGGCCAACCCATTTTATCCCTAGCCTGGCACCTGAGTCAAACTCGTCCACAAGTATTTGGGCAATGCATTGGACCAAACTTTGCGATGGGGCTCTGCTAGACTTTGTAAGTTCAGGTATTATATCGATAAAACATGACTTTAGTACAGGAGGAAGTGTCCAGCGGTCTTTTGTTTATTCGCGTTTTGATACTCTTCCATTCTTTCTGTGAACTAGAGTTATAGGGAACTCCGTAATTTCAATTTATTTGTTAGGGCAATTTATGACAATCAGATAAATCTGAAGGGTTTTTGTTTTCTCTGATTTATAAGGCTTTCAATAAATATGCATAGTCTTACGGGTTTAAACTGTTAAGTGCTGTCAACTTATCGGAAACTTCCAAAAACGCAATGAGAACATAACGTCAAATATGGAAAAGCGATAGAGAACAGTGCACTACAAAAACATCTCCACATATCTAAAACGATTTTTTGAAGCGATCCAATCTCCCCTTTATTTTACTGCCTTTTAATCAGCTCACTTCATAAACTACTCGAGGAATAACACCAATGGCTAGTCGGTAGATCTTTGCTATCACGGGTTTTCCTCTTTAAAACCTATCAAACAGGTAAGCACAAAAGATATCGTTTTCTTTTTGTCCCGATTCATGTCCGTGTTGTTGGGTTTTGACACGGTAGAAGCATATACAAAATCTGATTGTAGAACATCAGAGAGAATCTGGTGCGTTCAGCCGTATGACACTTTGTGAGACGATCGCTGTCTGAGACATTTAATTCTTACTGAAAAAACTAAATCTCATAACTTCTAAAAAAATAAAAAAATTCATAGAAATAGTAAATCCTGAATTAAACCACACAAATTTACAGTCATATTACTCTCCAGAAGTAGAGATTCCAGAATATTAAAAACAATATGTAAATCCAGCTATTCATCACTTGGGATTTCAATGTTTTCCATACTGACTGCAACATGTTGCTGCGAGCCTTTGACTTTTTTTTCGTTTAGCTTTTCTAAAGCAACAGTCCCTAATTTTGTAGGTTTGTACTTTCAATTTCTAATTGCTGTTCTCAAAAGCCATATTGCTAAACTCTTTTATGAGGGTTCTATAAAGATGGTTGAGTTTTCTGGTTTCTTCGGTGGAGGTAGATTTTGACTTGAAATCCGAAAAAACATTGTCAAGCATTTTAAGAGTTGATGAACCTTGATCCATTGATTTTTTTTGTTATCTAGGGTAGTCTGACTCGGTGATTTATCTGGACTACTTAAAACTGGCACCGGTTCTTGTATTTCCTGAGAAATGACATATCCACTGTTCAAGGGTTCGGATATATTGATAGTCCATATTTCAGTCTTCCTCCATCCCGCGCAAATGTTTTTCTTCTTGTCCTATATTAAAGCGTTGTACCTAGCATTTTTATAACGCTTTAGAAACAGTCTCTTGCCTGCAATCGGTCCCTCGGGTCGATAGCCATTGTCGTTTATGTATGATTTGTATTTGGTATTCAAAGGGCCGAAATAAGACACATCCAAGCCCTCTAAAACATGGAAAGTGTGACTACCAGTCATCTTTTTTCGTGCCCTTCTTATTTTCCCGCTTTTACCATATTGCTGATAATTCCATGACGATTTCCCATCTCCGAAACTTGCGTAATCGGTCAGCAAAGTTCATTATAAGTATCTTAGATACACCAACTGCCTTGCAAGAGAAAACATCTTCAATAATGTAGTTTTTTCTATTCCAAATACTCTTTATCTGGATATTTCAGCCCATTTTTCCTACAGTGTATTTATCTCTGTTTAGTTTATCTGATTTACTGGACGCCATTAGTCCTATGAGAGGGGGGACTTCCGGTGAGAGTATATAGCCAGCTAGTCTTTGTTCTGATTTCTCTGTCAGTCTTCTTTTTCTTTTCTTACTTCTCTGAATTGATTTGATATTTTAGAGTCTTCTGGATAATGTAGTTCTGTCGATTGAGTTCTCCCTTGCAGCTCTTTAGTCTGATAGTCCTATCTCTACATCTTGGATTGCATATTTCATATCTTCTTCTTGAGTTTTTACCATCCTGATCATTGTATAATGAATCACTGAGATAAAATACATTTTTAGATTCAATTTGATGTGTATATGAGCTGGAGGGGAGATATAGAAGAAGAACGAAAAAATTCAATAAAAATACTGAAATCTCTATAATAGCTAGATAGCTTTGACTTCTCTATACACAACTATCAAAGGCAATCTCAAGCTTCAAAGATGCCTTAAAATGGTTATTTACTACCAGGCAAATCATACGGATGTACGGATAACTTGATATCAGGTCTTTGAGAGGCAACATTTGTCAATCCAAAAGATGGTAAGACTTTCATGACCCTGTTGCAAGTCAGTATGAAGAACACTGAAATCCCAAGTGATGAATAACTGGATTTACATATTGTTTATGGTATTCCAAAATCTCTACTTCTGGAAAATAATATGACCATACTTTTGTCTAGTTTAATTCAGGATTTACTATTTCTATAAATTTTTTTATTTTTTAAAAGGTTTGAGATTTAGTTTTTTCAGTAAAAATTAAGTGTCTCAGACAGCGATCGTCTCACAAAGTGTCATACGGCTGTAGCTGTCATCGTCTAGTATAAGATGATCTGACACAAATACATTATCATGTATCGATATATATAAAAAAACCTGAACATTGTATCTATAAAATTGTTACAGTAAATCGTAGCAAATAGTTCCTCATCATTCCGCTCGATTTGGACCTTCCCTGTCAAACATATCCTTCAAACCTTTTCATATTGAAAAAACAAAATAACAAAGGGAATTAAAGTTTTAGGACAAGTCAATATCGCTAATATGTCAGCGCTCCAGGTATGATCAATATTGGTTGAACCATCACAGTGCTTGTATTACTATGGCTATGCGTATACGCCAAATTCATCTACTAATAACAAAATGGCTATGTTTCTTTTAGAGCTATAGCTATAAACCCATCCAAAGGGCACAGATACAAAATGGGTCTTACCACTAAATTCACTGGAATACTCGTCCCTAGTTCCTGCAAATAAGAGAGTTTTATTGGTTTTAAGTAAGTGTGATGTGCTTTTGGCCATCATTATATCTGGCCTCGAGAATATCAGCTATATATTTAATGACTTCCAATCTTTCATAGTGTCTGTTCAATAAATAATCGTAATGACGCTTTTTTAATGCTTCTAAGTTTAAAGTGTATTTCACCAATTTTGAAGCTACCCGTTGTGTGTCATATCCAAATACAACAGTTTGAGTCTCATTCTCTTGTGTAAGGACAAATTTCTCGGAGACTGTTGTACCCCTTAACGTATGGATATGTTTTGAAATCTTGTAGTTGTAATCCCCTTGGTCATAATAAACTGGTGTGATTGTAAAATCACTTGGGAAAAGCTTTGGCAAGCTGTAAAACATGTACTTCATACATCTTGGGTCACAGTTTCTTGCCATATCTGGAAGCTGTTCATGACCATATTGCGTTATATCAGCCTGACTGTATCGGTAGATGTAATCATATGTAAGAGTTTCTCTATGCTCAAATGTAGCTACTGAAGCAACAATCTCCAGCTTTTTCACAATCCCAATCAGCATTGCGCGGTAAATGTTACCTGTGTCAAGAATTTCATCCTTGCCACAAAAATATCGCAAAGTATTTAAACTCCCCGGTTTCAACATTGAGATCTGCCATAATAGATCCGAGGGCAAATCATTTTCATCATAAAAGCAATCTTTGCTTTCTAATGGTCTAATTTCCAGCAATTTCAATTTTAGTGCAGAGACTCTGTTAAGTAAACGAGTCAAATTCGTTCTGTTGGTTATAGGTGAGATTGATAATTCTTCAATATTTGGAAAACAGTCAATAAAAAAATCATTTTCGCTCAGCCACAGTTGGAATTTTTCGCTGTAACCTATATTTAGTTTTGTCACTGTATTCATTTCAAGTAATAGCGGTAAGTATTCCCTACAGAAATGTGTGGTTATACTCAAATATACTGTCTTCAACTTCGTCATATTGTATTGATTAGCTAGGACCAGGTAATAGGAGTCTGAGGCCAGCGTGTGCAGAGCGTTACAGTAAGAAAAAGCAAAAAATCCAAAATCTGACGCTATCTGAGGATTGGAATGGATCACTTCTAAAGTATCCGAGTTTTGTCCTATGATATCGTCAATCATAAACCCATAGTCAAAGTAATCTGTGTCTTCTATATCAGTGATAGTATCATGAGATAGCAAACTGACTTTTTTCAAGCTTCTCAAATATCTGCTAAAATCAAAATCAGTGATTGATTTGTTGTGTGAAGGAGGGCAGTAACCAAGTACAAAGTCGTCAATCTTCGAAAACAATCTTGTATCAACCGCCTGCCAATCATATAGTTCACAACAGATCACAGTCAGTTTGATATCCCACTCAAGGTTTTTCTCCATGGTCAGCACGTCAGTAATGTCTTTGAAAAGTCCACGAGGAACAGCAGCACCAAATGTGATTCTTCGTAGCATTGGGAAGTTCTCATTACATAGCATACTAATGTCAAATCGATTTTTTCCAACATTTGAAATAATGGCTATTTCCTGTACAAACTTGAACGAGGACCTGGGAATAAACGTTTCATTTGTGTCGACTTTTGCAAACACTTCGGGACCGCACAAGTTGAGGAAAAGTTTGCTAGTTAAAGTTAACGAATACAATGGATTAGTTCTGTATTTTGGAACATCAAACTTTGATTTGCTCTTATTTTCTCGAGGGGGACCGAACTTGAGAATTATAGAACCCCCCGCAATTTGAGTAGCATAATGATTATTTGCTTCGACCACGCACTCTGCAATTTTTTGCAAAATTTCGCAAGGTAGATTGTGAATTAGAGATTTCATTTTCAGAATATGTACGCAAATTCGATTATTCAAAGTGAAAAGTGTATTTATGAAAATAAAATACTACACCTAGAAAATCGACCTCATATTTATAACACTCTTGCACACGGTCAATAATTCAGATGTTTGTTACGAAATGAAAAGCTAGCCAGAAGTAGTCAAAAAATCTGTGTTAATATCAAATTTTATTGACATGTCGCTAGTTTTGATAACGCATAGTCCAACTTTCATGCCCTAAAACAAATACCAGTTTAGTTCTAATTCAGACAGGTTTAGTATATTGGAAACCTTTTATTAATAATTTCAAAAGTACGCTCTAACTATGGAACTACCCATTTCTGTTTTTGTAAAGACAAAATATTCAGGCTTGTAAAGTGTTCTTCTCAATTAACACACCTCTTTAGTTAGAAAAATTTAAAAGGTTTGATAATACACCTACCTACTAACTCCACGGAAGATGTCACAATTTATCAGGGAGATTTGCAGTAGAAACTGTAAGAACAAATGGAAACTTATTGAAAATACTGACCAAAAATTGAAAACAGTTTTTTGTTACACTGTAGGCAATATACTTTTTTTAATAGTTACATTTCAAAAATCGATTTTTATATATATAACTTTGAACTAGCAGACTGACAGAAAACACCAGCTGATCTAAAGCACTTCTAATACCTTGTCTAGCGCTGCCAGACACTTCCACATTTCATTCACACCGTTCTTACCTATCCTTCTAGCATATGCATTTCTTTTCTTGACCGGCAACTCCTCAAATCTCTTTACCACATCCCAATCCACCACTACTCTTCCAGGCTCTTGTACCGCCCACATTCTGAATGCTTTAGGGTTCAGCCCTGCTACTTGTTCCTCTTTTTCAACCACTTGCTGATGCATAACGTATAAAGTTCGGTATTCTGATTCAGAGACAGGTACTACCACTGAAATTGACCCATCTGCAGATCCACAGAGCGGTGCAAATGTTGTTGAAGAAAGTGGAATTAATGTCATAGTATTTACATCGCGCCCAAGTGAAAATGCTGATCGTGGTAGAAGTTTTTGGCCACTCTGGGATTGTGGGTCTTCGGGGGAGTATTGGAATATATGCATTGTTTGGTAAGTATCACAAACCAGTATGTGAAGAGTATGATTGTAGATCAAAAAGTCACAAGAAAGGACCGGGATGTTCTGGAAATCTTTACCGAAAATAGTCATTCGATATGGTTCATCCTATGATTTCTGTTAGTTGTCAGCTATTCGAAAAAATGTATAAAATAGGATGTATACTTACTCCGTATCCGACTAGCCAGACACCACGTATCGCGTCTCCAAGTACTGTCATGTACTTGACGGCCTTAGCCTGTATGACAAACATATTCATATCCAAAAATGCCACAGGCGAAATCGAGTTATCTTCTTGAATATTTCTCACCACCACCTGTAATAAACAAAAGATATAAAAGTTAGTGACTATGGTGCATTATTTTGACCGGTTATTCAAACATACCTTTTGACCTTGTGCAACCAACAAGTCGCCATTTATTTCGCAAACTTCGGTAACCGCACCTTTACCTTCTTCCGAGGCTGTAAGTTTAAGCTTTCGATTTTTTTCCGGCGCACCAACTTCAGGAACAATTTCAACTGATTCGTAAATATAAAATGCACCTTTCGCCGCCAAATCTTCACCCCTCATTATTGATGTTCCGAAAACAATATAAGGCTTCCGTCGCTGTGACTTCTCAGATACCTTCAAGTCAGCAGATTTGAGGCTCATCACTGATTCATTTGGCTGCAGGTCGACTTGATCAATGACCGTCCATGTTGACGGAGAAACTAGTTTGATGGTACTCTGGAAATTAGTTGCTGCTGGCATGTCATCAAGTGCTGCTATTAATGGTTGACCATCCTCATCTGTAGCTCTGTAAGGGACGTTCTGTAAAGTTGCAACAACATAAACATCAGAGCTAGCCTGGTAGCAGACGGATGTCACGGAACAATCTAAACTAACCGACTTAGCTGGCCAAGGTATACTGTAGTCGACCTCTGTAGAAAGCTTTTGAATCTGTAAGCTTGAATCACTGTTGAGGTACGCAAACCCTTGATATACGGAGGTAGTGTTGAATGTGGTAATGTCAAGAATTGGGACTTCCACACCCAGTTTATGTAGTGTGAACGGGCCATGTGGGTCTTTGAAAGCCATGACAGGATTTGCACCAGTTATGAAAAGACCAGAATAGCCTTCAACATTTTTGAAGGGTATTAAGTCTACTTCTAGCTCCGAATCGTCCACTACTAAAAAGCTAACTGACTCACTGTGAGTTACCTTTGATAAAAATACCTTCGAGTCTGTAACTGAAAGTTTATAAAATATCAAAGCCTTATCGTCAGTCATCAAAGCGATATATTCTTCTCTTTCGCATTCGTTTTCGACAACAAAAAATTGAATTTTCTTTACTTTTGTCTTGTCTGCAACTTCGTCTGAAGCTTTGAAAACTCTGTCTTCCAGCCACACATATCCAGGCAAACTTAACAATGATGATACATCATACTCTATATCTGAATCCCCATATATCATTGTAATATTTTCATCGGAAACTAGAAATGTCACAGACACTCTTCTGGATGCATCATTTTCGACCAGAATTTCTTCGCCATCTCTTGACCTCTTGACCCTTCTGGGTACCAAAGCCTCAGCTATGCTACTGGACATTCCACAAAACCCTAATTTATGCTCGGTGCCGGCTGTGATTTCTGTAATATTCCAACCCTCAGACACATTTTTGATTCTGTATCGGGCCGTTGGTGCATCTTCAAAATTTACGACCACCAAATCTTCTGAGAATGTAGCCAAGGTTGGGACTTTCCTTAATGCAACCGACGCCACATTACTCCAGTTGGCGTCGTAAATTGTTATACCCAACTTATGAACTAGAGCAATCAGCTGTCCGCCGAAAATCACAGATACATTAATGGTGGGTTCAAATTCAACAAAATCTTGAATTTCTCCAGTGAAAAGAGTGAATTCGTCTTCAATGCGATATACGTCAGTAGCTATTGAATTGCTAGCAACCATGAAACTGTCGAATGGAACATCATCGGTGTCGTTCTGATTACCACCAATTCCAACTGGATTAACCGCCCAAATCTTTTTGTATGGTTCGTCGAGAATTATTCTGTTCTGTTTCAGAGGATAGATTTTCTGGTTGAAGACTGACAGTGATGCTGTATTGTTGAACCCGGATGCAGTCACAATATCAAATACTCCTTTTTCTCTCGATTTCCCCACCACCAACTCGTTAATCGGACCATACGATTTAAGTGTATCGTGAACTTTATAACCTATTGGTTTATCACTGAGACTAGACCCATTCAAATTTGCAAGGTCTGTTTCTTCATCACCATAAATATCGTCCAATTCATCGTAATCAGGGTCATCATGATTAGGTTTATTAGCCAATGGGACAGCAGTTTGTTCAGTCTCGCCTGTAATTTTTTCGCCTTTCCTTTTCCATTGTAATAGCTTCGAGTCTCCTGTCTTGCTTCCAACAAAGATATGTCTTTGGCCAACTATAGTGGTAGAGACGGGTGAAGCTACTGTGAGCTTGGAATCTCCGATTGCAGTCAACTTTAATCCTTGCACTTTTCTACTCTCCAACGTGAATTTTATATTAAATAACTGTCCATCGTTCGTAATCATCAAAATAACATCCTCCACCCCGGGGATATTTGTAATTTCACATCCGACTAACGACAGATCTAGATCCTTCTGATCAGCTAATTTTATGTCTGTAATTAAGTCTGAGTACTTGTTGACCGATACACCATGCATTCTTCCTTGCGAATCAATATGTATTAGCTCATTATTGCCAACCAGAACTGATCCTCCAATAGGGTCCCTAATTGGCATGATTTTTCGGACTTCGAACGGTAAGTTTTTTACCGACACAATCGGCGTCGAAGTTTTCATCTGTAGATCAAGCGACAAAACCATGTACCTGACCGTGTCTTTCGTGAGAGGAATCAATCCGGTCCAGGTTCGCGACTCTTCAAAAATTACCGCGACCGTCGGCTCTCTATACCCATAGAGAAATTGGAAATCAATTAGATTGGAAATTTCTTCACTCATGTCTTTCACAGCCACAATGTAACTAGGAGCATACATTCCAGCATTTGAATCATCCACAATTTCTGAATCAACAAACGGCAATACTGCCATCCTATCTTTCCCCGTTGATAGCAAAGCGCATTTCCCATTCTTATCCACTCTCAAGCTGGCCTCAAAAGACTTATCAAAATAAGGATCATCAAGTATGTTTTTCTCGTAAAAATGGAGACTCAATGTGACAACACATTGTGTTTCTGGAGACCATCCAAGTATGCACATTTTAGCGTACCTGAACGCGACAAGAACCTGGCCAGCTACATTTTCAATTCCAACGACAACACCTTGAAGTTTGGTCTCGTAGATCTGTACTAGTTTAAGCTCAAATTCTTCGCGGGAAGCTTCGAGGGTCATTGCTGTATCGAGGAACGATTCGGGGTCGACAATGACTTCAGCTTCTTGGGCATCGGTAGGTGCAGCCAAGACTTGCTTTTGGATCCGCTTCAGAGTGTAAAGCTGAAGAAGGGACCCACCCCTGATGACAACAAGGGTCTCTTTTCCGGTGAAGTTCGTCAAGAGACTGTGAGTCACGGTTGTCGGAGGTACAAGATCTTTGTGAATATGCATATTTTTGTATGATTGGGAAAGTTTTAGAAGAGAGCACAAATACGCTAGATATAACAGCATACAGATTGGGATCTAGGGTTGTGGTGAAATGCATCACTTGAAGTCAACACTAACGAGCTGAACGAGAAACAGTACATTCAATAATGATTTATAGCATATAGATCTGGCAGCATCAGATCAGTTGTATCATTCATATCAATTCGTTTTTGTGTGTCAATTACTGTATAACTTAGCCTTTTTTTTGGCAGGTTATCTTTTATTGTTCGTAGACCATTGTGGAATTTGTGTCAGGCTTTAACGTACTTTACTACACTAGGATTCAAGCTATATTCACAGTTGGTTAATACCTTTGGATGACTTTAATATCATTACGAGCTATACTACATATATTAAGCCTCCGGTAGTTTTATCTATATACAATCTTTAGATCGCCATATAGTTGTTAGAGATCTTAATCTTATTGAACTGCACACTCCCAAACCTTTTTCCTTCCTACTCTTCACTTTTTTATATTATTGAAACTATCAACGCGCAAGATATGTCCAACGCTGTTAATCGTACCTTTCCGATCGTTGCAATTATTGCCGGCATTTCATCTGGGGTGTATTTCTGGGATCCCATAGTTCGGTAAGATTTTTTTTCTCCCTCATCTGTCAAGACAAACAAGAACATCAATTTTTTTCCTTCCATATTTACAAATTGCCTCTATACATATATCACTTCAAATACTAACAACGTCATGCATGCATCAGTGAAGCTGTGGCTAAAGCAGAACTTGAGCAAGCCCAAAAAGCAGCCGAATCGTCCAACTCGACCAGCTCGTCTTCAAACCCCACAACATCCAGTTCTTCTACCTCTACTTCTTCATAGCTTTAATAAAATTTCCTTCTTTAATAGCTTTTCGATTCGCTGCTCTTCTAGCTTTTGCTGCTAGTTTCACCGGGTCTTTTTCCAATTCTTTTTGTAACTTTTCTTTGTCCAGCACGTCCCATAGCCATTCAGGATACTCTTCGTCTGCAAGTGCAACCGGTGCAGGTGTGTTTTTGTAGATGTCGATTTTCATTTTAGACCCTTCCCGGAGCGAAGACACGGAACGTGCCAGTAATGGTGTGGGAATTCGGAGAATAGTTCGTGTAGTTGTGATTGAACGAAACATTTGTATGCTGTGTTTTTGTCAAAGGGTAATGATTTGATGAATCCAATCACAATGTGTAATTTTGATTGTCCAAAGAATGAAAAATTTCCTTACACACTGAGAAAGTTAGATCTGGGTTAGGTTAATATACTTTAAGATAGATGCTACTTAGTGGTAAACATTTAGCTTTTACGGTAGTGCTCTATCAATTGGGACTTTATTTTTCACTAGCTGAAATTTTTGCAAGATTTTTAGTCCCAAATCAACAGATTATTTTAAACTATTTCACATATTTCAACGGAACATCGATCACGCTACACAATGGCCAAAGCTAAGAAACGTACAACGAAGAAAAGGTTCAATCCCACCTCTAGACCTTCAGTGGTCTCTAACGGTACTGCAGCAGCTCCAGTTGATCCCGAAGTCATCAACAATAAGATCACACCTATTATTACACAACTCACTTCCAGCAATCCCAGTGAGAAGGCACAAGCGCTCGACACTATTGCCGTTTTGGCCGAGGATAATGCTATAAGGGCACATTTATTAAAACAGAAAGTCGTCAAACTGGCAATGAATTGCTTGGGTAGTGCAGAGGATGCAGACGTGGAGGTTGGCGCTTTAGGCGTACTTAGAAACCTTGTTATTGAAGAAGGGTACGATGTAGGTGTGTTTCTATGGAGACAAGGAATTACGGCTCACTTGAAACACGGGCTAGAGAGGTGGCTGGCGAATCCCACACTAGGCGATAAAGAATGCGGATATTTAGAAAATCTAGTAGGGCTAGTATCGGCGTTAGCCGGAATTAACGAAGAATGCTTTGATGGAGTAACTGTTCAACTAGGGACGACGTTGATACAGGTTATCAAAAAGTGTTTAGAACAAAACATATCTTCCCGTGTGAGTCTAGTGACGTGCTTTTGCGAAATTTACTACGTTTTATCAGAGGATAATACAAATTTTGTTGAACTTGTTCAGGCATCTGGTTTCCCAGTAGACCAATTGTTACAAAGTAACGAAGTTTCACATACAGCAAAGGTCTATGTCAATGGTTGGAAACTAAACACCTTTGATTACGAGACCAAGAATGATACATTTGAGGAAATCCAAAATTCACTCTTGTCTATTCTCAACTCAGTGGATATAATAAAGGCTTTAGAAGATGTGAAGCCAGTACAATCTGATGACCCCAAAACTGTAATTGAAGCACACAAACGTTCAATCCATGGCCGTGCAATAATCGAAGCCGTTCAAGTGTCAATTGAAATCTTAGCTGCTTTGGCCGAGCTAATTACTGTTGATCAGCCTCGTTCGACTCCGCCAATTGATGAAGATGAAGAAATGGCTGGAGCTGACGATGAGCCCGGCGAGGAAGAAGATTTCATCATCCGAAAAAAACTGGAGCCTGAAGAGGACGAAATCGATGAATCAGTGTTTGACACCAATGAACCAGTTGTATTACCTGTGAGCTCAACACTTGTTTCTACAACACTAGAAACTCTTTTGAAGCTTCTTTCCTACCCTGTATTTAAGTCTCGGGTTCTTACTGCGCTTAACAATATTTCGTGGTCTCTACACACACTTGGACCACGGGAGCAGTGGACTTCAAAGGCTAAAAACGTCTGGGATTTGGTGTTGCCCATGTTAGAGCAAAGTATTGATGCCGATGATCTGACCTCAGTAATAGGTACTTTGTGGGCTATATCTGCCACGTTTGACGGAAAGGTGCCAGTTAACGACCAAGTTGTTGACAGGCTGGTGGTGCTGCTACGAACACAAGGAACTCCAGTTGAACTACGGACAAAGACAGTACAGCTGTTGACGTCGCTGGCTAAGGCTGGGGTATCTACAGATCCTATTTCACAAATGTTCTTGACAGTTGTTGAGAGCGCATCCAACGGAGAAGTTATGGGAGGTCCTGTCATGGTCATGGATTGCATATATGCGATATTCGAAATTTTTGGAGATGCATCGTATGAGTATGACAAGGAATTGTATGTAAATAGAGGGGTGAATGGAAAGTTGAAGTCATGCGTGAAAGGGGTGAGGAAGTACTTTAAGAGAAAGGTTGACCGTGTGAAGGAAGCTGAACTTCGCAGACGATGCGAGGAGGCTGTGGATAACTTAGACGCTTTTGTTAAATACAAACAGCAAGAACAGGAGAGTTAGATAGGTCGGGTTTTGATATAGTCATTGATCAAAATATATAGATTGATTGAGCATTATTATTTGAATAGCCATCACTTGACCCATACGAAAATAGGGTATTTTTGATCTACAATATGAATGTAGAACATTAAAACCTAGCAAATGTCAGACAACTGCCAAATTCCCAGTTGTGAAAGTTATTGTTGTTAAAATTCAATGTCGATACCGTTATGGTAGCCCATTCCACTCACATAAGTTTAAGTATTTCCCATGAATTAACAAGCTGATTGTATTCCATTCAAATAGTAGTTGTTAGGCTACCGTTCTAGCCAGTGCTATTGGCACTGAAAATATTTTGATAACTGATTGAATTCATTAAATTGATTCACTGAAAATACATCGAAAGAGCACTAAATTAACAAGCTGAGATGTAGAGTGAGAAGTTGCTATCGAAGTTCAAGATTCACGAGCTATTCAAGACTGTAAATTAGTATAAAATTTACAAGTCTTCAGTGACTCTCCACAGCGGGTTTGATCAGTTTCAACTTCATGCGCAGACAGTCCAAATTCAATACAATTGCAAGTTGCAACAAGTGCGCATACTCCGTTATGACATGACACAGATCTCACGGTGTACTTGTGCAGTATGTAACCAATACTGCTGATAAGCTGCATCAACTGGCAAAGGCCTAACCTTTTTGGGTATTAGCAGCTGTCATATCTAAGCTAATATTTTGGATTTGCACAGTGGAAAACAGAAATTATGGAAAAATAAAAACAAAAGGCTCCGCAGAATAAATAAAAAAAAGTTTTATCTTCGCTGAATGTGACTGTACAGGACTAAACTAAAACCGGCTGGTCTGGGTTGAGTTGGTTCGGATTGAACCGAAATAAGCTAAACCAAACAACTGAACTGGCCGATAGGTTTCGAGGAGCCTATGTAAAGACAGCTGCCTAGGGAATCAGTAGGTTTTGATAGTCTCGGAGACTAGTTTTTTGAGGTTGAAAGAATAACGGTGCGCAGGAACCGGAGACCTCAAATCATTCTAATGGGTCAGGCCCGGCCGTTGCAAATAGATTGAATTCAATTAATTTTCCATAAACATTCAGAGTTAAGACCTTAAACATGAGTTTTGACAATCACACATATCTCAGGGACTGCTGGGTCAATGCCATTTACTCATGTATTGTCAATCCTTCAAACAAATTTTGCTTCTAGGCACGTTGTAATATATAACGAATATAACTTATGTAGCTTTCAGATTCAGATCTTGACATGTAGATATACCAGTGTTTGCATCCATATTCATGCTGAGTTTCAAATCTGAGAATAGCAGATCGATCAAATTAATGCTAGAAGTACATTCAATTGAAACCATCCACCGTGGATCCGTAGAAAATATATAAACACTGCACATTCCAAATTAATTTTGATTCAGTTCCCTCATTGATATGCTTTCACTTGAATCAGCGTAATATAAACTCCAAAAGACAATGGAAATCTGAGTCCAAGTTCAAAATCGATATTTATTCATTGAATTTTGTTAAAAATCATTCGGTAACTTTTGATTTATCCTCTCTTTTACTCATTCGTTTATCATTGAGCTGCTTTTCCGACTGCCAAAAAAATAAAAACCAAACTATACCAAAAGAAAAAAGTATACCAAAAAGTAACCGAGAAATAATAATTTCAACCAATTATTATAAATACGCTCTTTTTGTTCAATCGTTTATTCATATCTTTTATTTATTTATTCTACAATTTCCTCTTATTCTTTTAAACTTCTACTTTTATTTCACGAAACTTTCATATTTCGTTATCAAAATAAATCACCAAACTTTCTGCCTAAAAGTACACAAAGCTCTATATATTGATAGAATGGCTTCAACGAAACCCCAGTTTTCTCCTTTAAGAGCTTCGATTCGCTCAGCTATTCTTCCTCTTCTTGAAGCAGAGCAGCCTATACTTCAAGCCATACAATCTGTCAGAACGCCCTTCCTCGACGCATATTTCCTTCAAACATCCAATTTAGGCACTCATACAGCCTACGTCCTCCTGCTTCCGCTTCTCAGCTGGTTCGGACATTCTGCGCTCTCTGCACACTTGACCACTTCACTAGCGTTTGGTGTCTATCTCACAAACGTTTTCAAAGACTACCTTAGTCTTCCACGGCCTACTTCGACTTTTAAACTCCATAACTCAAAAACCTCCCACTCGCTTGAGTACGGTCTCCCTTCAACACATACCGCAAATGCTTTCTCTATTTTTCTCGTTCTCTCGTCGTCGACCTCTATTCCAAAACCTCTGCTGGTTATCTACCTTCTAACCCTGGTTTTGGGTCGTCTCTATTGTGGCATGCACGGCCTGCTTGATGTCCTGTCGGGTCTTGCTGTGGGTTACGTTGCTACACTAATCCCAGCTCCTCCTGCTGCTTGGGCCCTCCCGCTCGCTCTTTTTTTGTTATACATTCACCCTGTCCCAGCCGGTCCTTGTCCTTGCAAAGACGATGGTGTTGCATTTTTATCCGTGCTTGCTGGTGAAGTCATCGCTTCAGACCAGCTCACATCTGCATTTTCAGAATTTGCGGGTCCCGACGGTGGGATTCCGTTCGTTTATGCTGGGCCTGTTAACGTCATGGCAAGAGTCATCGTGGGGAGTGCCATCATTGTGTTATGGAGAACTATCATGAAAAAAGTTCTTGGGAAAATTTTCGGAACCGTGAACAAAGGTGTGAAAGAGTGGAAAGTTACATTCGGGGTATATTTTGGAGTTGGTTGGATCACAGCTTTGGGTGCTGGCTTAGTATTTGGTGCTTTAGGTATCTAATATTTGAACATTATTGTGGTTTTGCATTGGACACTTTCTTTTACGTATAGACAAAACTTTTTCTTTTGACACTTGAACATAGCCTTTTTTGACAAGTAAAATTTTTAATGAAATGAAATGAAACGACATGAAATATTTTGAAATACACTTACACACAGAACCATAACGTTTTCTTTCCTTTTCGCACCCATGTCTAGAGGGACCTTAAAAACGGTTTATAAACGCCCTACAGTCAAACTTGGAGTTACCGGGATAGCTAAATCTTAAACTAAAACAAGCCTTTGTTATGGTCTGTTAAACTTCAACTATGACCATTAATTCGAGTTGAATTTTGGTACCCTAGCAAACCTGTCAAAGTTTAGATCTTGCCGTGTAATTTAGGTTCTCACAGCCCTAATCTTAGGCCACAAAAGGTGTAAAGTTGTAAACATCAGGTTTCAATACTCTTGTAATATCTCGTCCTTGTTTTATGTAGTAGCTCTTAAGCTCTAACATTTATAAGCTATTTCTCCAATATATTTTTTCTCAGCTACAAGAGCTATTGTGATCTTGTTTATCTACTCTTTCAACTGTCAACTGTTTTTATCTTGGCCAGTAGTTCAATCCATAACGATCTAACATCTTTCCGGTTTGAAAAAGCATTGGGATCTAGCCATGTCGATTCCACGCACAAAACGACTGCAAGAACTGAGCGGAATTGACATCACTGTGCCAGAGTTATCTGAACAGTATCTATCTCGGTTTTATACGGAATCCGATGATCCATACCTAATTCCATTTGGGACAGAAACAAACGCGGTGAACCGGAATCATAATGGAAGATCTTCAAGTATGCATTCGACTATAAATACTGAATTGCATTCGACGCATGAACAAAATCCGATGGACCGGGAAAATCCAGCTACAGATACAAACAGAAATTTACATAATCTTCCGAAAGTAAGAACGTTGATCTTGGGGGAGGGAACAGCAATGGCTGCTGTAGTTTGGGAGCCTCCAAATGTTGGTCTTAAACTTTTACATACGAGGTTACTTCTCTGTACAGGAGACGATATATTCAGCCCACTTCCTCCATCGCAAATATGGTCTACTTCAATTCAGGCAAGTTCCAATGTTTCTGAAAACTCGCATCCCAACACCAATCTCGTTTCTGGCGAACCACTCCCTTCAAAAGCACCGCTGACAACTCTCCTTTACTTCGCTCTGACACTCTCTCCCACCCGTATACTCATCAATCATACTGTACCGCATCTAGATTCGGGTGATTCCATTCCTCCCATATCTGATATTTACGTTGATCTTGCTAACAAATTCCAAAATGCTGGGATCCGGGTCGACGTAACATCGCAGTCTGTCGATCTAATCTATCTGGCGTATATCACCAACGGATATGTCAACGGCGTCGCACCTTGGAGACCCCAGATTTGGATTCCCATGGATCTTGCTATAGGTATACAAGTTAATAGAGTGGGATACACCTCACGTCTGATATATTTAGGCAAAAAGATTGATTCTTTACAAGTAACACTGAAATTACAGCAACCATCTTTACCTCCACCTTCGACACTCTCAAAGCCATATACATCGCTTCCATTTACCCCAATTCCACTCCAGCCAACTCACACTTATACAGTAACTACTACCTTTGCGACGCATCTCAAAAGTATTTCTGCTACTTCTCAACTTTCACTTTGGCTAAACCAGCTCTTACAACATCCTTCAACGCCGCTTGAACAACACCGGAAAACGCTTCTTGACCGGCTCCTTCGTATTCATGCTGCATGTTGGAAGTACGGTGGACTTCCACCTCCCAAAGACTTAACTGATCTAGTATTTTCAGCTCTCGCCTCTCCGTTCCTGCGAACTACACGCACCCCGGGAGCAACGCGATACACCAATGCCATCCGTTTGGCAAGGATGTCCGGAGAACAACTGAAAAGGGAACTATGTCCAGAAATAATAGGACTAGATGGAAGGGTTGTCCCACCTAATTGGGAAGTAGTGAAACGAAAGGTATGCTTATGGCTGGGGAACACTGTGCTCGTGTATGTACCTTTGGGGACGGCAGAGGAAATTGTACAAAAAATGTTTGGAGTTAAAACTGTCGAGGATATTGATAATACAGTAATGGAGGAGTGGGATTTGGGAGATACGGATATGAAAAAGTGGGTGAGAGATTTGTGTGATGGGCGAAAGGTCAAAGTGGTGAGAGAAGAACTAGATGGTGAAGTTTTCACCATATTTGAACAGCTAAGGAGTTTGGATTGTATTGAGAATCACGAAGCAGAAATAAATAGGCTTGCGTCAAAACTACCCCACGACTACCTTTGAGCAGTTTATACAACTAATTAACTTCGTTTTTCATCCATTGCTCACTCCCTTTCCTCACTTCTTTTTTCCAGACTTCAACCCTTTTTTTCACCTCTTCCATAACCCATATCGCGGCATCCCATCCTTCTTTTCGATGCTTCGCACCAACTCCCACCATCACCGACTCGACACCAACTGGGACCGGACCCACGCGGTGCATGATCGTGACCTTCTCCACACCAAACTTGTCGAGTGCACCGACTGCAATGTCTTGCATTGTGCGTAACGCGAGTGGAACGTAGGCATCGAAGTCAAGTAGTTCAACGTCTCCGTCTTCTCGCGTGGTTCCCCCAAAGTAGATGGTGGCACCAACTGTCGGTGATCTGATTGAATCAAGAACAGTTGTAGGCGATAACAGGGACGAGGTTAAAGAAATAGTCCATGATTTTTTGGGATCGGTTAATAAATGGTGTATGTCTTGTTTCTGCATTTGTTTGAGTGTGGGCGATATATTTCTTGCAAGTTACGATTCGGAGAAGAGAGCAAAACATAATTGGCATCAAATAATGAAGGAAAGTTACTAACCAAAAACAAAAGCATTAATTAACATTTTCTATTTCATAAATCACATATCATATATTATTTATTACTGAATTTCAAGTCCATTAATTCGGTACGTTTTCACCGGTGGAGTGGGTAAAGGTTTCGGTTTGGCTTCCACAGGTTCCCATCGTCTTGTTCTTCTTTCTCTTTCGCTATCAAGTTCCTGTGGTTTGGTGTCGATTTTAGTTGGCAACCTCCTTTTCGGGCCTTTAGCTCTTCCTTTAGTTAAATGTTTCAATGGCTCACCACTTTTAGCGCTGCCGCCCGTAGATGACGAATTTCTGGTAATATTATCGTCGAAAGTTTTCGCCTTTCTTATACCAGACAATCTTTCAAATCCTGGAGAAAAATTGGTATTGGTCTCTTCCAGTTTTGTCAGTCCCCCTTGTTTACCTCTTTGCAAAACCGCTGAGAGGTTGGAAACAAATGAATTTGCTGTTTTTGGAGTGATGGTATCGGGTCTATTCGAGTATGATTCGGGTGAGTCAGGGTGGTATTTTAGGGGTCCATCGGGTACGACTGGTTCTAACGGTCGAGATTTTGGTTTAAGAGATTTTGGGATTTCGGGGAATGTTGATCGTTTTTCGAACGTTGGTTTCAGTTTGACAATGGGCTTCTGATCGGGATCTGGCGCAAAAGGTTTAGGTTTAAATTCGGGAATCGGGTCTGAGGTGGGTTTTGCTGCTGGTACGGGGAGTGGTTTTGAAATTGCAGGCTCAGGAAGGGGTCTAGGTGTGGCTGGAGTTGGAGTTGGAGTTGGAAGTGGTTTTACGCCAGATGGTTTAAATTGAGAGTTGGGTCTTGTTGCACGCAATTGTCGGAGCTTATCAAAGGCTTCAGATTTAGGCGGAGGCGTTGGGCGAACGGACTTGCTCCTAGAGAGTGAAATTTCGGGTTTTTGTGCAGATGTAGTAGGTTGTGGTTTGGAGCCAATCTCCGGAGGTTCAGACTTTGAGACAGATCTGTCGATCGGTGAATTACCTGATGTTGGTACCGCATTTTTATTTATTGACGATGTAGGAGACTTGAAACCACTTGTAGGACTGTTCCCTCGTAGTATAGACAAAGACGGCGTAGAAGTACTATTTTTCATTTTACTTTCCAACCAGCTTGGGCTTTTCCTTCCGCTACTGCCAGTTAAAATTTCATTCAAGTTACCTTCACTTTCAGGTCGAGGAAGATTGACTTCATTCAGTTTCAGTCTAGTTACTGTATCTCCATCAGTTTTTTTGTTGGATCTAATAGGTGAAGGTGTTCTTGGGCTAGAATTGGGTAGTGATAAATCTGAATCAGAACGTTTCATAGTACTTTCCCTCTTGAGCATTGCACTCTGCACGAACCCGCCCCTTATCGGTGACGGGGATCTATTAGCAGGCGATGTGGATCTGGATGCCAAGAAAGATCCTTTCGGAGTCAAATCGTTAGTGCTCGGTTTCGAGCTAATATTGGGGTGTGGTCGTGTAGAAAGAAAAGATCCTCGGGGAGGTGAAGGAGAAGATGAGAAATTTGCTGAAGGGCTTTTCGATAGATTTGACGAAGGGAGACTAACTGTGTTGTTTTTAGAGAATGTTGTAGTTCTAGATGCAAGTTTGGGGCCAGCATACATTGCAAAGCTTTTTGGAAGAGTCGCCGATTTAGTCATTCCTGGCATAGGTACCTTTCCATTTTCTGCAGATTTGACTTCGTTGTGAAGGGTATGCTCTGCAGTTGGCTGAAATTTTCTAAACCCTTTAGTCGAAGAAGGTTTAAAGGAAATGATGGTTTGAAGACTCTCAGAGTTAACTTTGGATTCTTCATCCTTCTCTTTCAAGTCATTTTCTATTTTCTCAGCTCTAGGAATTGGTTTCGGCACAGGTTTCAATTTGGGTGGTGTAAATTCCGATGTCGAAATATCTTCGTGTGTTTTCGATGGAATAGCTTTAGTTTGTAATTTTAAGGACTCTAATTGGGCAAATACATTCACCTCCGAATCTTTTGATTTCTCAAAATGCTTATCATCAGACGTTGTAGTAGTTTTTTTGTGTAAAGAATAAGATGTTTCCTCAGAGCCTTCCTTTTTTACCTTGCTTTCCTTTGCTATATCAACTAACTTATCATCAGACTTTGTAGAAATCTTTTTTGGTAACGAATAAGATATTCCCTCAGAATCTTCCTTATTCGCTTTGAACTCTTTTGTTGTTTCAACATATTTATTAACGGGCTTCGTAGTAATCTTTTTAGGCAAGGAATAAGATACCTCCTCAGGTTCTTCTTTCTTTGGTGGAAACTCTTTGTGTACCGGTTTCTTTGCGGGAAGAGAATATGAGGGTAACTCATCGCTAGCCTTATGGGTTGGAGCGGCCACGGATTTGAGCGCAATCGGTTTCAGTCCTGAGTCTAGCTTTGTAGAAGAAGAAAATACATTGGTGTTATTTGTAACTTTTTTGAGTGAAAAAGATATTTTTTCTGAAGATGGCTTTTTTGAAGGTGATGGAGGCGAAGGACGAGCTGGCGTGGTTTCCTTTTTAACTGTATCAACAGGTTTTGGTGTTGATGGAAGCAAAGGAGAAATGGTTTTATTTTCTTTCTTATTCGTCACGACGGGTTTAGGTGTTGACGGTCTGGTTGGCTCGTCCTTTGGTGTTATTGACTCATTCAATTTAGCTGGCTTGGTAGCATACGAGTTGGGCGTAACTGTTTTAGTCAGTATTTCCAGTTGCTTGTATGTAGTAGACTTAGTTGGCTCTAGATCAGATGGCTTTTGTGAAACCTCTTTTGTAATTGGTATAGCCTTGAGATCTGGGGTAGTCGTCTCGGGCTGTATTTTGGAGGGAAACAATCGTAAAGTTCCTGTAGGCCCAGCAACAGCTTCAATAGTCTTTTTAATTTCCAACTCTTTTTTTGACATGGCTGTTTTTTTCTCGGGGGACAGAGATCGTGTTCTTTCTTCTCTCAAAGCTTGTCTTCTCAATCGGCCTTCTAGAATGCGTTTCTCGAGGGTGTCATCTTCTTTGGGCCTGAGGGCTGTTAATAGACAATCAAAATAGGTAGGCAAGATACTCACTGTTGGAGATTGAGAGTTTTCACCCTGTTGAGAAAGTCGGTCACTTCCTGGCCTGAATCAGCACTCATGATTATACCCTTTCCACACAGTTATATCAAGTAGATGCGCAAGCAGATAATCAAAAGTGGTGCGGTGCAATAAAGCAACACCAAAAATTGGATTCCCTGATGTTTACATTTTGCAATTCCAAAAGTCAAAATTTTGTAAACATGCTAAGCTACCTACGTACTTTGTTATTTTTGTTTTTAACAGAAATTACTCATTTGAGTAATTTTTCTTATTTTTATATTCTATGGCTACAGTACTCAGTACTTACTACGATTATAAATTATGCCAATTTTAGTATTTTTGTGTACTGTGTACTGTGTACGTACAAATTAGCTTTAGTGTGAGACTCCATTGTGAGTCTATTCTACGAGTATGAGTGCTGTGGATAATCTATGGCATACCGCTCTAAAGGATACGAATGTCAAATAGTGTGTCCAGATTCAACGAGAGCATTCAAAGGAATTCAAATGGTCAAGTGGCAAAAGCAGCTCTGTTTCCAGGGAATGTAAATAGTGCCACGGAACCCACCTATATACCCATCAACGATCACTTTTGCGACTGTTGGAAGTGTGGGCTCAATAGTAAAAAAATATCATTAATTTTCCAACCATTTTCCAGCTTCATGATAGCGTTCCCATTATATCTATTCATCGTTATAGAAGCACCGCCATGGTTCATGACAAAGCCGTTTCTCTTCGAGACATGCTTAAAGGGCATTTGTTTTGCATTGTTGAGCGTGCGCATTCTTCCCAGTAGACTTTGACTCAGCTTGGATCCTGCCTCCAGTACAATCGAAGAGCAGATATATTGTTATTATACACTTCGTCCACAGTAAAATTAAGCTCACATCAAACTGAAACACTGCAGTTTGCATTTTAACTCTGTTTACACTAATAACAGTTCTCCAAAGTAAAGTAAGACAGCTTAATATTTTTCGAGATATGGGCAGTTTGAACGATTGAAGGCTCACCAAAGTTCAGTGTTATGATCACTGCATATACGTCCATAAGCTAAAAATATCACTAAAAGAAATAACAGTTTGAATTCCTATATATATATTAACCCTCGATGTTGTCCAACATTCCAAATATATTTCCTCTTGTTTGCGACCAGGTTCAGGTGTGCTCGCCCAGTAAAGTTGATTAACAAAATAAGCGAACGAGTCTTCATGTCGATAGAGTGTAGCGAGTTTCTTAAAAAATCAGTATCATAGTATTGCATCATTTACACTATCTCACATTCTTCTAGAACATAAGCATGTCAAATGAAACTTCGTATAGTTCAATGACCTCTATAGATTTAGCAACACCTTCTTTAACAACTTTCACAACAAGCGAGCGGCAGCAGGAGTCATCGCAAACGCAACCTTTGACTACAACTATTCCTCAAAATACCGAAATAAGCAGCACCAGCGCCGAATTGCAGCCGTCTACTACAGAAATGGCCACACCACTAGATTCGGTCACTAGTGTTGTTGAAACCACGCAGGCGGAAACTCAAAATTCAAACTCTGATCCTCCGCCGGCGCCTTCTTACGCTGAAGAGTCTTCTTCTTCTTCTATTTTTTCCATCCAAACTACTTCTTCTGAAAACATTGATTCAACTAGTTATACAGAGTCTGCGACCTCCAATAGTCCCTCTCCTTTTCCTACTACATCCCAAAATACTGAAACTGCGGAATCACGAAGTCCCACTACTACAATGAACGCAACATCAGAAACCGGAATTCCTCTTTCTCAGACCACTCAAGTTTCTGATGAAAACTCTTCTCCTACAACCGAGTCTCAAGTGCCTGAAACCACCAACACAATCCCTCAAGACAACACTTCTACAGCAAACAATCAAGCCGCATTGAGTACTGATAATGCTCCCCCATCCACAAATGCTCCGGCAACTACTCAAAATATTCAATCGACAATTGACAATGTGGAATCTACCACTACTTTAAATAACGGTCCTTCTCCGACAGCATCTGTACCTGCAGAATCTAGTGAAGCTCCCAATCCGGCTACATCATCTAATGCACCCTCAGCCACACCTACAGAGAACTCAAGTAGCCAAAGTCAACAAAACACAGATAATTCAGAAGCTGCCTCTAGTGCTGGCCCTGCTGAGACTTCAAATGCCCCTCCCCCTCCTCCTACGACCTCTGAGGCTGCACCTTCTTCAAGTGAGTCAATAGCATCTTCAGAGAACCCTGCAAGCTCCCAACCAAATACTTCCGAGCCTATAAATAATACCACGCCATCAGCTGCACCCAGTAATTCCAATCCACCGACTTCTGAAAACGCAGGGTCTGCCACCTCTACTGATCAAAATCCTGGCTCTTCTGAATTGCCTACTAGTACTGAGGCCACTACTACAGATCCAAATAGTCCAACATCTGAAACAGGAACTACAGGTATTGCGCCTGTCACTGAAACAAGCGACACTAATTCTGGTTCATCTTCGCCTAACTCAGAAAACACTACCTCTGCAGAGAATACTACAGAATCACAAAATTTACCTTCTCCGACTCCCACAGAAAGTAGCCCTGGGTCTGACCAAGCGTCAAATGTCACTTCTGCACAGGAAACTGATACTGCTAATTCAAACGAATCCTCGACAATATTAACTTTTGCTGATGAGACATCTACACAAGCATCACCTTCTTCAACGATTACCGAAGCGCCAAGTACAACTCAATCTGGTAATCCAAACGAGTTGAGTACAACTACTCCGACTAGAACTTTTGAACCTGTTACAGTTACTCGAACACAAACCCAAGTCATCGTTATTACCAGCTCTTCTCGAACTGCCACTATCACATCTGTCACTGTAATTAAATACACATTAACCCCTACCTTCGACACGCGCACAAACTCTGCCTTACTGGCCAGTGAGGTCAGCGACAATGTTTTACCCACTACAACCCAAACAGTAGCTCCTGATTCACAACTCCTTGCAGGACATAAGAACTATTTCAGTAATGGTCCTAGCACGGGAACTATTGTTGGATCAGTAGTTGGGTCGGTCCTGGGTGCAGCACTAATAGGCTTTTTGTTTTTGCTTTGTCTACGCTACAAAAAGAAGAAGAAGCAACAAAAGAACTCTACTATTGCTGACTCTATTCAGAGAAATATGGAGCAGATCGACCAAGAAGGTCCTCCTGGAGGCTTTGCCTACAAAAATCATCATGCGGCCAACAGTGTACCATCCATCAGTGATCATCATGCTAAAGTTTTAGCGACTACCAATGGAGAAGGTTCAACTGCAGGTCAATCTTTTGTCTCTTCTTTTAGATCGCCGCGGTCAACTTCTCAATCACCTACCTTTTTTAGACGAAGCCCTGATCTTGGTAAGCCAAATTCCGTCAATCCAATTTCTGCGAAATTTTCCATACCCAAATTATTTGGTAAATCCGCTCATAAGTCTAGTCTGCCAGATATTGGACCAGAAGAGCCAGCAGAATTCAATGCCCAAGGTAATCAAGCCGGGTTTGGTTATGTTCCTGTAACAAACCCGGCTGCTGTCAATGGTAACCCTGAATCATTTTTCCGTCCTCCCCGCCGCCGCGTTGCATCACCTACTGAATCTGATGCTTTGTATACAGCTGATTCCAGTGTTGATAGTTACGGGGGTCAGAGTTCTACGCGAAGAAACCTGTTTGGTGATGAAATAAATCAACCTTCTCCTGCAGTAGTCCGGCAGTCGCCGGAAAATTCGAATTACAGCTCTGTATCCGGGAACCCAGGAGCTGCAGTTTTTGTAGGAGTAGCATCTTCTTCAGACTCACCGTCTCCTATCCAGGGTCCTCCTATGCGGAAACAGGAGAATGTCGCTTACGGAATTTCGCCCTACATGAATCCTAATGGAGAATTTAGTGATGAAGAGTCAGCCAGTTACTACGATTCGAATAGAGGAAGCTCTGGTAGTAGCCAGGCACCTGGATATCGGAATGGTCCTCTGGCGGTACGAAACTCGTACCCTCCGTCAGAAGGGGCACCTCCAGAAGTCCCTCCGCTCAATGTTAAAAGAATGTCCAGAAATAGAGATAGCCAGGGAACAGACGACTTTGACTTTTATGCAAATAAAGATCGTCATGAAAGTTTTTTTACAGAAAGATTTTAGAAAGAATTTGCTTAATATCATTGAGTATTATATTCAAAGTTTGTATCTAGCTTGTTTTATATAGTTTGTATCTAGTTTGTGTTATTCAGTTTGTTAGTCAATAGTTTAGATACCATTTATTTATTGAATTATTTATATCTACTAAGAAATTTGGATAATTTTGTTAGTAAATGAATTCAAACCCGTTTGTTTCTGAATTAGCGAAAAATCATCATGTTTCGTTTTTTATACTAACTCAACAAGCCGAGTTGTGTATTTTTTTGCTACATCAGATGGCCTTCTTAATTCATTCACATGAAGTTGGTAAACTTACTTATGACGTTGATGGTCAATAGACTTTTTTTTCCTGATACTTTTGAAAAGGCTCTAAAACTTTGTTATATTTGGAATGTATCCGAGTGTATACGAAAATGACGTGCCTTAAAAATGTTTTCCAAAATCTTCCACCTGATAGCAAAGACTTCACATTCTTTGTTTCATAGAAAATGCTCTCTGCCGTATTACCAGTATGTATTTCTGATATCCGGATATATCGTAAAAGTACAGATGGTGGGATGTAGTGATTGTATTTATGCAACTACTGAGCTAAATCTCTTCTAGAAACTAGTTATATTTATTTCAGTTAGACCAAGACACAGAATCAAACAGAACGATCAACACATTTTCCCATGGCTTCAGAGATACTAATCATCGTGATATAGTCATATATCGATATATAGATACATTTTTTAAAGATTCTTGAATTTGATTGGTTGCATACAATGATGGCTATTCATCTCTTTATCTTGGTTTTCAAACCACGACCCAGCTACAGATACTTGTTAAGCAGTTGCACAGTTTTGCAGAGCTCTATACAATTTTCTGAAAAAGCTGCATTCCTGGAAATGTTTTTGAATTTTTAAATTTTCTTTAAAATATGGTCATACTAGTATACAAGGAATAAGTTTTGTAAAAGTTCGTAGACATAAAAATTTTTCCGCATTCTCAATTCCACATATCTCACACCATGTTTACTTTCATAACTTTATGACTTCAAAGCTACCTGCCATATTTTTGGTCGATTGTGGCCTACGCTACAGTGTCAACAGCTACGTAATTAATACTCTAAATTTAGAAAAAAAAGCTTATTCCTTATTTCACATAAAAGAAAGTTTCTGTATAAAATCTATCAGATTCTATTGTTGTCAATTTATTGAAGTCCGAAATTCATTATTTTTTGGAACATCTGGAAAATTGATAGCTAAGACAATGCCAGGACAAATTTCAGGTATAAACTTTGTTTTTTAAGAAGATCAAGGTACCATTTTAGCATGAATTTTTACTTCAACAGCTAATACATATACTCCCGTATGGATTGTGGATTGTCCTTTGCAATAATCTGTGATACAAACAGTTTTTATGAAATTACAAGCAAGTTTCAGTTCATCAAAAAAAATCTCAAATGCTTTCAATTGTAGATACTTCTATTGATGTTTAAAAAGTTAATATCAAATTTATACATAGACGTACAGTACGCTACTATAGCCATTAATAAACATATCATCATTACCATACTACACCCATGCTAACTACTGAAAACTCTCAACAAAATCCCTAACTAACCTCAGCCCGAACAACACCGATACTTTCCCCCACATTTCCAACAACTTTGGCACATCTTTCTCAACCACAATCCACGGCCCAGAGCAGCCACAATGTGTATCCAGCTCCGACACCCTAGCCTTTCCACATTTTGCACATTTCAAGTCCTGCACCTGTTTCATTGTTATCTCCTTCATGATATTACTCACAATCAACTCCTCAACCTCCATTTTGCTGTACTCCTTACCACAGGAGCACCTCCAGTTGGGCGAGATATTGAAATCGATGACACCATATTGAGAGCAGAAATGGCAGGGTACGCAGGATAGCTTGAGCTCGGGCTTGGAAAGCGGCTTGAAAGCGGCTTCAGGGGCAAATTCTCTGATGTCGAAAAGCGAAAGAAGGTGACGCCGAAACAGTCGCACTTCGAGATGGAGTGGCTTAAAAAGACTAAAAACAGCACACACTTGTTTTACCAGTTCAAGAAATGGATTACCTTTATATGTCGCGGGAAGATTGGGTGCATCAAACTCGTGAACACGGGGGTCGTCGTCTGGGAAGCCGTTTATGTTGTTCAGAACTTCAATATGCCTTCGAGACAGTAACTTAATACGTTTGATAACGTTGGGCTCCATTTCTTTAACAAGCCCCTTATAAATTGAATCGGCTGAGTAGTCGGTGATTTCATTTGCCGTTGCGTAATTGAGTTGACTAGCTTGAGGGTTTTCCGACCACTTTTTGTACACTGCAGCTATAAAAGCTGACACCAGTCGATCAAATTCTTCACCCAAGATTTCTGGAAGATAGCACTTAATTCTCCAGTTCATATCAAGCTCCATTTTATCACTGCTAGTGAATGCTAGACCACCGTAGTTGTCAATGTCCATCCACGTCATACTGCACCAATAGTTTGTAATTGCGATATCCAAGAATTTGAACATTGGCCTGGATCTGATAGTTTTCACAACGTAATTGGCATATGCTTGGGCACTTGCAACTTCATTCTTCGTGGTATAAAGAAGTAATCTAGTTTGCTCAGCGTAAACAACCTTTGCGCCGGCTTTTCTGAACTCTTTGATAAGAAGTACAAACGCTTTCTTGGTCAGTGTTTGAATATGGTAATGCAACCTTCTGTGGTACATCATAGATTCTTTGGACGACAACCAAGGTAGCAGAGCATGTAGTAACAGATCAGACTGCTCATTAGACTGCAGAGCTTGGCCCCACCACTCATTCACCATGGCTGTAAGTGCATTTAGAGCAGGTGCAGAAAACGCATTTTCGAGGAACGGAATCATTTCATTGTTTTCATTCTCAACCAAAACATCAATTTCGCCATTCATCAACACAACTGTTAAGATAGTATTAACCGATAGATTTGTAATGTTCAGATCGATACACAAGTTTGTGTACATACCGGGGTTGCTCACAACAGGAATATCCAATGAATCAAGCTCTTTCATGATATTATCCTTTTCAAACCCACCTTCATCTGGCAAAGGAGAATCAGACCACCATAAGACACAGTTACTCTCTCTTAATCGTCTTGTATAAATGATATCAATTAGATATTTGGAGTCATCACATTTGAGATTAGAGAGAGGAATGTTAGCATATCGCGCCAGCTTCAATAAATGATCGAGCCATTTGCCTAGTCCAAAGTATTGCGTGATGAGCTTTTTAGCAATAGCAGATTGCCAACCTAGTGAAGGAATGGCTTGATTTAAATTGTTGAGTTTGATTAGAGGGTATTCATTAAGAGACCTGACCAATTTACAAAGACGTTCAGGATGTGGCGATTGTAAGCACAATATAGTTTGTGTACTTTGCAAGCTCTCCATAATTTTATCCATTCTCTTGTAAAGTCTTCCAATATCATCAAAATATACAGTTTCAAACTCCACACTTGGTTGATAAGAAAAGATATGACCGTGTTTTTCCAGTTTGTTTCTTCGCTCTTCGAACAGCTTGAGATATAATTGGTCAAGATTCGGAAGAGGAGGGCTGTTTCTCGATGGTCTCAAGACTAAACAATATCCATTTTGATCCGCTTTCGTAGGAAGAATACCAAACACTTGATAGTCTACGGAAACCACGTGAAGAACGTAAACGTAAGAAAACTTTGTGTTTTCGAGATATTTTTCATCTTGCTTGGGAATCAGCCAATCCATCTCGAAACCGGAAGAAAGACCCTGGCCAAGCAGACCAGTTTGGTGGTTACTTACTTCGCAACACAGCCCAATGTTCAATATAACTTCGTTCACACGATCGATTCCGGTTTCATAAATCCCTTCTACCAGCTCATGGTTAAGCAAACCATCAAATCTGGATTTCTCCGTAAGGTACAATTCTTCTGGAATTTTGACCTTGTATAAGTTTGGTGAAATGACTCCGTTTGGCAAAGTGTAGTTGTTAGCATTCACAATAGTAGCACCCGGAATTTCTATTTTCGGAAGGGGGAATCCAGCTTTAAAATTAACAAAAATAACTCGCGGGACCTTGATTCTGATGTTTTGTAGTTTCCCATTGATACTTATAACTGCACGGACCACTCCAGGTTGATCAGTATTAGCTACTTGAAGAATATGCCATAAATTGCTGTACGATTTAGCAACATTATTCATAATCATTCCCGATATACCTGTAGCATTTTTCACATTTCCAAAAAGCTGCTTTCTGCGTTCTCGGGTCTGCTTGAGAGCTTTCCACTTTCTTTTGTGATATTCAAGGTAAGCCATATAATCTCCATCAACAGGAGGTGCAACCGTAGGAACAGTTACGTCTTCAACTACCTCAATTTCCATCGCAGCCTTCTTTCGTTTTGTAACTTTCGCAACCTTTGGAATCTCCACCTTATTGCTTTCGCCAAAATCTTCGATATCAGTCAATTTCTTGAACCCATTTTGTGTTTCTTTCGATACCGGTTTGAAAAATGAGTTGATTGATTTCTGTTTCATTTTGTCATTTTTTGTTCTCACTCTTTTAGCCAGCCAGTCGGGGTGATGAATTCTTGGAACAGGATTTTCCACACCTTGTAGCGCAGCTGGAATGGTGATAATCTTTTGAATATTGCTTCCCAAACGCTCCCAATAATATCCCCAATCTATGATATTTCTTGGATCAAACTCCTCCAACGTATTATCTTTGAGCCACTTTCTAAGATATTGCGCTTTAACATCACGTTGGGCTGAAAAAATCGCAACTGGAATAGCACGTTCGGCAACCGGTGCACTTTTAGGTCGGTCCGCAATAATGTATTTACAAGCCAAGCCTTTATCTTTTACCATAGAAGCGCCCAAAAATTCAGCCAATCTTTTGGCGGTCGTAATGGACGTTGACTTCTGATTACCGTACTCTTCCAAACTTTTTGACATACTTCTGTTTTCCGAAATGAGTTCAAGTAATTCTTCTTTGTCCAAAGTGGTTCCTTTGGACTCAAGAATATCCAACCAATTATTAGCTACCTTGGCAACAGCTGCGTAACATTCCTCCAGGGTAGTACCCTGTAAAAATTCTTTGAAAATCTGACTTTGGAAAGATTTGATCAACTTTAGTTCACCTCTTCTCTTCACCTCAAAACCTTTCAGTTCCGCCAAAGTTCCATCTTCATTGAAAACAGCGTATCTTTTTTTCAAGTTTTTGTCTTCCTCCTTGGACGTTGGAAGCATCATAGCCTTATAAGGACCATCAACTTCGAAAAAAATGGAATTATCACTGACAACTTCATACTCATGCTTTTCCTTGTCAATTAAGTTGTGATATTGGTGATTTGTAAATTTAGCGTGAACAAGATGATTCAACATGACACATGGATATGACAAGAAAATCTTCTTCCCCCCTTTTAAATTGAACGTGAAATCTTCAGGAAATGATTTAGGAAGTATGCACCAAATACCATCTGTGTCCAATTCCAAAGGTCGGCCCAATCTTTCCACCAACGACCTCGCAAGCTGAATAATGGTTGCACCAGTCAGACAGGTAACACCGGCCATTTCCATGGAATACCATCTAGATCCTTTTCTCATCACATAACCGTAAAATGAATTAAGAATGACTTTATGCGCTAATTGCAGAGAATCGTACAAAACAACCATTTTCTTCGCATCCTCCTTTTCGCTCTCAGGCACTTCATTGACCTTTTTCTTCCACACCTTTTGCAGATTCTTGAAATCATATCTTCGATCTCTGAAATCTCTAACCGTGTTGACGTAGAATGGATTTTCTCTTTGACATATAATTGCATCTCTTTGAACAGTCTCAGTTAAATGTAGTCTGTGATAAACTTTTTTCGAATATTCTGCCACTCTTTTCTTAAGTTGGGTAGCTTGCTCAGCTGGTGATAAGTCGTCAAAACTCCTTAACGGCCCCCAGCGAGTCCTTGCCGGAAACTTCTCATTTTCGAGCGCCCGCTTCAGCATTTGGTATTCGTTCATTTTGGGGGGAAAGTACTCACCTCTCCAAGCCCACGGCAGTGTTCTATCACAGGTTTTACCAGCTTTGTTAAAATCACAAGTCGCACAATCGGCTTCTGTGATCATTGAATCTGGCTGCAATCTATTAGTCGTCATAATATTCGGATACATTGATGCAACATCGACGTGGTAAATTGAAGGTCTCTCATGCCTAACAGGTGTTTCTTTCAATGCAAGTAGTTCAGCTTTTATAGCCGATTTGACTTCCTCATAGTTTTCAACATCCTCCAATTTTTTCTGAGATTCCACTTCAACAGTGAACTTTAATGCATTATCCAGATCTTTTATAAGCTCATCAATCGCTGTTGTATCAACTTTGAAATCGTACGGAATATCACTTCTGAACACACCAGCTTCTAGAGATTCAACATGACCACCAACATATGTTTCCGTTTCAACTAGGTGACCTTTATAAAATTTCTGCAAAGGCTCCTCATGCTTGTTTGGTAGAACAATATTTCCTTTGTATGCTTGTACCATCAACAGCATTTCACATAAAGTACCCGTACCTTTTCTCAGCACTTCATCCGGGTTCAATGGCAAAATATTACACAATGAAAAAATGAAAGGATGAACGTATTTCATGTACAAGTAATATGTGGCGACGGCATCTGAGACTGAATATTCTGCCATTGTTTGAGGTTTTTCTATTGCGTACGGTGTCATCAATTCTGGGTCAACTTCCATAGGATTATATCCAAGTTTCGCCTTAGTCACGGCTTTCAGACCCTGAGAACCCTGGGGCAAGTAACTATCTCTTTTGACCCACCTGAAACAATCCATATGACAGCAATATGTCGATTTATACTCATCTTCTGAATCTTTCTTAAATCCAATTTCTTCGTACATATCTATACCGTGGAATGTAGCTCTGGCTTCGACAAATGGCCAATCAAAGAAATCACCGTTAAACGTTGCTATCACAGTAGGTTTCTCTTCTTGGATATGCTCGAAAAACCGCTTAAGCAGCGCTCTTTCATCTGGTTCGTTGAAAATCGTGAAATTACCTGGGTATTCCGGTTTCGGCGTGTATTCAAAATCTTCAATATCCTGACTGACAATCTCTCTGTTTGTAATCAGATAACCCTGACCGTCAATCATGTACGAAATCATCATAACTTTATCAAATGCAGCATCAGGGAACTTTAAAGGGAGCTTGGTTGTTTCGATATCAAATGCAAGAACGACTGGATCGGCACGAGCAATACGCTCAGGCATCTCTGTGAATTTGATTTGTGATTCTATAGCTTCTACAGTATACCATTTTCCTACTCTGACATCGACATCAATTGCTACTCGGACATGATAAGGAACGTCGTATTCTCTGATATCGTATATCAGTGACTCCGGATCAAGTTGTCTATTATTTTCTTCAAACTCGTCTTCCTGGTCTTTTTCGCGTTTGTTCTTTTCGATAATGGGCTGCAGCTTGTGTCGCGCTGTGGTCAGATCATTAACGTTGTGAAACGTTACTTGAATCAACACTTGTCTGTTACCTAGTAAATGGTTTGGAAGTTGCAGATCTTCTTTAGTTATTCTAGATGTTTTCTTCAGAGTCCCCTCCAATGCACGTTTAAGGTATTCTTCAACCTCTGTTTCATATCCGCTCTGAATTGGTGGTTAGTGAAAATGATGGTAACAACAGATCAAAATGTACTCACTTTACAAACGATAAGGAAATACGGATCAAACAAGATCGTAGCTTTGAATCCACCACCTTCATCGTTCAAAAAGTAGTAATCCACACCAGACACACCAGCTATATTTTCTGAACTCTTCTTAGTAGTCTATTTTGGTATGTTAGTATATCATCATCCCTATTCTGTAGTACCGTGCCACATACGCTATGCATATTTACAAGCCAACCGACTTGTTTCGGGCCTCCCTCATACCTTGGGAACCCCAACTTTTCGTCAATTCTATCAGCCCGCACAACACCATCAAATAGTGAGCTAGTGTTCTGCGAGGTTCTGCTTTTCTGTTTAGAAAAATGAGTCCCTCTGCTTCTATTCATGATGCGATTTCGAGTTTGTCTGCAAAAAAATTATAAGTAAAAGAAGGGAAAATATAAGAATGGGAAAAAAAACAGTTAGTTTTCCAAATTAGGGTTAATTTATTTTATTTGATTTTACGCGACGCGTTTTAAGTACAAAACTTTTTTATTCCACAAGACAAAAGTTACGCGCAAGTAAAAAAAAAAAAAAAAAAACATTTGTGTGGCGCACAGCTAGTCTCGATTAAATTTCCATTACCACAAAATATTTGCTAGCCCACAAGCTTTCATAATGATAGAAATGTATCTATATTTTACTGTGATTTATTATTTACACAAAAATGATTATAATTATTTGGCTAAGTATACCTGGAAGTTGTGATTATAATGCAAAAGTTCAATAAACTGTAAATTGTCCAAAAAAGTATATCATCATTGTCAATACAACAGTGACTTTTGGGATGCGAAATTTGTTTCCAAGATTATGCTTGTTCGGACTCATTCTCAAATTCATCCTGAGAAGTCTGGATAATGTCCTGCCAGTTTGCATGTAACACAGCAATAATCTGAATGACAGATACACAAACCAATGCAACACAGATTCCGATCCATAATCCACTTAGTCCCCATTTGGCACCAAAACAAAGTCCCAATCCTAAAGGTAAAGCAACCAGATAATAAAAGACCAAATTCACATATCCAGAAATATTTTGTCGACCTTGTCCACGAAGTAGTCCTCCTGTAACAGTAGCAAGAGAATCATTTATTTGATACATGGCACCAAAGGGAAGAACTTGAGCTGTCAGCACGATAACATCTTTATCATTGCTAAACAAGGCACCAACCTTGTCTCTCAAAGCAAACAAAAGCAGGCCGTTCAAGCTACCAAACACAACAGATACATAAATTGCAGCTTTAGAAGCTTTGGCAGCCGAATCAGCTAGTCCAGCACCAACCAAGTTACCTACTCTTGCAGAAGCCGCAATGCCCATACCCATAGGAATCTGGTAACACAGCACGCAAACGGTGCTAAGAATAGTTTGAGTGGCCAAAACCGTAGTTCCTAGTCTAGCAGCTGAAAAAGTCAAAATCTCGAAAGCGAGCCATTCTGCTTCAATGGTAATCACACCAGAAATAGCCAATCTGCCCATATAACCCCAGTGGTGCAGCGCATCTTTTGTAAATCCGTGCCAGCATTGATGACCGTCAACGTAGATGACATATAGAACAGTCATGATTGCCATGATATAATCAGTCATCACCACAGCAATTGGAGCACCAATAAATCCAAGGCCAATAGACTCATTCCATACTAAAACATAATTCAAAATAACATTGAGAGGAGCACAAAATATCAGTACATAGGTGTTGGCATGAAAAATTCCCTGTGCTTGAAGGTAATGTTTGGATATTTCAAATATCATGTAAGGTGGAATGCCGAAAGAGATAATTTTCAAATATTGAGCGGCCAGACGGCAGCACTCAACTTCAGGAACAATTGCGATCAAAAAAGATTCCGAGTTAGCCCAAATAAACAAGACTGGAATCATAGTTAAAGTTAAAAGAACAGTACATCTTTGAGTGTAGAGACCAACCATATCAAGATCACCTCTTCCATAAGATTGAGTAGCAAGCGTATCTAAACAAGTAGCGATTCCTTGAATAATTCCATACCCGGTGATGTTTGCAATCATGGCAGCCAAAGAGACAGCAGACAGCTCATTTTTACCAAGATGACCGACACAGAAAATGGATACGACAGTGAGTGAGTATTGCAACAGAAAAGCCATACTCACTGGGAGTGAATTCCTTAAAAGAACTAAGCTCTCCCTCTTGTATGTAGTTTGTATAACACCGTCAGCAACAGCTCTATCCCATGTCTGACGGATGATTTCTTCTTCTTCTTCCGAGTTTTTTGCAGCGATAAGGGGTGTGGTTTCCTCAGGCAAAGATGGTTCCCGTCTAAGTATGTTGTAACTTTTCGGGTGAGAAGGTTTTCGTTGAATGATGTTGTTATCTTCCAAAAGTTCTTCTTCTTCCTCAAGTAGCTGCCTTCGTTCTTCAGGAGTCAAATTATCAATGCTGGGCCGTCTTTTGTGTACATTCGGCCCCAACATGACCCCCGGTCTGCCAACAGATCCAAATGAAATATAATCTCTTCTCGGAGATCTTCCAAATTGAGTGCTATCTCGGCTACTAGCACTAGTAGTAGGGGCAAGATTTCTTGTAGGTATCGGTTGTGACATTGTAATAAAACAAAGCTATGTTGGTATAGAAAGCAAGTAAAAAGAAGAGAATTATCAGGTATTGGGAAAACAATACAAAATTTAATACAAAAATTGAATGGGTGATAGAAGGATGAATAAAAAGATTATTTGATCTAACCAAATATGGAAGTGCGGCTATTTATTTTAAAGTTGAAATTGCTAATTTTGGGAGGTCAATACAATTTGATTAGGGACACAAGTTGTCACACAACCATATAAATACCGGTATACTGTCGTCGCTTCAAGCTTCCGTTAGGATTAGTCGTCTAGAAGTAATTTGGCTGATTTAACTGATATAAAAACAACTTCATAGCATAATGCCTGCTAACGAAAGGCCATTATAAGGGAAACTTTATCATGATGGCTTTAGCGATGTGCTGTTTGAACAGTTTTTTGAACACGATGTATACATAATAACTATTGAATAATGTAACCATGGTATGTGTGAATTTAGTATCGATAGTTGGATATAAATCATAACAGTTATAAAACATTGCAAAGAGACTACGGCATATCACACCTGATAAGGGAAACCTTAAACGTCATGGGATAAATATATGAAGATTGTTTCGGTGCGCTTCTTTGTCGAATCGGGTCGTGCCTAATTCAGTTCAAGCCGGCTAGAGCTGAGTCATTCCTTTTGGCACTTCTGAGATCAACAGTTGTGTGTATGACGCATTACCGGACTTTCGCTGAGTCAATCAATCTCAGCACATGTCATAATGCTGCCAAGTAGTGCCTACAAATGAGCAATAATGAGAGCCGTAGAGATTTCCAAAAAGGGTATTCTGAATTTTGTCCCTGATAATACAGATTTGACATTATACAGAAGCGTAGTTTCGTCGACCCAGAATGTTTTGATGTGGAAGTCATTGGTCAGGTTCACAAAGATGATTTATTACGGAACTATATAAGACAGTTGGGGTCTAGGCACAGACTATGACACTTTACGTACTGTACTGTATAGTAGAGTGTACAATACGAAATGTCCATATTGTACCAATACAAAATCTTAGTGATAGGTCTTTGTACAGCGTACCTGAATCAGAGGCGTATTATTTCACCGTCTACCACCACCAATTAATTTTGAACTATCAATGACAAGCATTAACCCTGTTATACATTAAATAATCTAAATCTTCAGCATAGGACGGTATCAAAAAGGGCAATGTAAGTGGAAAAAAAAAAAATAGGTACTCCGGGATCAATGTAACTTAACCTGCCCGACTGACATGCTCAAAGAGAAACGAGTCAGCTCTCTAAATGTGGCTGATTGTTTCGTTGCAATAATCAAACTACCTCAACGCAATTTTTGTTCTAATGAAAAAAATCTATAGTTCTTTGAAGTTATACAGATACGATAAAGGCATTGTCAATAAAAAAATGTTGGTGATTTCAACTGGGCCATTTGACAGAAGCCCCTTTATAGCACAATGTTTTCCTGTCCCCTTAAGGATCGTTCTCGACATCACTCTACTTTATGAGCATTACTTATATTTACTCTTTCCAATAATTAGAATCCAAATTGTTTTCACTCTTCTCAGCCGTTGAATCCCAATTTTTCATTCATAATCAGTTTATTGCCCTATGTCAACCTAAATCCACTTTTTTGATCTGTGTACATCATTACTAGTTGCCTTTGAGTCTCTATTTACGGCGACACCCGCAGCTACAGTTTTTATCATCTTCAATGTCAACTCCGTTTCCCCAGATTATACAGCGCACCCCAGTTTTTGAAAACCAAACCAACACCGACTATGTTCCTAATCTAAAAAGAACCGACCTACAGTAAATTGTTGTAAAATCTCATATCTCAAGTGCGAAGGATATTTCTTCTATCATTTCTTAATTGTCTTAAAAATTACAGAAGACAATCTTCCTACCATGTTATCAGGTTATCTCCGTCCCAGTCCCTATTCCGTATGCCTATTCATCCCTATTTATTTTCTAGTTGGACAACTGTTTAAGTTCTTACTCGGAGTGCAACCGCAGCAGGGTTGAAATGGCCCTATATCAGATCAAAGATGGAATTCCCCCAGTTAGGTTTATCCGTGGTCCTCACGCTCACCTATCAATCAGTGGAGCAATACTTACAAAACAGGTAATAACATTCTAAAGAACATAGTAAATGGCCACCACTGTATAAAACATCTACGGAACGATGATAATATCTAGAATTTTGTATAACATATTAAAAACAGTATTTCATATAGCCATAATGAACAATGTACCTTAATGTAGGCGATAAACGAGTTCTGCAAATTTTTATAGTGGCGTAGATTGCGGTGCAGAATAGCGTCAATCGAATTCTAATCGGAGTTAGTTAACAACTTAACATCGTTTTCCCCAGACATCCCAAAACGGTTTAAAAACTCTATGTTAAATAAACTATGAGCGAATTACAGTCTCACCACAATGGAGCACCAGAGTTACAATAGCAATCAGGTGAGGGTAAGGGCAAGGTACATCACCATTCTACTCAATCAGATCGTAAGAACATTTACTCTCGCAGATTCTTAGTTATTCTTCTACAAACAAGTATTACGACAAAGGTTTTACATAATCTTGGAACTCATTTAACCAACAACGATGACTGACGACTTACTCAAAAACACTTCGGCCCCTCCTGATGCAATTGCAAAAGCAGGCGGGTCTGAACAGTATCGCGCATACCTTCACCAAATGGCCTTGAAAGCATTAGCATTCTACGAGACTGACCATGTTCTTACAGTCGAGGAACGAAAATCACTTAGATCCTCTTACATGGGCCAATTGGCAGTTCAGAATCTAGGTGCAGTGGCAGGTATCTTCGGTGGAATTTGGGCATCGAAAAAGTTTTGTTCAGTCCGAAATATACCATACAAAGGTAGTTATTCGACTTGGACCGCTGTAGGCGCTTCCGTGATGTTCTATATATTTGCCGCACCAATGTTAGGCAAGTTTCAAGCTAAAAAGTACAGCGCTCAGGGCAAAGAACGACCTGCCAAAATCCTAACAACACTGAGTGGAAACTACCCATTCATCGGGTACCTTTACTACGACACAACAAGCCAAAAGCCGCATCTCAAGTTCAAGCACCCATCGATGATTGACTGGGCCAAAACCCCCGGATTTCCATTGTGTCTCACAGCAGTCCGGGTTGCCGAAGAGATAGAAAAACTCCCTAGCGGAGAACTTCCTCAAGATGTAATCAAAGAGCAGCAAATTGAGAAGATATACGGCCGTAACGAAATTCATCCCGAAGGCACGGGGTCTGCATGGGACAAAATTAGGGCTCAGAACGAAGGACCTTTCAAATTTGAACCACAACATCCTACGCAAGGTGTAAAGTTTAACACGAATATTTTACCATTTGGATCCGAAGATGACCAGACAAATCAAAAACCAAGTGAAGACGTGTTTAGTGACCCTTTTGCAGATAAGGATTCGAAACAATAATCACTGTATGCGCATGTAATCCCGTTGGCATAGAGAATCGATATTTATGACTTTTAACCGTTTTGTTCTCTTCTCAATAATGTTATATTATGTAGTAAAAATTTACAGCATGAAGACCGCATCGTGTATTATTTTTCTTTTATCCTTTTAAGATAAAACATCCGTCAAAGCTATAACCCGAGTTTTTTGGTCTTTGTCTTCGAAGGAATCAATTAGAATACATGCCGATTTATGTTGAATGCAACCAACCTTTTCAACTTTAACTTTATCCCCTCTGATTATAAAATTCTCAGTAAAAACTCTTGATTCTAGTCGCATATAACAAACAGAATCGATTGTCACTTGTGATAATGAATAATAACAATAACACAACAAGTACATATAGATATAGATACTGTACAGTTTATTTATTCGAACATGTCATTTGTTTCGATAGTAATACATATATATTGTGTTATCAAGTGTGCTGAAAGATCGTCAAATCTTCATCTATGTGTACAAATACATCTCAATTCAAAGGAGGTATCATCAGGACTGCCATAGTCCACACCAGAGACCCACACTCTCATTGATCCTGCTGGCACTCATCTCCAGTATTCTTCTACCCTCCTCGTCGACTGCAACACCCCCAGCTTGTTCCATCACCATTGCTACCGGAAATGCCTCATACAGCAACCTTAGCTTTGATTTTTTATTTTTCAACCTGGGGTAAGCAAAAAGTCCTCCAAAAAGCAGAGTCCGGTGAACATCCGGCACCATCGATCCAATGTACCTAAATGTCGGAGCCAATTCCTTTTCGTCCTCTGTACTCTTCATGTTCTGGAAAAAAGACTTGACTTCTGGAGCCCAAAACCGAACGTTCCCTTCGTTCACCGAATACATCCGTCGCCCTCCCATAGTTCCAACAGCTGGAATACGAATATTGCGGTGGGTCAGGAGGAACTCTCCAAGGCTGGTATCTAGAGTGAATCCGTTGACACCGGTACCGGTAGTTAGTACAAGCGTAGTACAGGAGCCGTACATTGTATACCCAGCTGCTATCATATCTGTTCCTGACCGATTCAAAACCTGAGAAATCAAAGGGCCCTCTTTGAGGGGAAAAAGGCCGAATGTTGAGCCTACTGGAACTCCAGCATGCAAATTTGAGGATCCGTCTAATGGATCGCAAACCAAAACATACTTGTAGTCGTGGTCTTCTGAATCGTTGAAAACAATTAGATCTTCATGTTGCTCCGAGACACAGACTTTTATTTTACCGGACGACTGCATTGCGTTGAGAAAAATTTCGTCGCACAGGACCTGGAGATCATTATGCCGCAGTAATGCATTATTGGAGATAGTATATGAAATAGATTTGACAGCGAATTGTAGACTTGTCATGAGAATTGTAAACTCTGGAGTTATAACCGAAGATGACGGTGTTCGTAGTTCCTGCATGAGGAACCCGGTAAGGGTAACGACTTCTAACTGTGAATCATTAGTTGAATGTTCGGGTGTCGGGAACTGATGTGGTGGGCTCTTGTTCGTTTGTAACGGTATTTCTAAAGCTTTGGGCCTCTTGCGTGGTGAGGGAGGGCTGAGTATAGATTCAATAGAAATTCGTTTCATAAGATCGACACTGAGAGCAATACAGGGGGTATGCTGATACTATCGAATCATTCGTTATAAACCATCGAAACAGCTAAGTTGGATGAAATGGCCTTGTTTGGGATACGCGATAATTAGTTATAGGGATGTTCATTAATTTTCGGTCACATGATACTAAAGATCTTACTAGGGTATAACCTCGGGTTAATTTGGGGAAATTTGGGGTAAATAACTTACTAAATTTGGGTTTAATTGTCAGTAGTAATTGAGATCCATTCAAACTCAGTACTTATAACATGTGCTTAAATGTTAAGCATTCATTCATGATCAAATTATTGTCCTATGTCACATAACTTATGTTGAGCTACCCTCAATTAAGTACTCTACCCTAGTTTTGTGCCATGAGCCACACATCTATCCGTAAATGGTAAAAACTACTCCACTTCACATCAACTTTAAAATCAAACTCAAAATCAATTTGTATAGCATTAAGTCAACCTCATGATTTTTTGTTAGAGCTGCCTGTTTGTTAGTTCTCCTTCTCTCGTATTCCAATTTTTTTTTTGGCTTCTGCCCAGATAATTCTTATCTTCTTTCCACTCACTTCTTTCCTCTGCTGGTTGTTTCTACTGGCAGTCCACACAACAATTAACATTCCATTGGCAGTATCTACTTCCAATTCTACAATCGGTAACAAAAGATGTCGCTCGAAAATGCTATGGAAGAGGAACGACTTGCGATCTTGAAACTGTTGGAGAACAGCACTCCTTCAGAACCACGAAGAAAGTCGTACTCCCACACTCCCGAAAGAAAGCATTCTGCGGGTAGCTTATTGCTGCCTGAAACTAGCAATACCTCACAACCACGAAGAAAATCTTCATCAATGCTCTTTGATGATGCCAAACCTACATATAGCGGTAGCTCCTCTATGGTATCATCCAAATCACATCATGGCAGACAGGAAGATCCAAGATCAATACCTTTACGCCCTAGCAAGTCTACAGATTTATGGACTAGTCTAAGTCCCGCCACCTCAAACACACCCTATGCACATAGACTAGCACCATCTCGCTCTCAAGATTCATCCATGCTATATCCGTATCAAGGGATATCGCCTCAGACATCAGCCACGTCTAAAGACCGATCGAGATCACATTCTAGACATCGACCAGATCAGTTTAATTATGCATTTCGCCGACTTTCTTCCAGCCAATTGCGTAAGTCTGGTGGTGCGTTAGGGTCTCTTTACACGTCAGACACACTTCTTTCTAATTCAGACGACGAAATTGACTACAATGATGAGGATGTCTACTTTGAAAATGATTTAGTTTCGGATTCTGAGATATCTGACGACATTTCCTCAGACTCGGACTTTGACAACGATTTAGATCAGTCGTCTGATGACGATGAAGACTTGAACGGTCTAAATGCTAATTTGTATGGAAGCAAAACAACCAAGTCACTAATGGCTGCAATGGAAGAAGAACGAATATCAGTTGAAAAATCAAAGTTTCGGGTTAAAGCTTTACTAGAGACTCCGGTAGACGCTAATGTGGCAAGGCCTCCTTCCATGGCAGAATACGCTGCATACAAACGCAAAGTGCTGCATCCAACCACAGCGTATGACGAAAATCCATTTGATCTTGGCGCCAGAGCGGATATTCCCATAACAATGGGAGAAATGGAAACTCGCCCTGAAGGTGCCAAAAGGATGATCCGAACGATAAAGAGAGGAAAGGTCACTACCAGGGGAAACACGTATGTTGTTTGTGTAGACTTGTCGCCAGAGTCTAGATATGCGTTGGAATGGACAGTGGGTGCAGTCTTAAAGGACAATGATGTTATATATATAGCCAACACGCTGAATGATGCACAAGGAACGTCTCCGTTAATCACGGATAAATCACAGCACCAGGAACGGTATGCCAATATGAATTCGATAAGCACGATGGTGACGAAGTTTTTGAAAAGAACGTCATTACAGTTGAGTGTTGTCATTGAGGTTCTACATACGAAATCTACAAAGGGAATGATGAAACAGGTTGTTGAGTTTGTCAAGCCAAACATGGTTATCGTCGGATGGCGAGGGCGAGGTAAAATGGGGGGAGGCAGTTTTAGTGCTTATCTTATTGAGAACATTGGGGGCGAGGGTAAAGAGGTGAATGATCCTGAAATCAAGAGTAAGGTTGGAATTCCGGTTATGGTTGTGAGAAGGAAGCTGCAGAAATCGAAGGTTAAGCATGCCGAACTCGAGCAGCATGTCAAAGATTTTAATCTGAGATTGGCCAAAGTTGATTGAAAAGGCTTATTTTTTGGACGGTGCGGTGCTGCTTTTATTTGGGGGGAGCCCGTTGTATAGCTTTAGACTGGACTTTGAAAGTATACCTATTTATCTACGTCTGCCTGTAAAGTATGAATTTACTATAAAGTATTTAATGCTCTTTACTTGTGGTAGAAGGTAATGAAGAGTTGTAGGTTCTTATTTTTTTTCCTTCTCGTTGAATTGATAGAATCTGTAATAATTATTGATAGTTGTATGTATTTACTGTATAGTACGTGTACACGTAATACTGTTATGTGAGTAATTGGGTTGTGGTTTGTATTATGTGTTGTTGTGGAGGACCATGAACTGTGTATATACGTAAGTTAAGCTTAAGCAACATACAAGAAGTCCACCGTCGACACAATACAAACGTTTAGATAGTATGGATATACGCAAAAAATGTAATAGGCTATAAACTAACTCATTGAAAACAGCTTTTATACGGGTAGTGGATAATTTATAATACTGGCGGCTGCTTTTAATAGATTCAAGTTGAGTATGAGTACTACAAACGTTAGTTCCTCACTTTTACATTGGCAGGCTCTGATTTTTTGGAACATCCCATTTGGATTATCGTGGAATATGAAAATCTTATGGAGGTATAACACAGCTTTAACAGTCACAAAACAGCAAGCCACTATGTATACTGTTAGCCTATGACGGTACTGAAACTTGCAACGATTGAATGTGCTATTATTGGTTTAGGTATATTGTTCATGAAATTATCAGGAATAAGACCTTGAACCCCCTTTTGAAAATTTGAAAATTGAAAATGCAGATGTTTAAAAAAAAATAATTGAGTATTGAAAACTGGAAACTACCAAAAAAAGTAGGGTTGGAAATAAACCCCCAATATAAAGTCCAGGACCAGTGTACAATATGCATATATATAAGCTAGATGAAACACACGGTAGGTATATCCCGAGCGTATGCCATATACTGTTTGTGGATTTCTAAATCTGGCACTTGTAGACATTGGCGATGAAAGAATGTTCTGGGGTCATTCGTAATGTTCCAAAAATGGTTGACGACATGAACATATTGAAGACAAAACAGGAAGCTTTCCTGAAGAAAGGATGAGGGTATTGTTGGCTGGTTCTTGTCGAAACCAAACCAAATGGAAATACGGTAGAAAGAATATTTACATAATTGTGCTGGATATATTGGTTTTGTAGAGTTGTTTTTACTTTTGGGCCTTTGGGGATGAGTAGTGATAGGTGGGCAGGAGTAAGTGTTGAAAAGAAGGATTGATTGATTGATTGATGAAAGTTAAGATTGGCTCAAGGGTGATGTGATATGGCGATTTAAGTTAAAGTCCTTTGCAGATCCCCCACATTCCCGTTTACAAATATGGTAAGGTGAGGCCAGTGCCTTCACTAACTAAAGTGCACTCCAATGTAAACCAAACCACACTAGAATTGTTGAACTAACACAAACTAAATAAAAACACAAACGATTTATTATTCACAGCATGTTAGTTTTCCAGTATCAAAAACACACCAGGTGTGTATCATCTATGCTGATATCCTGAATGTGTACTATATACATTTGTTTCCTTGAGAGCCCAACTGCACTTTGTTTCTCTTGCTGCCATAATTTACCGTATAAGGCAAGTGTTTCTAATGCTGCACTGCGAAAACAACAAAATACGATCTTATCCATTTAACCATTTAATCATCCCAGGCAGGCAAAATTCGGAAATGAGATGCCACACACAGGCAAATGAGGAAAAGCCAGTTGAACAACCAGCTGATGGGTAAACAAAGCAAATGCACAATAACTATTTAGTAAACCAAAACTAAATATAGCACAGTACAGTACGTAGGTGTATATAATCTGTTCTGAAAGTGGGAACAGGCAGGTTGTTTGTGGGTGGTAGGGATTTGTTTTTTTTATCTGGAATTATCTACGGGGGCACTTGGATGCCAGGCCATAAATTATATTATGTATGGCCCCGTTTTGAGAAATTGGGGGGAGAAGACAAAACAAAGTGCCGTTGAAGTTGGGGGGTTGGAAATTTTCTGGAAGATGTAAATTTTGTGGGGTTCGTGGAACGAGGTGAATGCTGCGATATTGATATTGACGTTGGTCGCCCGTTGTTGAGTTCGAGGATTTTCAACTAAAGCAGGGACTACTGTTTGGTGGTTGATGTAATACAATCACTGATGATTTTGACAGTTTTTATTAGGTTGTCTTCTTGAGTATATAATATAGACGAGTTAGGACATTGGGGGATTTCGAATTTGTATTAAATTTTGAAGATTTGAATGTCACGAGAGCCACCTTTAGCCATTCATGAATTCAAGGAATATGTAGAGCCTAATTCTGTAATTTAGGTTGGCAGGCAGGCAGTTTCCACACAATGTCAAAAGAAAATCAAAACAAACAACTCCATAAAGCCAGTTTAGTTATGATACGGCATGATATGATCGTCAGTAATACCAGAAGCTAACGGACTAAATGAGGCATAATAGTAATGATGATGATACATTGGTGTCAACTTGGTGGATCTAGAGTAGTAGAATTTACAATCCAATAGACGAGTGTATAGATTGTTCTAGTTTATTACTGTTATTGTTATCTTCTAATAGTAATAGATTAGATCGTGCGATAGTAGTAGAATCTAGGGTGTACGTACTTTAAGGCACAAACGCAGCTGAAATTCATTGTTTTCATTCAATTTGAGCCAATGAAACCTCAGAGTAGCTAGCTGAGCTGTACTGTACGTTCAAAAGCGATATGATTATTGCATGCATTGACGGTTTTGAATTGTGTTTTTGTTTTATGATCTTGCCCTATCACCTAAAAATGCATGATGACATAATTCACACTTGCTTTACTTTACTTTACGCATGCACATGATGGATGATGACGATGAAGAAGATGATGGTGGTAATGATGGTGGAGGTAAAATAAAATTCCAGATTTTTCTGGGGGGAAATAAACAAATAAATTTTCTTTGAGTTTTCTCAGTTCTCGTCGTCGTTGGTTTTGGGCCCTTTGGATGCTCTCGTGATTTTATTTTATTGATAAATACTCCACTAAAGAACCCCAAAAATTTCATATTATTGTTGAATATTTTTCTTGTTCATCTTCCTCTATCTTTATCTCTTTTTCTGTGTGTGTGTGTGCCTGAGCCTGTTTAACTCAATTACTCGTCAAAAATCAAAACATCAACTACTGGCATCATAGTTCTATATACTTCGCTGCTGCTGCTGCTCCAAGGAAAGTTCGTTTAATATTTTCTTATTGTTAAGGTTATTATTATTCACTTTGACCTGTGTCCTGTTCTGTCATCGCCCAAAGATTTTCCATTTTATCCTGTTTTAGAAAATTAAATACTTTGTGGTGTGTGCATTTATTTTTTCCCCCCTCTCTTCTTCTTATTTTTTTCGTTCGTACCAGCTTAAGATAAAATAAAAAACTCTTCAATATCATGACAAAACAACCATATTCTGATGAATCTCAGGATAAATCTGCAGCTGTTGTCAAAAGCTCAGTTGAGCCTATAAACCAAAATACCTTGTCTTCAAGCTCGCTCTCGTCGGATCAACCTCTAAATGACTCAAACAACATCGAAGACAGAAAAATGAACCCCATGGTCTTCGCCCTGACCATCCTGACTTCTGTGTGTGGGTTCCTATTTGGTTACGATACCGGTTACATCTCAGGTGCCCTGGTCGTTATTGGCACCGATCTCGGCGGGAAAACTCTGACCTCGGGTAACAAAGAACTCATCACCTCTGCCACTTCTCTAGGTGCTTTGATCTTTGCCCTTATCGGCGGGCCCTTATCTGACTGGGCTGGTAGAAAGTGGGTCATCTCCGGTGCCAACATTTTGTTCATCGTCGGCGCTATTATCCAAGTCTCGGCACACACTTTATGGGCAATGATTGTTGGAAGGTTCATCATGGGTTGGGGTGTTGGTCTTGCCTCGCTAGTCGCGCCCCTTTACATTTCAGAACTGGCACCTGCAAAGTTCAGAGGTCGTCTAGTTGTCATCAATGTTTTGGCCATCACTGGTGGACAGTTGGTTGCTTACGCTATTTCAGCAGGGCTCTACCATGTTAACAATGGTTGGAGAGTTATGGTCGGATTGAGTATGGTGCCCGCTGCCTTCCAAATGGTACTGTTCATCTTTATGCCTGAAACACCAAGATACTTGATTAGAAACGGTCATGTCGATGAAGCAAGAAAGGTTTTGGTGAGAACGTTCCAGGGCTCCAGCGAAGTCGAAATTGATAACAAAATTGCCGAGTTGGTCAAGTTTAACATGTTTGACGATATTTCTGCTGAGACTCCCAAAGGTGAATTTGGTCTCATTACCTGGATTAAGGCTTGGAAAAACGCACTGATAGAGGCACATTCTATTCCTTCTAATTTCAGAGCTGTGGTCATTACTTGTGGTCTTCAAGGTATTCAACAGTTTTCCGGTTTCAACGCACTGATGTATTTCTCTGCCACCATCTTTGAGTCCGTCGGGTTTTCTAATCCTACTGTTGTGTCGTTGATTGTCGCTGGTACTAACTTTGTCTTTACTCTGGTTGCATTTTTGTGCATTGATAAAATTGGTAGAAGAAGAATTTTACTTATTACTATCGTTGGAATGATGTGCGGACTGGTGCTCGCTGCAGTCTGCTTCCACTTTATTGACATTAACTTTGATATCCCCGACAAGTCGGTGACTCATGGCCCATGGGGTATCATTGTTATCATTGCCATGCTTATTTACGTCGCCTTCTACGCTTCTGGTATCGGTAATGTCCCTTGGCAACAATCCGAGCTCTTCCCTATGAGAGTTCGTGGTATTGGAACTTCTCTTGCTACTGCCACAAACTGGGCTGGTTCTCTGATTATTTCCTCTACCTTTTTGACCATGTTGAGAAACGTCACACCCACGGGTACCTTTGCATTCTACGCCGGGCTTTGTTTCTTGGGTGAGATTTTTGTGTATGTCTTTTACCCTGAGACTGCAGGATGCACGTTGGAAGAGGTTCAAGGACTGTTGACTGGTGGATTCAATATCAAAGAGAGTGTGAAGAGAAACAGGATGAGGAGAAGAGGACAGTTGTATGTGGAAGAGGGAAGTGAGTAAGTGAATGATTGAATAATTGGTTACGAGAGCATTTATTATCATCATAATCTTCATTATCATTATGTTTGGTGCTACACCTACACACTCTCTTTTATTTTCTTTATGATCTGAATGTATAGAAACGTTTTTTTATGATGACGACCTTTTTTTTATTTAATAATAATATAATCTTTGATAAAGCCTTTAACATAACATATAACAATATATATCTATCACGCCGTGTTTGATTTCATCTAGAGTTATACAGACCAAATGATAAAGCATGTAATAAACCCCAATATAATGACTGTCATCAATGAGTGATATGATCATTAAAATTGACTATTTAAACGTTAATACGCTAATGAAACCTATTGTTGCTGGTATATAATATGTCGTGTGAAATTTTAATGGGCGCATTTAAAGGAGTCGATAAAAATTGTGGGTTCGATATCCACACATATCGAAGTTGTGTATTCGATAGTTCTTTTCCTTTTTATCAGAAGAACCTTTCAAGAAGCTGGACATACTGACTTCAAAAAAGTAGCAGCTTCTAAAGCAACGCACTCCTCATAACGTGTATGTACTGTTCTACAGAGTCTACTGTAGACCATACCAACTTTGTCAACATCGTAAGCCACCACTTTTCACCTGTTTCATGGTGATGGTCTTGATGCATTTCGCCATTTGTTGTCGAGAAGAGTCATAGACCATATTCTATAAAAGTATAAACGCATACAGGGTTGAGGGTTTTGGAACATGATTTTTCATTTTGGCACCACATAACAATTATCACAATTCAAATGGCCGGAAATTTCAAAATTGAAAATTGGAGCTGAAGTTGACAATCATCATCATCATCGTTTCATTTTGTACTACAATTGTAGCGGTCTCCTATATTATATAAATTTTTCGGTAATCTCCCCTTTTTTTTTTTCTATTTATTACCTTTTTTCCCTCCTTCTTCCTTCTCTTTCATACCTCCAATCCCAAATCAGTTCATGAGCAGGTATTTGAAAAAAATGTCAAAGATTTCGCAGCCAAAATGGTTTCCTCCAACAACCCAGGACAAGCCAAGTCCCCTTAGAATTTACAACTCCCTGACCAGGGCCAAGGAGGTCTTCAGCCCTATGAACGGTAAAAAAGTTACCTGGTACTCTTGTGGCCCCACCGTTTACGATGCCGCTCACATGGGCCACGCCAGAAACTACGTCTCTACCGATATCAACCGCCGGATCCTGTCAAACTACTTTGGTTACGACGTCAAGTTTGTCCAGAATGTGACCGACATTGATGACAAGATCATCATCGGTGCGCGCAGGAAGTACCTGTTTGAAGAGTACAAGAAGAAAAATACCGAAGTAAATGAGCAGGTTAGGAAAACAGCTGAAGATGCTTGGAAAGAATACGTCACGGAGAATTTGGAGAAATTCGGCGCGCCAACTGAATTGGAAAAGTTTGAAACTTGGGCTCAGAGTGTCAATGCAAAGGAGATCGCAGTGGAGAGTCCCAAGTTTCCAATGCACCTGACGGCGGCAAAGACTGCCTACAATGCTATTAAATCAGGTGAGAAAGATGGATTTTTGGATAGTGTTCAAAGCGTTTTGATCCCAGTCCTGGATCGTGAGTTGGGTCGTTCTGTCACTGATCCTGAGGTGTTCAAAGCTTTGCCAGCGTATTGGGAAAGAAAGTTCGATTTGGACATGCGTGCTCTTAACGTTTTGCCGTCCACAATAACCACTAGAGTCTCTGAGTACATCCCCGAAATCATTACGTTTGTTGAAAAAATTGTTTCAAACGGATTGGCTTACAAGACCGATGATGGAAGTGTGTATTTCGATACCTACGCTTTTGAGAATGACGGGAAGCATGCGTACGCCAAACTCCAGCCTTGGAATAAAGGGTCTCAGGAATTGATCGATGAAGGTGAAGGATCCTTGTCGGTTAACAAGTCTGGGAAGAAGAGTAAGAATGATTTTGCACTTTGGAAGGCTTCAAAACCAGGTGAGCCCGCTTGGTCTTCTCCCTGGGGTGAAGGAAGACCCGGGTGGCATATTGAGTGCTCGGTGATGGCTTCTGAAGTTCTTGGTGAGCAGATTGATATTCATTCAGGAGGAATTGATCTAGCGTTCCCGCATCACGATAACGAATTGGCACAGAGTGAGGCTTGCCATGGAAATGAGCAGTGGATTAACTATTTTATGCACACTGGTCATTTACACATTGAGGGACAGAAAATGAGTAAGAGTTTGAAGAACTTTATTACAATTCAAGAAGCATTACAGAAGTTTACACCACGTCAATTGCGTCTGGCCTTTGCGTTGCAACAGTGGAACAATCAGTTTGATTTCAAGGAGAATTTTACGGAGGTTAAGAATTTCGAGAGTACAGTTACGAAGTTTTTTGGTAATGTTAAGGCGTTGATACAAGAAAATGAGTCCAAGGTGGAGGATGGACAGATTGTTTCAAAGAAGGTTGGAAAGGATGAAAAGGCATTGTATGCTCATTTAGAAGAAGCAGAAAAGGCGGTTCATGAGTCGTTTGCTGATAACTTGAACGTTCCCGGTGCATTTGGCGCTTTACTTGAGTTGGTTAATAAAACAAACATTTACTTGAGCAGCGTTCAATCCGAATACAGAGTGGAAGTGCTGTTATCAGTGGCTAAATTCATCACCAAGATTCTTAATGTTGTTGGGTTCAAAACAAACCAAGAGTCATTTGGATGGGCCTCTGAATCGTCGTCTTCGTCAGGTAATGTCGAAGATATCGCCCGACCCTACGTTGAAGCTCTTTCCAAGTTCCGCGATTCTGTGCGTGGATCAGCCATCAGCAAAGCAGCCTATTCCGAAATTCTCGCAGCCTGTGATACCGTTCGCACGCACGACCTTCTCGACCTTGGCGTTTCCCTCAGTGACCGTACCGACGGCCCCGCCCTCGTTAAATTCCTAACTCTTGAAGAAGTAGCCGAGATCAAGTCACAACTTCTTGAAAAGGAAAAGCGTGACGCTGAAAAGGCCGAGAAAAAACGCTTACGTGAACAACAAGAAAAGGAAAAGGAGGCGAAGGAAAGGGAGCAAGCAAAAACAAAACCTGAGGATATGTTTAGGACTGAGGAGTTTGTGGAGTGGGATGGACAAGGGTTGCCGACGAAGTTGAAGAGTGGTGAGGAGGTGAGTAAGTCGCAGAGTAAGAAGTTTAAAAAGGCGTGGGAGGTGCAGAAAAAATTGTGGGAAAAGTACAATAAATAATGAGATAGGTGAAGCAAAAGAGGGAGAGAGGTGGTGCTTATGTGTGTGTAGATGGTATTGTGTAGTAGCCTAGTAGGGGAAATGGTTGTATAAATTTATATTATATATACTGTAATATGATAGTTCTTTTATGTTAATTGAGCTTAGTTGATTTTGAAAAAAAAAGTCAGGCGTGAAAATATTTGTTGAAGAAAATTGATGATAATATTATATATATTATTTTTGATTAAATGGCTGTACACTATATTATATCGTATTGATATATCCAGGACATAAATTAGTCGATGATCATGAAATAGTTTTACAAAAACCGAGATATCTTAAACAAATGAATAATGTTTCCTGACAACTTTTTTTTTTTTTTTTTTTTTTTTTTTTTTTTTTCAAATAAACGGAAAACCCAGTCTTATTGATATAGTTCCAGTAGCAAATTCACAATCTAGGATATATTTAAAGCGTAAGATACTAAGATAAGAGTGAGTTAAGTATTTATAAAATCGGCCAAGGCCTGCTTTTTTAACTGGGTTATAATCGGTACTCTGTTCAAATTTGACGTCTCAGTGCCGTAGCTGTAGGCAATGATTGTTGGATCACGTCTATTAAATTCCGTTTATGTTGCGAAGTTGTGGAAATGAAAAGGGGGTAGAAGAAATTGGTTGGAGGGTGGGATATGGTGTGGTGTGGAATTTGATGCTTTTAATATATATTTGGCCCAATTAATAGATCTTGTGAAGTTAACGAATTCGTCTCAATTTCAATTTTTTTTATTGAAATTCAGCGATGATGGACCTCTGTATAAATAGTTAATATTCATTAAGAAATCGCTGGCTAGTTATATATCCAAGTGTACCAGGTCTACATGAATGAACAGACTTCTTTTGAGTTACCATATCGTTTCTTCGGTACTATGTAAATTTAAATAGAACTGATTGAGATTCTGTAGATTTTTTGTTAATGCTTCTTTTTTTTTTCGGATTTTTAAAATTGTCTAGAAACAGGTTTATTATATATCCTTACACGAATAAGGTCCTGCACACATTAGAAAAAATTATCAACTTTAGTGTCCATCTGTTTTTCCGTACCAGGCCTTAATTCATCTTGAATCTCATTAACCTTTATCCCCCTACAGTTTCTAGAAAGACATAAATATTATACAGTTTTGTAGTGAAAAAAACAAGATAATGTCAGAAATAACGTTGGCCCAAATGTCAAAAGCTGCATTCGAGGTTTTTGGTAACAATTTCAGACATTTGCTTGATTCAAATTTAAAACACAATGATTGTCCACATTTTGACTGCTCATTGACTACACATAATGGAAGAAATGGTATATTAATACACACGGTTTCTGATAACGAAAAGATACAATGCTGCACATCAATATTGGAAGACCAGGATATCCAGTTGAGCTCTCCAGTGGTTAAGGGTGGTGACGTGCAGTCCGAAGTTATAACTAAAGACCAACACATTCAACTAGACTCGACAATAGCTAGAAACCAAAACTCCCCACCGAACTGTAAAGTGTCCGAATACAAACACAGCAAATCTAATTCTACAGTCTTTACTGACCAACATATCCAATCCAGCCCCACAACACCCACGGTATCTACTACTAGTACTGACAAACCCATTCAATACAACCCTACAATACCCAAGAACCAATCCCTCCAACCCGCCTTCCTCAATGCCAAACTTCAATCCCCGACCTCCACCCCCCACCATCCCACAAACTCGACCCCACCCCTTCGCAAACGCGGTCGCCCCCGGGGTCGCAAAAAGCTCCTTGACGAGCTAAGATTTGGCAACCCTGGCCAAAATTTCCTACCGGTCTCTACCACCACTGCTGCGCCGATCCACCCGGCTATTGCCGCAGCAGCAGCTGGGAATTGTTTTCCCAGGATGGAGAAAGGCGTGGAACATGCGTCTGTGCCGGATGCAAAAACGGTTAGAGGCGTGAAGCTGAGACGTGGTGCGGCGGTGAGGGCGACGTTGAGGATGGGGGCGGGTGGGAGGAGGTAGAGGGTGTGAGTTCGTGCTGTACGTATGGATTGATTATTTTGATTTGTGTTTGGGGTTGTTAGCAGTAAAGTGTAGTTTTTTGATACGGATATTGGTGTGTATATTAGTCTGTTGGTTGTAGCTCTGAAGCACGTCTTTGGATATATTATTACTGCAGCTATCAGTGTTATGGTTGAATTTGTTTAAATATGAGCGTACGAAGGCAACACACAGAAATGTGGTAATACAGTATGTTACTGTGCAATGCTAGCGGGACTCTTGATATTGGTTTTTACAGCACCAATAAGTTGAAATTTTTATATCCCTTTATTCAATATTTGAAGCATTCCTGATAGTTTATGAATATGAAGGTTATAAAGCATGAGAAATTTTGTGATCTTGGTAAACATATGTAAGGAAGATATGTACGCGAAATGTTTGTCAGTGTAATTCAGATGTTGTTTGTGCCTGTTAATTTGGTATTGTATTGTATTTTCAAATTAGATTGCCGGTATATACCTAACTGATTTAAATTTTTGTATCAATATTGATATTGTTTATCTTAGTTACTTGAATATAAAATGTTTTTGTGATAGATAATCAGTCGTGACAGTAATTCAGCATCTATAATATCATCGTTTTTCGCTCTACTTTAAGTTTTGTTTAGAACAGTTATTTTATCTAAACAGCAATACCTAAAAGTTAAAGAAAATCAGCAATATTCTTAGTGAGAAATCGTCCATAGTTTGGCCCTAGTCCATTAAGATAGCCAAAATTGTGACTTTAAAAACGCTAAAATAACATTGTTCTTTAGACTCCAGGAATGTGAATACTCATTATCAAAATTTTGAGAGCCAAGGGGAACATATTATAATATATTATACCTACTTATATGGAATCATCAGCGTTACTGGAACAAAAGTTTGTGCTCTGTTTGATTTTTAAAATAAAATACTAGTTACAACTATTGATACAACCAGTGTGACACTACGAATGAAAGAATGATTATTTAATAAAAACCTACTTTGGTATTACAAAATACTCTTTAAAATCTATTTCTACGTGGTGCCATTGAAGTAACAACTAGATATCTCTCTCATAGCTGATTTGGTGCGCTGACAACTGTTCAGAGTTTTTATTGAGGTCACAGTATGAGATTGTCAGCATTTGTTTTAAGCTTGTTTGAAGGTTCAGTAAGAAATACTGTCCACTTAAAATTGAAAAAGTTATTCGTTCATACAACTAATAAATGATAGCAGTATATTATGACGATAATGGATGTTGTTGGTTACAATTCAACGGAACCTAGAAGCATCTGTTATGTGAACACTATGAATATACAAGAGTAAATCACTTATTACAAAAAAGATGGGCTGCTACTGGGCAAGTATTGAATGTATAGGAAACTGGTAAATTTATTATCCTGAATGAGTTAATTACCAGCAAAACAGTAATAATATATACCCTGTTAGTCTAATTTCGGTTCCGATAAGACATTCCAATCATTTCAAACAAAATCAATGGTGGAGACTGGACACAAAATATTTCATTAGTTTTCAAATGCTTTTTTTTCAATCGAAGTTCGGGACGTTGGTGTATTACTGGTATATTGGAGTCTTCATAAAATTCCGCTACGCAACCATTTGGCATATGTAGCATATGTCATGGTCTTCATCAAACAACACAACTATAACTAAAGGAACCAATAACGTGTCTACTTGAAAGTTCTGCTAAGATGTTATACAACTATCCAGGTCACATCAACAGCCCCCACCGTCAATATGCTATACCATTCATAGTTATTAACTTGAAGCCTAACAGAATTATAACAAAAATAAAAAAAATAAATAAAAAAAAACTATTATTCAATAATTAAAAAAACATTACAATTAATTATCTAACTTTTGACTTTCAGGGAAAAGCAAGTACTCATCCTTTTCCAGCTCTTCAGCAGCCCTCAGCTGCTCCAGCACTCTTCTAACTTTATTCTTCTCCTCTTCCGTGAACTGGAACCCATTGCTATCCAGTGCTTGGATCAAAGCTAACGTTCTATCTCTAATGTCAGGCATACTTAGCGGATCAGAATGTAGTGGCTCAATCAAAGTCTTGACTAGCTTTCCATCACAATTAACTCTGAAGGCCGCGTGTCTGGGCTCCAGAGGTTCAATTGTAACCACCACTCTTAGCAACGACAAAATTCTTGCCTGGACCTTGCGGTCTCCATCTTTCCACGCCCGCTCAAGTTCTGAGGAAATAATGTCCCACCCGTTCAGCAGCACAAACGCGTCGTATGCAGCCGGGTTGTGACCCAGTTCCGAGCTCAACGCTCCAACGGCCTTCACCTTCAAAGACTCTGGGCCTTTACCCATGACGATTTTGAGAAGTAGTTCCAGGCCGTTCAAAGGCTTAGAGTTGAGGAAAGCGAGCTGAGACTTTGGGTTGTTCTGCACGGCAGTTGAGATGATCCAGCAAGCAAACTGCCTGATTTCGTCGTCGGATTCGATGTCGGGATCAAGAAGTCCAATTAGACTCTGCCACATTCCCAAAGGCTCGATGTTGTTTGCGTTGTCGAGTTGCTCGATCAGCATCTCAAAATTGTCCAGCGCAGTCATCCTATCTTCTTTCGAAGCTTCTGGGTGGAGAATAACTGTCATATTGTCTTTCATCTCTTGCGCTTCGTCTTTTCCTCCGAAAAGCTGTGAGAGAAGCTCGGGATCGGGCTTTTCGACTTTTGCGCCTTCAGGCGCATTCGCGGCGTTCAATGACCACTTTAGCAGTTTTTCCATTTTGTATATGTGTGTTTTTGTGAGTTATATATATTGTATAGCTGTGATTAACCAAAATCGTTTGATGCGTTTGTAATATGGATAATGAAGAACTTATATATCACTTTGAGACTTTTTTCAGTCGGAAATTTTAGAATATGCTCGAACTATCTAGAGTTAATTTTTTTTCCCAATACGGCTCATCGTGGGTAATAAAGTTTATATTATGTCAAAATAAATGTTATATTATAAGACTTATGTGAAAAAGTTTATCCTAAGACCCGCGTTTAACTGAAGTTCAGTAAAGAACTTCAAAACCTTTTCCCTGTTTTCAATGATATAATTTATTGAATTTGAACAAACTACAGTTATCAGACAAATGCTCAAGAGTTACATGGACTTGTGGGACCGCTGTTATGATGCTGGGTATATATTTCTCTATGCCAATAGTTCGATTTATGTGATCAGCTCTTTTCTGAGGTAATGTATAACGACTTTAAGCAGTTTGATAGTATTTATGGCATACCGCTTTAGATTGTTTGGGGATACTTAGAACAACAGGTTTCATATCTTCAGAAGCAATAGCTTAATATGAAAGAGCGTTGTGGAATAGAAAATCTGTACACCCTCTCTTAAAAATAGATGTTACATTCAATTATCCTTTCACTCAACAGTAAGCTATTTTTATAATTGATACTTCAAACCATGAAGATGCAAGCCAATCTAAATTTAATGTTGGGAGCAAAATATAATGAAAAAAATGGCCTTCATTGTATATTTAAAGAACAGCAGGAGCTTTACATATCTACGGAATATATGGCTGGTAAACTTGCAACTGTAATATGGATTAGTTGTAGCATATATTACGATTAATCAAGTGGTTGAGTTCTGTTTTGAAATAGCATTTGAAGACAAACCCCAGCCAGTCAGCATCTATTTCACTTGTTCAGATTTATGGATGTATTGTCTAAATGTAATATTGGCAAACACCTCGAATAAAACAAGAAATCCAGTGCTCCATGGCTGATTGGGTTTGCGAAGTTTCATTACTGTATCATGATTATGTCCAATGCTAACTCTCATACATTTATCGTCGTGAGGTAACGGTATATAAGTCTCTACATCGTTTCAACAGAAAGAATCACGTACCACACTTGCTCTGATATATAAGCTAGCAACCATCCATTAATTTGATGAATCGATTCATATCAAGCACACCTCATTGCACTAAACAAGCTTGGTTTGCCTTTGACCAACTGAGAATAAAATCAAAAAATTATAACCAAGAAATGTTCAAATTCTTTAAAATGGACTTTCAAGTCTTACATTACAACAATGCTCCGAGGTTTGTAGCATTGATTCTGCTCACAATTGCCATCTTCCTTTTCTCCTTTGTTATGACAGGCAGTATGCATTCAAACTCCATGTTTTCCAGCATCTACCTTGTGGAGTTCTCCTTCAACACTACCAGTCCCATTATCAACTCAACAGATACAGCCTTCAAACCAGACCTTTCTATCAGAACTGGTGTATTTGGAATCTGCACCTATATCGATGGTGAATCTAAGTGTGCGACACAAAACGTTGAGGCGCTAAATACTACGTTGTTGTTCCCAGTGTCCAACTTCACATTATACGGTGGATTTGATGGAGAGGAAAAAGTTGGAGAAATGAACTTATTGGATCTGGCAACTACATTTTCAAGTCATGACAAATACGCGCTATTCATGGTGTCAACCTTGTTACTTGGACTCAGTTGGGTCATGCTTCTTCTAGTCTCTTTCTTCTTGTGCAAGGTAGAGTCAGTGCAAAACAGAACAGCAAAGTACTCGTTGCTAAGTGGTCTTATATTAATTGTTGCCAGTTGTTTAGTTACGCATACCGGGTCGACAAATACCAAACTAGCTGTCGAGAAGGCAAGTATGGGCCTTGTAGTTGTCAAAGTTGGAAGGAAGGCAGCAAGCATGTATTGGTCAGGGTTTGCACTTGTGGTTATTGCTACAGTTCTGATTCCTATAATGGATAAGAGACTAAAAGAAGAAACCGAGTTGGAGTTGAAGAAGGCTAGCCTGAGACCTTGATAAATGTTTAGGGAAAACCTGCTGGTCCAGGTTCTATTTGGTCGTCATTCTAATGTAGGAAATTTGGTATTGTGTGGTATGTTGTTCGCATAGTGAGTGGCAATAACTAAAAGTTACATATACAGATCTAATCAATATATACAACATCTAATTCATTTTCGTAGCTTTGATGGTGTTCTGATATTTCTGATTGTCTGATAATGATAAAAGGCTGTATAGGCAGATGCAATTAAGCTCAGGTGTAGGTATTTTTTTTTGGTTTTTTGGTTTTTGCCACATCAAAAAACCGATTTCTGAATTTTGTTCAAATATCACAGTTTACACAACGCTTCATGAACACATAGAACATATCAAAAATGAGGTTTTTAGCCTTCTCCTTGCTAAGTACCTTACTGACATTTCTAGTAATATCGTACTCTCTATTTACTCGGCCTAATTTCTATTCCGCCTCAATTTCATTGTATCAGAATAGTGCGTCGCTGCTTGTTCTTTTCAATCAGCTATTTCTGATATCAACAGTCGTTGGCCGTGGGTTACAGCTACTATTTTTTGGTCAATTGAGGGAACTCGAACTTCAGCATCTTTACGAACGTGCATTCTATGCTGTCACCGAAAGTTTCCTAGTGTTAACAGTTTTCAAAGATGAATTCAAATTTCAGTTTACGTTGTTTTTCGGAGGTTTATTGTTTCTGCGAGTGTTCCACTGGATCATCAGTGATAGAGTTGACATAATGTTCCAGATTCAAGGAAGACCTCCATTACTTACACATCTCAGATTATGTTTAGCAATTGTCATCTGTGCAATTATCGATGTTGCCTTGATTAGATACTGTGTCACTCATTCGCCCACCGGAATTCTAGTTATGTTCGCATTTGAATTCGCATTGCTTCTCAATGGCCTTTTATTATCTGTTGGCCGTTACAGTCTTAACATATATGAATCAAGATACTTAGAGACGCATCCAGAAGAAGACGTATGGGAGTCTAAACTGATTTGGACATTTTTGATTGAAACGTTTTCCGACTCTACTAGATTACTTACCTATGTTGCATTTTTCTTTGTGATCTTAAAACCCTTCGGACTTCCGCCCTTGCATATTTTACGAGACGTTTATGTGACTGTAATCAGCTTGTTTACTAAGATTGCCGACTTTGTCAAAGCACGAAAAGCGCAGGCCGCCATGGATCAAGTCTTCCAATCTGCAAACGCGCAGGATCTTGAGCGTGACAATGTCTGTATTATTTGTCGAGAAGAAATGGACATTGCAAATGAAATACCGCGTACGATGCCCAAGAAGCTTCCGTGCGGTCATGTGCTGCATCACGGATGTCTAAAGAGTTGGCTCGAACGATCGCAGCGATGCCCTATTTGCCGACGACATGTGTTTGAACCGACCTCTAGCACGGGAAGCCGGAGTAGTAGTGGAGACGGTTCTATTGAAGAACAGCTTGTGCTCCCAGAGGTGGTAGAAATGGAAGAAGAAAGAGTACCGGAGTTTTTGACGCAGTTCCCGGATAATGTGGTCATGCCACTGGGATGGGGTGTTTTCAAAGTGAGGAACTCGGAAGGAGAGAGGGAAATTAAGATTACTGCAGAGCAATGGAGCAGAGTTTTGAAGCCCGTTCGGCAAAACACATGAGGCTTTTTAACCCGGTCGAACACACGAGATGGAATCAGTAACCACTACTCAGTATCTGATCGTGTATAAAGTCATTTTTCATAGTACTATAATAACTTGTGCATTTGTCATTTTCGTCTCCTTCTCGGTTGCAGTCGTATGGTTTTAGTAATTGTGATTTAAGAAATAGACATTAGAAGATAATTTTGCGGCTTACTGGGCCTGCCAGCCGCTTGAAGTGATTGCCGTGTGGCTTCTGTGTGCACTAATAACACCGCAAACTACCGCCGTATATTTGACTACATACGCTATCAACAGTATGAGATACTTCTACTAAACATTTTCTATACTGTAAGGTTACGAGTGAGTTTCTAGTGCTTTGGTGTCAGTGTAAATTCTGCAAAATCAATGCCAAATGTTTGTGCTTAGACGAGCACACTATATGTTGCATGTGATACCATTTGCGGTGCCAGATTCCAGACTCAGAAACCAGTAAAGTTTGAGCCGAAGTGTCTTAGCTAGGAGTTATTGATGAACTTTGTTTGTGTACCACGGAATTATGATTCATGATGAAGTCATCATATAGAGCCATGTGAAGAGAAACTCGTTCCTAGCAAAAAAAGTTTCTCATAATAAACATTATCGTGGAGAAAACAATCTGGAAAAGTCTTCGGAACATCCAAATAAGCGCTGCAACGTGAGTATGCACATCACAAAAAGGGCACACGATTAGAAGTTTGTGTACTGGCCCTAGGGTTATCTTTGTACTCGCTTGTCTAGTTTTGCTTTGTGTTGGCTTTGTTTGGAAACATGCACACCGGCTGATAGGCAATGCTATGGTTGAAAGCAAAGATTTACAAAAAAAACTTTTCCCTGAAAGATTTTGACATGTCCAATATTGGTTAATACTACTATTCTTGCAATACAAAATTCACAGTACCGTAGTAGCTTTGGCATGAGATGGGCTCACCAAACTGTACCCCCTACGCGCATTAATATTTTCATCTTAGATGCCATTTATAGTCGGCGTATCAACCAATAGCTAAAAATCTGTAAAGAGAACCATCGTTCGAACTGACCAATATCTTGCACTCGGCGTTTGTTTTTGAAGATTGAAAGTGCACAGACGCTAACCTGAGCCGAAAAAAGAAGGTTTTTTTTATTGCCTCGAGCTAAAATGATTCCCCAAAAATCAACGTTGCTATTATTTCATCTTTTTTCAGTATTATTATTTTTTTTCTCTCTAAACTAGACTATTCTTCTTACCAACAACAGACATCTGCTCTCTTCACAACATACTGAGTAATGGAATGAAACAATGCAACCAGGCAACTCTTCTCCAATATTCCCCCCATCGGTAGTGACTTCTTCGTCGTCCACGGATCTTCCGCTGCTCAACCTACCCGAAAATGAGTTGATCAATAGTGGCTCAATCACTATTTCGATTTTGCTTGCGGAACCCGTCTTGTTTTTACGCGGCTTCACTCCTGCAGAATATCTTGAAAAACCACCCACTTTACTCCGAGGCTCTCTGATTTTGAGAGTGCTCAAACCAACGAAAATCAAAACTATCGGGCTCACATTTAAAGGAATTGCACGAACTGAATGGCCAGAAGGCATTCCGCCCAAGAAAGTAGAAAATCATGAGCTGAAAGAGTTGCATTGCCATACCTGGCCCTTTTTCAACGCCAGCATGAGTACTGCAGACTACTCTTCTGGTGCAAACATGATAAGATTACATAAGGGAAATCACAATGATATAGAATCTCGCTCAAGGACCCATGCGAGAACACGATCGAATACCGAGTCTTCTTCTGACAGCTCTTCAATCTCAGCTGCTACGAAAGGTGTCAGAAGTTTAGCGGGTAGACTCCGAAGGGCTGCAAGTCCCGTTCCATTCAAAGACCCTATGCACTCTTTGAACTTGGCACCAAGACGAAGTTTTTCCAAAGACGAGCCAGTAGATTTCGAAACTTCACAAAAAGGTCACCGAAATTTTGAACCTGGCGAGTACTATTACAACTTTGAGCTTCCTTTACCTCAAAGTCTCCCCGAAAGCATATCGACAAATTTTGGGTCAGTTCATTACTCACTCGAAGCTCAAGTTGAGAAATCTGGTGCATTCAGACATAAGGTTACAGGGTCAAAGGACGTTATTTTGGTCAGGTGCCCGGCTGACAACAATATCGAAATCAATGAGCCTATTGCCATAGCTAAACAATGGGAAGACCAACTAGATTATGAAATTGTTATATCCAGCAAAGCATTCCCAATAGGCACTCGAATACCACTAGCATTCAAACTTACCCCACTAGCGAAAATCAAGCTTCACAGAATACGAGTTTATATTACGGAAAATAATGAGTACTATTGCAAAAATAAACGCGTGCATCGAATTGAACCAACAAAAAAGTTTTTGATTGAAGAGAAGCTGAGCAAGGAAGGTATGAGTGGTGATCTGCTAACGGAACTAGGGCAAAATTCAGATGGGTTTGTGAGATCCACAGAATTGGAGTTAGACCCTATTGTACCGGAACGGCTACCAGGGAAAAAAGATAAGTTACATCCCAATTCGAGTTATGATTTAATTCAAGTCAACCATTGGATCAAAATTGTTTTGAGAATATCAAGAATTCCACCAGAAGAGCCTGGAACGACACCTGAACGACTTCCTGATGGATCGATAAAGCGAAAGCATTACGAAATAGCAATTGATAGTCCTATACATTTACTCGACACAAAATGCACAAATTCCAACGTATATCTTCCTGAATATATCGACCCAGTATCACGAAGAACGTCGTTTTCACACCACCGGCCTATACCGCATGAGCCTAGGCCTATACATTACTTACGACGACCATCAATCGCACCACCACCATTTACTGCCGACGTCTCTCCTCCAGAGGACCCAGATGCCCCTCCAAATTACGAGACGGCTACGGAAGATGAGGAAGAGTCATATCGAGAGAGGTTTCAGAAGTACAAGCTACTGAAAATCAAAAGCAGAGAAAAGCACAAAAAAGAGATAGAAATGGAGAATGGATCTTTGGTATCGTTGAGTTCGGGATCTTCAGGGAGTACGACTGGGAATGGGAGCGGGAGTAGAAATGAATGGAATAGATCTGGGCTAGATACTGACGGAGCTAACACAACAGCAACAGCAACACCAAGTGCACGCACTCCAGTTCATCCTGGAGCGTTGCTCAACAATCCTAGATTTCAAGGTGCATTGTCTTCTGCTGATATAACCGATCAATTAGACGAGGATCCGTTGTCAGCTCCTTCAGTCTACGCCTCTACGTCTACTTCCACGACTGCATCATCTGCTGCGACATCGACGCTGACTCCAAGTCCATCAGCTAACCAACCACCAGGTCCGCCACTTACAAGCGATCGAGCCGTGTGTCCTACATCACCATACTCGCGGTCATTAGCTGTTCCTCCTCGTGAGACTTCAGCAGGACAAAGGTCACCAAATAGTAGTACGGAGAGCTTGGGAAGTAGAGATGAAGAAATTGAGAGGATGCAGAAGCTGTATGTGAGTGGCTCAATTGATCAAACGCCATTGCTGGATAATAGGGATAGAATGGAGAGTGTGGCTGATATATCAAACCAGGACCTGGATGATAGGGATGATAGAGTTTCTGTTGGTAGTCTATGGATTAGCTAAAGAGCTGTAATATAATAATGCCGTTGTGTGGAAATTGCATGATGAAAAGTTTTCTTTTAGCGGCACTTTAGTAGAAAAAAGTTTTATGTGTATATATAGCTATTTTGGTTAGTCTAGGCTAGTTATACGATAATAAATTTACAATAACTGTCCACTGCTAAAATTCATCCATGCACACGCACCTTTAGTGGCTCATTTTTGGTTGGTTATTGACTCACGTACTGTGCAGCAAATCCACACTCCCGGGTTCATTGCCAGAAAGAAAGAAAAAAATGGGCCCAGGACTCTTCGGGAGTTTAGAAACTCGAAAAGTTTCCCAGGGCGTAAATTATATTGTCGAATCAATAATCGCAAATGATTTCTACGGACGTTATGATATATCATAGTATAAAGTTACAGTACGTGTGTTTTTACTACTAGTATAGCATAGCTATATTATAGAGTTGTTGCAAACCCCTCTTACCGAAAAGTGTCGTATGATACGAGAGGGGGCGGTCTGGAGTTTGGTTGAAGGGTGGTGAGGTGAGGTGAGTCTACATGGGTCAATTCGAGCGCGTAGTGGTATCCAGTATTTTACACACCAATAATATTGTACAGTATGATAATTGGCATTGAGCTTGGTATTCCAAGTTTCTGATCTAAATACCGGGTTTATGAGCTTGTACCGGGTTCTACTGCGTATAATGGTGTAACGGAAACATGGGAACAAAGCAGAGTGTTTGATCAGCTAGAGTTTCCAGTCGACAAGTAGTCTTGAAATTAAAATTTTCGTCCTTCTACTGTATTTTGGGCAGTAGTAAATATGGATACTTCCTGTCTGCCCAATGTTTCTCAAAATAAAAGAAAAAGGTGAATATGATGAGTCTGGGCGTGTTGGAGCTGGAGTGTGAACATCAAAACCCTCATGAATGACTTATCAGCTGCGATTATGTAGTGTTATAGTAGTAGATAATACTATATATGAGACAACTAAGAGTGCCCTCGGAGGGGTTTAAATTTTCAGCTTGTAGTGGTCAACCACTGGTGATCAAACAAAGTTTTATCAATTATGATTGGTCAATTAGTTTATTTATTGATATATCAATTTAATGGTGAATCGTCTTGCGTTTTAAAAAGTGTGTAGTGTTAATTTGCAATGACACTATTAAATTGACTGGATTTCCCTGAATATATTGGGGGCTATAAAAACATTTTGAATAAATGATATATTATATCGATATCTTGCAGTAAATCAATAGTGTATTGTTAAGCCTTCCATGCTACTCCTCTACAAGATTCACGAGATCATAGAATTTGGTGCTCCCGCTCTTTTATATATAATTAATATGCCTTTTTACACACTAGACATTTATTTTCATCAAGTAAGTGTAAATCTGAATATTTCCTTCGATGTTCAAGAGGTATCTGTTATTAGCGAGCAGAAGATATCTTTTATAAGGTTTAATATATAGTTATATTTATATCTACCAAATTGAGCAATGCGAGATAGGCAAGTTGCGTATAGGTATCTGCAATTGTAGAAACTATGGTAGATGTGAAGTACTGTACTGTACACACATATTAGATACAATATAACAGCTTTGAAATATCTTGGCTTTTAGACAGGACAAGACAAGAATATGTACCCAAAAATTGATTTAGATTTGTGACATTATGGCTACATTTGAAACAAATATTCCCCACATTGTCTAATTAAAATATTGCTCAAATACCAGAGAAATTACAATTATTAGACGTAAAAATATCCGTCACCAAATAAGATGAAATAATTAAATCTATTACCAATTATCTAGTGAGATAGAGGATAGGATCTGATTCTGGAAATGTCTGGTAGCTCATTGAACTCTCGAGAACCTCAATAATTGCCCTAGCAGTGCGTCTTTCTACAGGAGTGTGGCGTATATTGGTTTATATGGTCGCGCGCATAGTTGTGATGTTTACCAATGGGGGTACATAAGTACAACTATTATTGTTTCAAAGCCATTACGCTGTTTTTTATTGTCTTTTTATTTGGTGCTTATAACACAATCATATCCAGAATTTTATAAAAATAAGGGTAGACAGCAATGAATAAATTCCATCCTAGCGCAAAAGTGGTAAAGCTATAATATTTCAATATGTCATTTTTATAAACAGTTTATTGTCTATTCTATCGTAGCGCCCAACATCTTTAGATCAGTTCATGTAGCTTCTCTACATATCAGGCATGACTGAATTTTCAAGAATATATTATTTTTTCTAATCTGATACTAATTTCAGCTAAGCGTGTCAGTAGTAGTCAAGTTATCTCATTGATATGGGCAGCGACTTAGAGACTTTATGGTTTTCAGGAGAGTCTACCATGGAAATAAATAGGCTAAAGGCGACGAAACATAAGTCAGATTAAAAGTGAAGCTAACATCTAGACATGGGGACTCCTTTAGCAGCGTCGTAGCTGCAAGCATGGCTAAGGAAAGAATGGCTATTTGACATAGGACAATACACATATTGTATTATGAACGGGTGTATAAATTTAATACTGTATTGCAGAACATCAACAGGTGTAACTGGGGATTTTACAATTGGGCCGTTGTTAAAAGAGTACAAGGCTTGTCAGGTTTGGGACATAAGCCTCAACCCAAGAAGCTTCAGCCTTAGTCCACACAACCTAACCTGAGGTCCTAACCCAGACAAGAGGTTTCTAAGAAGGCAAAGGAGGCAATAACTTCTCTCCTCCTCAACATGGAGAAAAGGCCATAGCACAGAGACCTACAAAGCTGGCTTTAAGATATAACGAGATTCAACTAAATTGCCTTTATTACATAGACAATACATTCTAGATATTAAAGGAGAGTACTCATCTACCAACAAGCTACAGTCGCACCTTGTAAGTATTAGCCCTCAAGTGTTAAGAGCAAAGTTAGGCAGCACAAGATGACAAGGCTTAACTCTCTCAAAAAAGTTAACCACAAATTAACCAAACTGCTAAGCTAAAACGTTTTTTGACTGATTCCTCTGGCAGCAACCGACCTCGCGACAACCTCCCGGTGGAATTCATGAATCGAATTACGAGACGCCCGGACTCTACCTTGTACAATCGGGATTTCTACTTTCTCCCGTTCGTAGAAGGTAGAGATCCGTTCAGTTCCTACCAATTCAACCCAGAAAACAATTCCTTATATTCAAAACTAACCGACTCCGAAAAATTCAAACCATCAACCGGCCTAAACCAAGACCCCATAGCCTACGTCCAAAGCTTAAGAATTTATTTATCCACTTTTGATGTAACGAAAGGAATTAGCAAACCTCAATTCAAAACCATCATCAATAAAGAACTGACAAACGAACAAGCCTACATCCTACTATCAGTCGATGCCTCAAATATCATCAACTACTTTTTCAACTTGTACTACAATATCTTCCAAGCGTCACGAGACTACCACAGACTACACAACCGACCAGATTTCATCCGATACGAGAAAATTGAGGCGCAATTAAAAGATAGCTTAAGAAAAACTGGCAGAGGTCAAATAACCCTCGCAATGCTCAACACACCTACCGCTTTATACGATAGAATCTTTACGAAATTCCCTGAAGTATTTAACGAAACAGGTACATTCAAAACCGAATTCACACGTTTATCCATGGAGGAACCAACCCGAGCGAAAGAAATAGCCATTAGTCTCGCCACAAACATCCTCAACATGAGAGAACAAGACAAAAGCATCATCTCTGCCCAGGACGAACACATGATCATAAACCTCACCCCAGAATACGCAACTGAGAAGAGATTGACTCTTAAACACAACCAGCTGAACACTATACAACAAAGAGGAAAAAGGAATGCAAAAGCGTTACAGGCAATCATCAACTTCGGCCGAGACATCTACGGCAACACACCTGGGGGACTGGATGACAACACGTCAAAATCGGAAGACAACAAGAGGAAACGTTCACGTTATAACTCCCTGGAAGAATGTGATTCCAAAGAGACGTGGAATACCGGAAAATTCAGAGAGAAATCTATCGAGGGCTGGAGGACAATCAAAGGAGTTCCAGCGAGAACATTTCAATCATTCATCTACCCCAAAGAATTCACTGGAGGCTGGTATCCTGACGCCCTTACGGAACAAGAAAAACAATACCGCATAACCAACGAAATCTGCACAACCTGTGGCAACCATCGAGGTAACAACGAAAGACACATCTACACACACCCGATGTTTAAATATATCAGGGGGAAGATTTCCAGGAAGAAACCCGAAGGAAAATGAGAACACGGGGTAGAATCACACGATTCTGCCCATACACGGTTTGAAAACTCAATCAACTTGAACATTGAACAGAAAACTCCAGGACATACCAACGAAGTAATAAGGACGACATCTACGGCAGCCACTGAAATGTCACAAGACATAACAGGCACCCAGGACCCAGCAAACACCAACGTCAGACACTTCGAACCGGAACAATTGCCAGAGGAATTCAATGAGACAGGGATACCATCAAATAGCGTGTACAGGAACACTATCGAAGACCTACAACAGCCCATAGATATTATATCCACATCAGCGTTTATAATTCTACCACTAAATTTAAGGAAACAATTTGACGTATTGATAGATACGGGTTGCGGTCGCACGATCGTCACCGACATGTTCATACTAGAAAACTCACTACAGAGTCACGTATTTCCTGCACCGGAACCGATAAGATTTAAAGGCCGGTACATCGCAAGTAGCACATTTTCTGACAAAGTAACATATGCGTTTAACTTTCTGTCACTACTTCAATAGAACGTATGCAATTAGAACTAGGACGGAAGCCTGAAGTCTCTGAGCTTTCAGGTAAAATATATTCAAGTCTTATATCAGTTAGTTATTAGTTTCAATTATTAAGTGTGTTTTCTACTCACTAAACGTGTTGTCTCTTATCCGCGTTTTGCCTCAGCTGGTCTTAGTGTCTGTTTGGTGACTAATAGACTTCAGGTGGGTTTATTTGGCGGTATTTAAAGGCTGGCCTCTTCTACTGTCGTGTTGTATTTGATGTTGAGGTTTTTCCTCTAACTCAGAACAATCTTGTAGGAAGTTAGGCGGGAATTGCTGGTATTTATATTTCCAGTTTCCTCTCTTGCCAAAGACTTTTAAGTTTCTAGTGAGGAATTGGGTAACCTAAAGATGTATGTCTTACTTCTGTTAAGTCTGTTAACCATCTGGCCATACTTTATATGGTCTTCTTCATTGATCACTGAGCGTAAATCTTTAGATACCAATGTAATTCTTTTCAGATTTCTCATTTTGATAGCAAGGTCGTAGTCGTTTACAGACCTCTCATAAAAATCATAGCCTTTGTTACCTTTGGTTTTGACTTGATATGGAAAAGGGTGCCAGTGACCAATTGCAAAATCGTCAATTTTTGGGAATAGTGTTGCATCCACATTCAGCCAGTCGTAATATTGAAAACAAACGATAGTGAGCTTGGTGTTCCATTCACGGTTCTCAGTATTGGTTAAAACGTCAGTGATGGCTTTGAATAGCTTTATAGGAACTTCGGCACCAAATATGATTCGTTATAATTTAGGAAAGTTCTTTTGGCTCAACATTGTGGTCAAATCGAGACTTTTTGGCGTTTGAGATGATTGACAGCTCACGAACATATTTGAACGCAATTTTGGGAAGAAAGGTCATTTGGACGTCTATCTGCTCAAATACTTTGGGTCCACACTGCTCCAAGAAAAACTTGTTTGTTAACGACAGAGAGTACAATGAATGAGTTTGGAGGATGGGCACTTGAAATTTTGGTGTTTCCTCTTCACAACTAGATGAACTTAGCAGGAGGGTTCTATCTTTTTTGAATTTGTAAACCCGGTGGTATAGCTCAAACTCATTCGCATGTTGATTGATCTTTTCGAATAGTTCGTAAGGAAAGACACTTTGGATAGAAGGCATTCCAATAATGTAGGTATAAATCTTAATATTTGTAAGTGCAAAAGATATATCAAGCGTGTGATTGTTTCTTAAACAAAGTAAAGAAAAAGAAGCAGGTCTGTGCTGTATTTATGTTATTTTTAGTTACATGGGAGTCTGTTGAATTTTGCAAAATCAGCTAGTTCGGAGTACTACACAAATCAAATATTCAGGTTTGAAGTTAGAGCATAGTATCAACAATATCACCAGTTGGGAGGACACATATGTTTTAATCATATTTAGAGCTCTCGGGGTTCATGAAAAGACACTGTATAAGCCAAATTTGTTAATCCTTGTTTGAATATTCTGGTTAGAGTAGTCTATGTAATCTAAACCATCAAACACTATCCCCCGCAAATTTTAATGGTTCGCAGTTATCCAATCAAAAATTTCATTTTTGGGCTAACAAATTTTTAGACAATATGCCGGAGTATCGTAAAGCTATTTTGGTAGCCGTGTTTATAAATAGTGATCAAAGAAAAAGCACTACAAAAGAACATGCCAACTAATTTTATTGTTAGTCTATATAATATGAGAATATAAGACTATTCCTTAATATAAGGATTGACAAGGTCTGGAATAGAAGCTAATAGTCAAGTAAATATAAAAAAAAAAAAAAAAAAAAAAAAAAAAAAAAAAAAAAAAAAAAAAAAAAAAAAAAAAAAAAAAAAAAAAAAAAAAAAAAAAAAAAAAAAAAAAAAAAAAAAAAAAAAAAAAAAAAAAAAAAAAAAAAAAAAAAAAAAAAACGTATAGCACCAGCAAAAGTATGTCAACAGTGCACAGCGCTGCTAATACGTATAACTAAGACGTGAATTTTGTTGTTTCCAACCTCTATCCAAAAATACAAGTCCTGGGCAAGAGAGAAAAGGGGAAATATAAGTGCCTGCTGTCTCGCGTATCCTCATGCGCGGGTGAATTAAATAAAAGGAATACCCTCAATCTTTAGTACAACCCAGTATTGCCAACTAGAAACTAATAATCAGGCAGTTAGCAAGGCCAATAGCCAAACACCACCAGCCACTAAAGAGACTTCTTTACTGACTCAGTTATCGGGCGAATAGAAGCACCATTTACAGTGAGTATAAATAGTCATGAAGTCCCCTAGCCAACATACACAAAATTTAGACTCTATAAATGTACCGATTTGATTTTGCCTAAACCGTCTGTTCTACTACCCCAGGACCATCATTGCATTTGGTAGTTAGCATATATCTATCTCTAGAACTTCTTTGATATACCATCTGTTCCATATATAATAGTATTTCAAAGGTAATCTGAATCTTTTCTATTAAAGCATCAGTTTCTGCAGCCTTAGCATAGTCTCAAAAAGCTAGGCCTATTGTTAAAAAATCCGCAAGGAATGCCAGAGTTTTCGACTTATACCATAGTCTGTAGCTATTACTTGCGCTATTATGTGCCACACATATGCTTGAACGGTGGTAATATCACTTTGAAACTCTATCTTTTTCAGAGATATTGGTACACTCTTGTATAAAATCTTGCTATTTCGATACCATAATGTAACATGTTATGATAGAGTTTTACTGGAAGGGTACGAGAAATATTTGAAAGTAAAAGTGATTTACTATTTTCTTACTTGCTGCAAGTCTTTTATCAAACCCCACTAGTATTATTGAATCACAGCATTATCAGCGTCTCAGCAACCAGCGTTGCTATATTGTGTTATGAGATAGATTGTGTTTTATTTTTGGCAATCAGTTTACGTGGGTTTACACCCTATGAAGCACCGTCTAAGCAATATATACACACAAATGAAGAGCCAGACTCTTATACGCTTTGAAATAAAATTGTGGGCCAAAGATGGTACAACTACGAAAATTCTTTCTTTATCAACAATCAAAACACAAAGATGTCACTGAGTATCAAGAGCAAGATATCAAGCCTGGTGAATCTATTTTTTAAACAACATGCTAGGATATAATATTATATACAAATTTCAAAGACACATTGTCCAAAATTTTATGATTATTGTCGCATAATATAGAATTATAAGTCTTCTGTGCTACTCCTATACAAAGTTCATAAGATAATTTAATTAATTTCACCTTTTAGACACTAATATTAAGCTAAATCACCTTTCTATATGTTTATCAAACTTTACATAAGATTTCAGCTTTTTCTAAAGTTTTCAACAATATGTACCCGCAAAACAAGTTGATGTACAAATAATTTTCTAAATTTAGACAGGTGGCCGAACAATGTTGTCTAATCTCATCCCATTAAATCTAAATGGTGCATCATCTGCTTTTTAGAGCCAGAGTTAAGATTCCCACATCTCTTAGCTAGTATATATAACTACTACATTGGAAGAAAAATTGCTTTAAAAAAAATTAAAGTATAGAGATAAATCTTTACTTTAAAGCCGTAAACGACCACCACTTGTATATTGGGATATTTGCAGGTCTGTAAACTGCTAAAGTTATTCCTTCAAGCAAACGAACTGAAAACACTAATTTGGTAAATCAAAAACTCGATATATAAAGCTAATTGTTAATATAGGAAAATACCCTCCCTACTTAGTTCTTTTTCTTTGAAGAAAAAAAAATACATCTGCATCTACTCAATTCCAGTTGTGATTCAACTTAAATAAATAAGGAACCCAAAAATATTTAATAAGCAGCTTCACCGGGAAGAGGTTCATACCAGTGCCAGGGCTGAGCGTCGCGCTTCTTGTAGGCCGCTTCGCCAGGAAGAGGCTCGTACCAGTGCCAAGGTTCAGCATCTCTCTTTTTGTAGGCAGCTTCACCGGGAAGGGGTTCATACCAGTGCCATGGTTGAGCGTCTCTTTTCTTGTAGGCCGCTTCACCAGGAAGAGGTTCATACCAGTGCCAGGGCTGAGCATCACGCTTTCTGTAAGCAGCCTCGCCAGGGAGAGGCTCGTACCAGTGCCAGGGAGCGGGAGCAGGTTGAGCGTTAGCTTCAGCGACGGGTTGAGCATTGGCTTCAGGAGCAGCTTCAGCGTTAGTAAATCCCAAAAGGGTGCAGGCAATAGCAATAGTTGAGGCGGAGAATTTCATAGTGAATTAATTATATCAAAATGTTGTTGTTAAGAATTGGATGATGATCAGAGCTTATTGTTTTCTGGAAAACATGGCTACTTTATATAGATCGTGTTTCTACTTATATCCATTTTTTCCTCATGATACGGCAATCGAGCACGTCATGATTTCTACAACTGAATTTGAGCAGAACCAGCTTTAGTTTTAGTACCACATTTCTAGAATCTGCCTTAAAGAAGTCAAGTGCCCCAAGCTCAGACTGGCCACTAAGTCTAAAATTGTGTTTCACAACAAGAGTAATTGGGTTTTGGTATTTTTCAAATGGCTTTTACATATAAAAAATAGTATGGATGTGGTTGTCGTTGAAACCCCAATCAGGAAATTACCAAAGTAATCGAGCTTACTTTAGGCTAGATTTTTTTTTTTCACATCTATACGTTTATTACAGATAGCTCTCCTTCAAGTTTTTTATTTCACAAGGCTTTTACCACATTCTAAAAAAGTGCAAGGATTAATATATGCCCAACTTATATGCTATAATCATCTTAGCTTAAGAAGGAGGGGTGCGTTGATATCCCAACTTGTTTTTGTTTGTGGGATAAGGATGCTTAGAGGAAGCTTGTAATCTAGGCTTGAATTATTTTCAAATTTAACGATTCTACTGTTGTCATCTAATGACAATTGGAATCAAAGGAATAGAACCTTTATAAGTATATACTCATACTGTTTCAGCTGTGAAGTCTGAAGCAAGCGTTTATTTACAGATCAAGTGTTTTGTTTTGTAACGTTCAATGGGTAACACACGTGAACATTGACGTCTAGACAATTTTATTTTTCCAAAGATCTGTACGTCTAGATGGTAGAAGCTTTTTAAAAATACAAAGCCTTTTCTTTTTTTTCCTTTTTTTTTTTTTTTTTTATTTCAGCTAAAACAGACCATCTATTTGTTTTTGTGGAGGTCAGTAATAAAGTAAAATCATGGAAGCTAGTACACACGATCCACATTTATTTTATACGCCGACTAGTTATAAATGCGTTTTTCTAAATTATGACCACAGACTTACTGCAGCGAACAAATTCTTGGATAGTTTTAAGATTTATCATCAATAAGTTATTAATATTTTTACTGGAAACCGTTGTAAACATTTAAACAACATGAGTATTCTTTGCAGAAATCTCCATTATCTAGCCCACTTTGATTCCAGTTTTTGATGAGTCTTTTCTAATACATTAATTTCCAGTTTAGATGTCATATTTCTATAATCCCCATTAGTTATTATTAAGGCGAGATTTGGTATCAGAATCAATTGCATATAAATATTACAGTCTGCTGCATGTCAAATTTGACATATGTTGCAAAAATCACACAGAAATTGCATGCTCATGACGTATCTTGGATAGATACATTTAATTTTAAATACATTTCTTAAAAACAGTTGTCATTCTATTTTAGCCTCGACTTTTGTTACAAATCTATAAAACGTTTTATTGTAAAGATCACAGTAGATTATACTGCCTTCTGAACGGCAATGATAGCGCTTTTGCTTTTCTTTGAACTATGGAATTTTCAGCTTTGTAAAACTTATAGTTTTTATTTAATTTTTTCTTTTTGATTAAAAGCAGTTTATTGAAGGTATTGCAGGTATCGTACCAGTAACTTTCAATCCATCTGTATTACGCATATAAAAACTTGCATTCCGTCAAAAACAATAGCTTCAGTCATAAAGCTTTAAAGCTCTTCTTTCGTCGAACGGGATATTTCGTAACCTGACTTCAAAATCAATCACAATACATGCATTCCTGTCAATCAAGTGACTTAAACAGGCCAAAAACTCCGGTTGTATTCAATGGGTACTCCGTAAATTATAGAGTAAGAGCCTAAGAGAAATCACAAAAAGGTTGATATAGTGTTAGTAACGTTTTTCGACGTGGAATTACAAGGTTTCCCTCTTATACGGCTTATCTAGAGTGGTATAAAGTACTCTCAACTTTTTGAAAATTAAATCCTGAAAAAACTTAGGGCCCATTCTGTTTACGTCTATATTTGTATAATTATATATTCTCCCATAGTAACTTAAAATATTTGTATGGGAGAATATATAATTATACAAATATAGACGTAAACAGAACGGGCCCTTAAACTTCCACCAGCTATGACCTAACTTGAAAAATATTATGCGAACGCTTAGAAATAAACTACCAAAGCCCCTAATGAATCCTTCAGGTATCTTACTCCAATATCTTATTGACGGACTTGGTAGTAGTTCAGGTTCAAAATAGTGACTAAAAATGCCACATTGTAAAAATTAATACTATTGAGAGGTTATTTCGCGTTCCTCAAATTAGCTTTTACCTTTTTTTGCTCTCAATGGAACACTAGTCAGGAATAGAAACGTCAGTGCTTTATTAAATGGTTTTCGTACAGTCAATTGGGAGCATTGTTGTTGAACTCAATCAGTTAGCATAAGGTTGTTAGGCGACTATATATGGAGCTAGTTCCACATCAGATCAAACCTCAATTCGTTTAAATCCCCGATCTCACATCTTAGCTATTGAAAACAAGTAACGGATCCATCACTGATTGGTTCCAACGAGCTTTTTTTTATACCGTAATCAGATTACAAAAACATAACTGAAGTCAAATGAACTGACAACCCATGAAATAATAGCCGTACATCATAATAGTTTTGTTTCAGATTCGTGAATCACTTAGGAATTCAGATTTGAACGTGCTATGGCACTACATTAAAGGCCTAAGTGTACAATTTTCTACTACATGTCTAAGTACAGTAGAATTTTACTTTTTGACAAGCAAGTCTTGTTGCCGTCAATAATGGGAATAGTCTCGAATGAGTTACTCAAATGGCATCAACTCTGGAACTCACTGTTCGATTTTTCAGTGAAATTAATTGGTACAAGCCACATCGCACTTCACTTTGAATTGAACGGATATGTAAGAATAGATTGTATACTAAACAAACGGCTCTGAAAGCTTTCCACATTTGACCCCAGTTGTATGGCAATCTGTGATCATAACTCTTTCTATAAATATAGCTACATTGCCCTCTCGTTTTCATTATCATCATCAACATTCCAAGTGATCTTCTTGAACAATTATCATCTAAAACAACTTCTATCAAACTTAACAATGAAATTCTCTGTTGCAACTATTGCTATTGCCTCCACCTTTTTGGGATTCACCAACGCTGAAGCTGCTCCTGAAGCTAATGCTCAACCCGTTGCTGAAGCTAACGCTCAACCTGCTCCCGCTCCCTGGCACTGGTACGAGCCTCTCCCTGGCGAGGCTGCTTACAGAAAGCGTGATGCTCAGCCCTGGCACTGGTATGAACCTCTTCCTGGCGAGGCAGCCTACAAGAAGAGAGACGCTCAACCATGGCACTGGTATGAACCTCTTCCTGGTGAAGCTGCCTACAAGAAGAGAGATGCCGAGCCCTGGCACTGGTATGAACCTCTCCCCGGCGAGGCCGCGTACAAAAAGAAGAGAGATGCCGCTCCTGAAGCTGCTCCTGCTCCCTGGCACTGGTACGAGCCTCTTCCTGGTGAAGCAGCCTACAAGAAGCGCGACGCTCAGCCCTGGCACTGGTATGAACCTCTTCCCGGTGAAGCAGCCTACAAGAAGAGAGATGCTCAACCCTGGCACTGGTATGAACCTCTTCCCGGTGAAGCTGCATACAAGAAGCGTGACGCTCAACCCTGGCACTGGTACGAACCTCTTCCTGGCGAAGCTGCTTACTAAACTGAACATTTCAATTCTTTGAAAGTATTTTCAAGTTGACCCAGTGGGGTAGCAGGTATGTGTTTACCTCTTTATTTTTTACAATATTCGAATTTATATTTTTATAACTTTTATACAATATACACAAAAAAAAATACAAAAAAAACTTTTTTTTTCAAGCAATGATTTCGATTCATATTTGTTAGCTTCTACAGATTTATCTCACTTGTAAGCTGTGTTTGACAAAACGAGTAGCTTTCATAAGATTGCTCTTCTAAATTAGCTCTGTATTTTGCTGATTCATGAAGTATTTGAACTCTTCTATAGTTTACTATTCTTTTCAAACCACAAGTCATCACATTCTCGATTTACGGAGCCACACAGATTTAGCCTAATCATAGCATACAGGTTTATCAGACACTGATATCTCAACATTTTGTGCAGGTCGATGAAAAGAATGGCATCTTAGATCTTTTCGATTTTTTCATCAGAAATGTGTTTTAAGCCAACCCCTGATACACAAAAGCTATAAATATCTTTTCACCAAATTTGAATTTTAGTTTTTTAAGATATCCTTAATCTTTGCATCAAGTCTTGTTCTCCGTATCCAGTTTAATGTTACACGTTAAAGTATTGAGTGAACTATCATGAAAGTTGCATTCATAGTTGGAAATAGCGTCAAGTTCTTCTAGTCACATTCTAAATAAGCTTGATCCATTTTTGAAACTGGTTATTTCAAATATTTTTTTTACTACTCAAAAATTTTATCTTGTTTCAAATGCTCAAAAAGTTGAGCGCAATAACATAAATAGCCATGATTTTTCTATTGTTATGATTGGTCAATTATCCACCAATCACTTTCCCACTTTAGTACAGCACCAACCAACCACATAATGTAATAAACTAGTAACTTTTTCCATTAATTCTTTTAACTTTTAAAAATAGCCTGAAACTATTAGCCCTGCTGGAATCAACTGCTACTAATATAACCTTCCTGTTGGCAAAATTTCCTAATTTGCTTTTCATAAAAATACCCAGAATGAGATTTTGTATGTGGTTGAGATTTAGCGTACATATTGTAACCCAAATCTGTATCAAGCCCAAATATGAAACTACAGAAGAAGAAAACTTATAACTTTTGGTTCTTTGACAATAAATAAGGCTCATATATAAACGGATTTTAGCATAATCATCTTTTGAATATAAAGACTTATGTCGATGGTCAAATTCTATATCACCAATAAATAATTACAATAAATAAATGCAGTATAGCAAACCTTCAATTTAAATTCATCTATATTATTTCATCGTAGCATTTTCTCCATATTCATCCTCCCCTCTCCATTTCCATTTCCATCTCCAAACCTCTCCACACCAAATCCATCCTCCTCCTCATTCTCCTCCTCAAACACCGCCTTCCACTCCTCACCCGCAACCGCTCTTCCCACTCCCTTCTTAAAACTCTGCACTCTCAATATACGCTCTTCAACACTCCCAGGGACAATAAACCTGACCACCTCCACCCCACGACTCTGGCCCACCCTGTGCACTCTGTCCACAGCCTGCTCCTCAACCGCCGAGTTCCACCACGGTTCCATCAAGTACACGCGGGACGCCATCACAAGGTTCAGACCTGACCCACCAGCTTTTACTGACATGAGAAGGACTGCTTTCCCTTCGGCTCGCTTGAACGCGCTTAGAACGGCCTCACGCTCGCCGTGGGAAAGGGAACCATCGTATCGTAATACAGTCATATTTTGCCCACAAAGAGTGGTGGAGAGGTACGTAAGGTACGTTGTAAAGTGACTGAAAACAATCGATTTGGTGCCGGGAGGATCGAGGAGAAGATACTCTAGAAGCTTTAGAGACTTGGATGAAGGCGGATGCGGGGTTAGCGTGGGGTGGACGGAGTATGTTTGTAGAAGTGGTTGACGACAGTAATGGCAGGTGGGAGGATCGTTATTTTGGCGTTGGAACATGAGGTGTGAGTTCAAGCATTGAAGACAGGCAAGGTGCCCGCACTGGGTAACTGTTTGAAGCGGTTTGGGTATGGGGTTAGTCAAACAAATTGAACATTCCTCACTTCCTTTCAACACCTTTTTCAGATCATCGTCAGCCACGTATTCTTCATCACGACTATCATGGACATCAGCGAGGATCTTCACAATCTCATTGTCAGTTTGCTCAATTGACTCTGTCACCAAGTACGGGTGATCACATATTTGTCTCAACCGTAAAATCCAAACCATAACATTACCCAGCATCTTTTTGTCAACCTCTTTCTTTGCACTCTGAAACACCCAATCGTACAGTTTCTTTTCTTTCTCTCCCAGACGGACATATTCAATTCGTACTGTTTTGCTGGGCAGCTCTACCAAAGACATGTCCTTTGTTCGACGTAATAAAACAGCTCTTAATACTTTCTGAACAACCTCGATTGTTTTTGCATAGTCTCCATTAGCAAACGGGGCCGTCACAAAACTCTTCCAGAAAGGCAGGTTTGACCATGGGTCAAGGTGTAAAAATTTGAATAACGAATACAAATCGTCTAGTTTGTTTATAATGGGTGTTCCTGTAATAACCCACCTCCGTTCTGATCTTAATGCCGTACATGCTTGTGCAACTTTTGTTTGTGGATTTTTGATGGTGTGCGCTTCATCAAGAACAATCCGATGAAATTCAATCCCAAATAACTGCCCGTTAGTTCCGTGTTCAGATACAACCGTGCCATACGAGGTGATCAAAACAGTTGGACATTTGGGTCCGTTGAAAAGAGATTTAAGATTGACCATAGTTGTAGGTCCATAATACACCAGTGCTTTCATTGAACCAGGCACCGACGCTTTGTAAGCCTCTGCCTCCCACTGTGACAGCAGTGACATTGGCGCGACAATTAATGTTGTTTTATGGGCCAAGTCTTTCTTCGTACCATGTTCGTGTGGTGACAGACTAGAGTGGACAAGGGCAAGAATTGAGATGGTTTTACCCAGTCCCATTTCATCTGCTAGAATTCCACCTTTGACTGATTTGGACCCAGGCGGTTCAAGAGACATCTTTCCAGTGTAGAAGTTGATAAAAAATGGGCTTGATTCTTTGGGGAAAGTGTACTCGGTCCATAGTGGGTTCAGATCAAGTGGCTGCTCGGATTCACGATCAACAAGCCAATTGAGTCCTACCTTTTGGTATTTTCGAAGTGACAAATTGAAAGTTGGCGGGGGAGAAAGTTCAGATTCTTCAAGAGAATAAGACGGATAAAGCGCTTCTATCTGTGAGTTATCTAGCTCAACATCTTCACCGTCGGATATTGGAATGGGCTGTTTGAATCCTAATTGTTCAAACAATCTATTGACAGCAACTCTGATTTCCTCGGCCACAGTATCGTTCTTTTCCTTTTCCATATCAAACCCTTCGCGACACACATACACGTCTACCATTCCTACCATACTATCACCAACTCGCAAAGTCTCGGGTGCATAGATACACTTTCCTTCCAGATGAATCATGTTCTGGTCCAGCAGGACCGACCAATTTTGTGAAAACTCGTCAGGGACTCTAGCAAAGACCATGTTTGTTCGAAGATTTGTAATTCTCACAACAGATTTCGTATCATGCTTGAATGCTAGGTTGTCACCAAACCCAACGAGTGCCGACCCGGATCTCAGTGAGTAAAAGTCTAGCTGCAAAGACCCGAGGAACCGACGTGTCCAGTCCGTTGAAAAGTCTGTATCAGGTTGGGACGGACGAGGTTGGTAGTTAGGATCTGTGAGTGGTTCCGATGATTGACGCAGCTGGTTTAGTCTAGTTTGTTTGTGTGTCGCTGTTTTAGCCTTTTTCCTCGGTGCATTTTGTCGTGACGGCGCCGACGCCAGACTCCGGCTTCTATTCTGGGCCGGCTGGTCAAGCACCATATTAACAGCAGCCTGAACGTCTTTTGTCATGCTATACAAAGTTTTCATGAGTGACAGGTCCTGTGTGCCCACCAGTTCTTCCACACTTTGTCTGTACCGCAAAAACTTTGAATCATCCGATTCAGCAACAGGTTCTGGTTCCGATTCTTGAGATGACGCTGGTAGGTTCTCGTGAAGGGGAGATTCGGTTGGCGGTGAGAGCACTGGTTCTGGTGCGTGAGGATCTGATTCAAAAAAACGTTTTTTTGACATTGTCACATATTTCTATTTGAACGGTTGTTGGCGGGGAGGCGATACGTTTCTGCAGGGCCTTAATGTAAGTATGAGGAAACTTCCAAAGAACGCGACTTGACTGTATGAAATAAAAAAATTCAAAGGGACAATTTGTAATCTGACGCAAAATCTTCACGTTTCAAAAGCTAATTCTACGCGTTAAGTTTGCACATGGAACTTAATCTAATAACATCGAAATAAAAAATGTCCAAGTATCTTCTCACATGATGTCTACCCTAGCCCTTTAAGTACTATGATTGGTTCGAAATTTTTCATCACCTCTGTAAAGTTTTCATAAATCCCCCTACACCAAACCTCTCTTCAATCTGCTTATCCATCTTAAACCATGATTCGATTCCCTGCGTTGCGCCGCCAATTCAGCACCGGGGGCCGTTTACTAAACGAGCTTAAATCACTTGAAAGGTCCAAGTACGTGGGCAAAAGCGGATCTCATTCCGAGCTTCAACAAGAGCTTGATTCGCTGCTCGAGGATTTCGTGACGAAGCAAAGGCTGCTATCATCGTTCCCGGAACTCAATCCAATCACGAGTAAGACCAAAGTGCGTGCGTCAAAGTCGGATATTACAAAGTTTCCTAATTTGAAAAAAACTGCGGAGGATGAGGAGTACAGTAAGCAGGAGCTTTACGCAAGAAGAATACACCAGGCCGAAATGCTCGGAGAGCTCGGATCAAAGGTTGAGGAAGTGTACCGACCCCATGAGGACGTTCTCAAGCCAAAGAGTATGAGGGATGTGGGATTGGAGACATTAGTTGCAGCTGGTGTTCATTTAGGACATGCAACTGCACGAAGTCGTCAAAACAACCAACCGTTTATTTACGCAAAGAAGAACGGAATTCATATTATTGATTTGAACCAAACAAAGGCGCATTTGAAGAGAGCAAGCGACGTTATTTGCAAGATTAGCCGTGCAGGTGGAATTATTGTCTACGTCGGAACCAGAGAAGGACAAGAGAGAAGTGTTGAACTAGCAGCGGAGAGATCAGGTGGTTATTATGTCCACACCAGGTGGATTCCGGGTACGTTGACAAACAGTCGTCAAGTGAGTGGTGGACTTGAAAAGATTGAGGTTGACATGGTTGACAAACCCACAGGACGTGATCTTTCCAACAACTTGGCTGGGGTTATTGCCAAGCCTGATCTTGTGGTTGTGTTGAATCCCATTGAGAACCGACACTTGGTTCGGGAGTGTATTCAGATGAATATTCCTACTATTGCGATTGTGGACACAGACTCTGAGCCATCGTTGATTACGTATCCTATCCCTGCCAATGACGATTCGATTAGAGCTACCGATTTGATTGTTGGAGTGTTGAGTCGGGCAGCAGAGAAGGGTAGAAAGGAGAGGATTAGGGAGTACTCGGCGTTTAAGAAGAAGGCTGAAGAGGAACTCAAAAAGGAAAAGTTGAAGGAATTTGAGGAGCGCAAAGAATAGAGTTGGAGAGAGAGATAGAGAAGGTGGGGGGGAAAATACGATTTTTTTTAAATTTTTTGTGAATTTGTAAATATAAACGTGTGTATATATATGAGTCCGGTACAGTATGCTAATGGTATTGTCAAAAAAAAAGGGGACTTGATGTTTTACAAAAAGAGATGGTTTTGAAGGGATTGAGAGGAATGGTATTGTTAATGTGTTTGTGAAGTGAAAATGATATTTAGGGGTTAGAAGAAGAGTAGTTGAATTTGGGCTTTAGTATTTGAATACTGAAAATTGTAGCTTCTAGCTCAGCAGATAAAACATGATAAATGTTCAATAAGAGGTAGCATATCCAGCTTACCAAATAAGCAATAATATACCGGCCATTAAGTTCAACTACCAAGTTATTTTTAATATATCCCATCTTCCATGTCACTTAAAACAAGATGCACGAACTAAAATAAAAAAAAAAAGGAAAATAAAACCAAAGGCAAGAATAATACCACAAAAAAAATAATAATTCCGATGCTTTATCCGAAAAGCCAAATATTGAAAAAAAAAAAAAACTCCGGCCCTTTTTCTTTTCTCTTTCTCCCCTCCCTGCCTGCTCTCCCCAGGAATTTCCCAAATAGAAAATGAAAATGAGAAAACAAAAAAAAAGAAATTTTATTATGGTTTTTGGTTTATGAATAAAAAACCCGGGGGAAGGTAGCAGAAATTTCCCTTTTTGCCTTTTTTTCCCCAGACTTGTGGAGGTTTGTTATCGTTTGTGGGTGGGACTCCAATATGTTCCGAGTGTTTGGGTAGAATGATAATGGTAATAACAAAATGAATATGTATTTGGGAATAGGAATAAGTATATTTTTCTTGAAAATGTTTTGTGGATGGATGAAGGTATAGTAATGGACTGGTTTGGACTGGTCTGGGGCATTGAGGAAGGGAAAGGGCTTAGTGTTTGTGGTAATTTTTTGATGACCATTGTCTTTCTCGTAAGGGTACGAAAATGAAGTTTTGTGTTGGTTTAGTTTACCCCAAACTTTTTTTTTTTTTTTTTTTAATTTTCCTTCTCTTGTTCCCCAGACTTTTTTTTTAATTTTCATTTATTATCTTGATTATGTTTCGACTTATTTCTTATTAATTTTTCCATAAAATCAATTTTTTATCTGACACCACAGTATATATCACTCGGTACTTTACAGTACAGCAAGTAAATGGTCCCGTAAAACCAAATTACTGTACTCAGTGATTTCGTCAATATTCCAGTTCCAACTTCAATTCCGGTCTCATATCGCAACATTCTCATAAATACCATAATCTTTTCTTTCGTATATTTACTTCATACACATATTTTATATACTCGGCACTATTAACAACACGATAAAGATTCAAAACCTTTTTTATTTCCATTAATTTTCCATTGATTTTTATTATTCTTTTTCCATCCAACTTTCAAAAGCAACAAACACCCGCTCCATACACAGCTTAAACCAACTTTGTTCATCCCGGGTTCTTCCCTCTTTAACCTAAACCCTGGGGAAACTTACAAGGTTGACCCTTTCTCTCTCTCTCTCTATCTTCTTTACTACTAGACAAATAATTTATCTATAATCTTTTTTATATTTTTCCTTTTCCTTACAAAAATTGAACCTGAACAATCCTTTGTCATTGTAATGCCGAAACTTTGGTGGAATTAAACGTAGCGCCGGGTTCCTTTCTTTTATCACACTGCCGGAACAAAAATGGTTATTAAACCTGTCTGACGGAGTTTTGTTTTGGTTGATTATGCTGGAATAATTTGTTTCATTGTGTTTATACACTGTATTGTACTGTACTTGATGGAAAAATGTGGTTGGTTGAATGGGGTGACTGATGACGGGCCGCCGCCGCCGTACATGTGGTATTTGAGCCGTAACAAATTATGGTGTGTGAAATAACGATACTTGAATTATTTGGTGTTTATATGGAAAATAACGAGACAATATAAACAAGAAATGTAATGAAATGGTTTGGTTGAGATAGTTTACTAACAAAAGAATAATGTGTAGCGAGGTGTAAATGATCTATCAAAAGTTGCTAACTTTGACGCACTACTATTAAATATACGACCTACTGTACATAAGGAATTTATCTATCAAACAATAAAACCCCAAATCTCACTCAAAAATCACTATCTATCCAATCCACCACTTGTACAACCATCACATCTAAAAATCAGTTTACTTTGTGCCTCTTCTAAATCCGTTTTTATGTTTTTCTCCGATTCTTCTTCCTGTCAGAAGCAAAAGAAAAAGAAGATAAAAAAGCTGTCAAAATGTAAAGCACCCTGTATCAAAACAAAAGTCCGTGTGCAACTCATGTAGAATATCATAGCTCATTCACACCCTAACGTGTGTTAAATTTCAAGTTTGGGTCCGGTGGGTGAGGCTCAAGCTGTGCAAATTGTGGGAGTGTATTGGTTTGTAGGTAGGTTTACATTTGGAGTGTACAGGTTGTTTGGTGACCGTTGTGTTAGGAAATTTAAAATGAGTGGTATGAATTGAAGAGATTCACCTTTTTGTTCCGACTTTCTTTCTTGACCGTGTCTACGTCAGATTAAAATACAAAGTCAATAAATGCTATATAATATGATATTGTCTGGTTAGCTTTGTTGGGAAAATAAAAATAAGAAGTTTTGCCAAATTTTTGTTTTGGTGATATAATATAACCAATCATGACCAAAACAAATATTCTAACTTTCCTACACGACGTTTTTCAAAGATAAAGCAAAAAACGAACCAAATCGAATCAAATATATTGAACGAAAATTCCTTTTCTGTCTTGATCAATATCTAATTAGTAAAGCCTCTTGTACTCAAACAAATAACAGACAGTCAGTGAACTATCTCTACACCTTAAAACCATCTGAAGAAAATACAGTATATCAAAAAAGTGATTCAAAAGATAAAGATGATGAACCAAAATGTATCGATAACCCGTCATACAAGTTGACTTACTTGACCAAATGGCATTGTAAGCTGGTAGAAACCGTGGTATAAGATAAAAGTGTATAAATACTGAATTGAACTTTGAAAGCTCTAGATTCTAGATGCATATCTACAGTAAGTGTCTAATCGCAGCACGGTTTGGTAGACCTGATGAACGAGGTTCTAAACAGACTTCGGTCTAAAGAGAAATCGGTACATTTGATTTGAAATGTATTCATACTGTACAGTACATGAATTTATATACCGTTATACTATAAGCTGGATGTTTTCATAGTTGTCTTCTCACACACGTTTGACCATTTCATGTTAATTCACACTTTTCTTCATAACCTTTTTCTCCAATGTTAATACACCACCACGTTAACCAGTTAACCGTACACCTCTTACAACCAACATCACGCCTCCAAATTACCAACCCCCTACACAGACACCTTATCCCCAGTTATCTCCCAACACCTACCCGATCGTTATATTCTTACTCTGTACGTCCAAATCCAACTGTGACGCACAATGTAAATTAGAATGTCATGCTTTAACAAATTTGTGCCTACCAAACGACATTTTCCTAATACCAATAGTAATAACAATGGAGAAAATGATCTAAACTGTCATAACCCGTTGACAGGGATTTTGTATGGTTTGACACCATGACATTGTGGTAAATTTACTAGGCTTTTTGGTAAGGAAAAGGAAAATGGAAAGGGTTTAGAAGTGTACAACTATGAACAGAATGAACCGTCCGGGAAAAACTCAGAAAAAATAAAACGAAGAAATAGAGCCTTTAATTTCTTCAATCTCTTCAGTCTCTTCAATCTCTTCAATCTCTTCAATCTCTTCAATCTCTTCTATTTATTCAATTTATTCGATCATTTTAGTTTTCTTACTCTCTACAAAGTCTCGCGCTTATGCTTATACAAACAATAACAAAAAAGACCAGAATCCGATACCAAACGGGGTTTTCACCGTATCCAATTTTTTATTATTTTGAGTGTGGGGTGAAAAAATCAAAATCAAAATCAAAATTGCGATAAAAAACAGTATAATACAAAATCTAAAGGGATCCCCCAAGTACAAACAATAAACTTTTTAGAATTTTGGGTGTTGTGTTTTTATTTTTCGTTCCGATTTTTTATCTTAAACTTTTGTATTGCAGTATCATAACATAAAATAATTATTGAAAGTTATTAATTCGTTTACGGGGAGAAAGGTGTCACTTTCTTGATCTTTCTTAATCTTTCTTGTCTAACTTGAAAATTGATGAAAATCAAATAAAATGGCTGAAGTTGGCTGTTGACTGTTGACTGGTTTTACTTAGTTTATAGGAACTGTATTCGTCCCCCAATTTTATACTAAGTCTTAGTAGGTATGTGTACAGCATACAACAAGTTATATCGGTATCCAAAAAAAAGATTTGCATAAAATACACAGTTTTTCCCCGGATTTCATGTATCTGAACATATGCCCATATCCAACACAAACAGCATTCCCCACAAACCAACCGGCAATTCTTTTTTTATATACAGGGGGTCCCTTTTCCTTCCTGATTAACGCCGCCTATCTGGGGCAGGTTTTGGATTTTAGTCAAAACCAAAAATTAAGAAGAATATTAAAAATTATTAAAATGAGGATACTAGATTTACAAGAATCTGATAGATTAAGAAATTGGTTTGAACGGAGGTTGTAGCCTACTTTCTCCGTAGCACTGGAAACCTACACCCTTTCCAATTCTCAAAAAAATAGTGTGTACTGTGCAATCAATATCAAATATACTTGAAACTTTTCGGATGCTTGAGAAAGTAGACTGTTCAGTCATCAGACAACTGGCTATGAACCTTGGCGTCATTGTTCAACAAAAACAGGTTTTAGATATTGTAAAAAAGAGAATGTAGTATGATGGAATCAATTGGAGTAGAGACTATTGTGATTGTTAAAAACGGTTGTAATGAATAAAATGATAACTAAAAAAGGTGATTCTGTTCAATAACTCTTCTCAAAATGAAAAAGATTCATTAACATTTAGTTGTGATGAAAATCAGAAGATTTCATACCATTTCTTCAAACAAACCAAAACAGAATAAAACAAGAAGTAGTGACCTTCAAAAACCGAAAACAACCATTTTCTAACAGAAGACCCTTCCTTTCGTAAAGAAGGTAAATAGGAAAGACAAAGTAATCTTTCAACTACCTAACTGTTTTTTCAGAAAAGAACAGGAGAAGTAATAAAAAAACGGTCGTTAAAGAATTGTTAATTTTCTTTACAAATTCAAAATCAAAAATAAAACGACCTCCTTCTGTTTAAATCCTACAATAAAAGTATTAATTTTTTTTTTAATTTTGTTGAGTTGTGTATAACAATCTATTACGTACAGACCCTTCTTCATTCTGTATTGTTTTTTATTTTTTGCTTTTCATCTTTTTCGTGATTGGTCTTAATTTGATAAACAACCTAGCTCCACATAAAACGGTACTACTATTCATCTTTCAAACAATAATTTCTTTCCTCAAATAAAACAAACACAAATAGATAACTTTATATATTTCATTTCAATCATCAAAAAGAATATACACAATGGTATATATATAACATAAAAATAATAAAATAAAAAAACACCCCTCCCAATCGTAATCATAAACATAATCGTGTACAATATATACATACATCTAAACTCCTCTCTTTCTGGTCACCCCCTCACCATCACAACAACCTCTCCGCCATCGTAGCAAGATTCAACAAACTCCAATCCCTCGGCGGACTAGGCGGACCCTCCTCACCCGCAAACACGATCCCACCGCCTGCCACATTCGCCATCCCACCCGCGACCGACTCCGCCGCTCCCACCACGCTTTTCAGCTGCAACAGGATTGCCATTTTGGCGTTCCTATTCCGGATGCGTTTGGTGGCCCTGACAACGGTCTCGGCAAAAAACGGGACAAGCACCAAGTCGTCGGCGGCCTTTTCGTATACCAAATGGCTAACGAGAAGGTTGGTGTAAAAAACTAGCTCGTTTTCGAGTTTTTCTAGGTGTGCTGGTGATGTTCGGGTGTCGGTGTCGCAGGTGGGATCGTGTTTCCCACCATTGTTGTTATAATTGTTGGATTGTAATTGCTCATCAAACCTATCCATAATGACGCCCAGAATGAGGAAATAGTTCATAATAACCTTATCACCACCACTGGCATCCTGTTCCTTGACCAAGCGTTTAAGCCACTCGACATCAGCCCTTCTGAACGCTTCTATTTCCTGTTCCATGAGCGCGGAATCGCCCCTTTGCTGTTGGAGGCCAGCGACAAGCTGCGGGGTGCCTTTGGACACGGCGTTTAGAATGTCGAGCACGATCAGGGTGTTGACGAATTGGGATGCTCTCGGTGCTGAGTCGTAAAAGAGGCCGACTGCCGAGCTTAGGTAGACTGTATGGCGGGTGTGTAGGTAGGCTCTTAAAAGTAGGTAAAGTGTCCAGGCGTGGTTGTCGGAATTTGTTTGTTGTTGTTTTTGCTGTTGCTGGGGCGAGCCATGTTGTTGTTGTTGCTGTTGTTGTTGTTGTTGTTGGGAAGGTGATGAAGATGTGGTTGGTCGAAGGAGGTCGTGGAGACTTGGGGCGTGATGGGCAGGTCCTCTTATTAAAGAGAGGAGACGGGGACTGGATGGTGGTGGGAGAGAAGGAAGTAGAGGATGGGTTTGGATAGGTGAGGTGAGATGGTGAATGCTTGGAAGGGTTAGATCGTCTGGAGGACTCATTCTTATTTGTATAGGCGAAGTGGATAGTCGATGATGGTGGTGTGACAGTGGCTGATGTTGATGTTGTTGTTGTTGTTGATTTTGTATATTTACTCCATGCTGTGCCATGAAACTATTCCCCACAGAGCCAGAGCTAGAGCCGAGATTGGCAGTACTACTGGTAGTAATAGTAGTATTACTATTGCTGTTACCCATATTCACTGACCCCGTCGAAGCAATGCCACACAACGAAGACGACGCTGACACCGGCGACAACGCCGATGCATTCACAGCCGGCGGGAACGCAGGCGGCGACAACGACGGAGGACTTGATCTTGAATTTCTGCGGACCGAGCCCTTAGTTGGTCCTCGCTTCATGGGTATTCTGAAGAACTGGCACTTGTCGTTTGATTTTTTGCAATTTGAGCAGGGCACTGAGCAGGTGCCGGTGGCATCACATTTTATTTTTTTGCGGCGGCATTCGTCACACGCTCGTGAGATCTTTGTTCGTTTTTTTGTGTCGTTCATGGTTGCGGATGGAATAGGATAGATAAATAATAAATAAATGAATGGGTGGATGAATGAATGAATGAAATGGATTGGTAGAGGTGGGAATGCGAGTGGTTTTAGTGAAAGGATAGATAGCTATATGTATGAGCGTGTATATGTATATATGAATAAATGAATGAAAATCTTATGGTGATGATGAATAACGAAAAAATAGTAAAAAAAGTGTTTAAACGAAGGAGAGGAAAAAAGGAAGAAAAAGAAGAAGGAATAATTATATTTTTATTAAAAATGAATGAAAAGAAAAATAAAAAAAATATTTCGGAGAGCCTCAGGGAATTTACTTTTCTTTTTTTCTTTTTATATATCTCGGGTAGACTTTTTGTTTGTTTGTTGATGTGAATGTATTGTAAAGTATCACGATGGTTGTCGAGTACGGCATAAATGATGATGATGATGGTCATGTATATAACATATCTCTCCAGCTATATAGAAGATGTATGAAAATGTATTCATCCACTGATTTTTTATCTCAAGATAAAATCTAATGATAATATGGATGAAGACAAACACAATAATGGCACAATAAGCCTTCAAAAGGTCTAGAATCCAGTCATTAATCATGAAATTTATTCCATGCCATCTTCGTCCCGACCAGAAAGATTTTGACATTATAACCGCTTTTGAATCCAGATCCATTAAGATCCAGTCCAATCCAGTCCAAACCAATCCTATTCAATCTAATTCAATCCAATTCAAATTCATTTCTATTCTATATACCAACATCAATAACCATATCCTCTCCCCCCGGGTTTTCCAAAATACAAACTCAAACCGGACTTTTTTAATTTATTTCATTTCATTGTGTGTACTTCAACCTCACACAACCATGAAAATCTGAAAAAAAAATTAAAAATTTTATCCGAATGTCTCCGGTAATCGTTAATTATGTTTTAGTTGGTACTCAGATACAAACAACCACAGATAGCTTAATTAAATTTTTTTTTTTCTTTCCTTCTCTATTTTACCCCATGTTTTTGTGGGGGAGAAATAAAGAAAAAAAAGCCAAAATCCAAAAAAAAAACCCGCGCGCCGCTGCTAATTTTTCCCCTGTTTTTCCATATCCACACCGTTTACAGTTCACCACCAAACCAAACCAAACCAAACCAAACCCAACCCAATCAAAAGCAACACATAACATACTTCTGATTCTTGTCAGTTTAAATAAAAATTGTGTTCATGACGAGTTCATACACCCACAAGGTTCGCTGCCATGCAACCCGCACTGCTCTTGGAGAAAGCCACCACGCGTTAAGGTTACTTCCCATACAGCGGCTTGTACATCACTACGACAACCGACAAAACCTGGAGAAAGGAAAAATGGAAAAAATTAAAATCTTCTCGCAGAAAAATATACAAACTTAACAAAATACTATGAAAATTTAATTATTAACTCATTCTTGTTATTCATATCATCTACTCAGATCAGGCACATAACAACATGTTCAACTTCAACTGTGTACAGCACATTTTTTCATTGATTTGGATCAAGGAAGAAAAAACGTATAATTAGAATCACAAACAAATAAATTAATTACCGTTCAATAATAACAAAAATAACGAATAATAATGAATAATAATAACAGGAATACCAACACAAACTAAACACATACACGATAATTTCCCGTTCCCTTCCTCTCTCTCTCACCCCAAAACAAAAAAAGCTGCACCCCTCCCTCTGCCATTTATTTCTTCTAATGATGGGATTTTCGGAAAAATAGAAAAATAATATTATTTTTTTTCTTTTCAAGGTACGGTACCCACATATAATTGCAGAAAAAAAAAAAAGTACAGTAGTTATTGGTACAAAAAAAAGTTGGGTGGTGTACGGTAGTTGCCTACGCTTGAGGGTTGGGGCTGTTGTTGGGGTTGTCGTGGGTTATATTTGTGGTTTAGAACTTGGGAAGTTAGTTTACATTTTATGACTTGGACTTATAAAATTGGAATTGAATACATAAAGCCTACTGTATAGAATATAGCACTTACACTTTTTTGCTAAGCGTAACGCAATTCACACAAAACTCCACGCCATACTAATACACCAAACATCTGCATTCTCAGACCATGGATCAAAATTTAATCAAAGACCATCCGTCCAACTCAATAACCAGTCAAACATACCACCAGTGATCTGTAGTGTACACTTTTTTGTTTTCATCTTTCAATGAATTTAATAACGCTCATCAATGTGCATTTAGTATTTACCGTAGGTCTTTGACATTGGACACCTTGTTTACTCCATGGCCCATATTTCTTCGTAATAACTTGGATAATTCAGATGAATTTCCACAGTGTTATGTGTAGTGTTTTCCTGTTATGGATAATAGTAGTATAAAAAGTCGTTTTTACCTTTGACATATTGGATATATCAAATTCCTTGTTCATAGCACATTCTCACTCGATCTAAACAGATGTTCATCCATTCTCTCCAAAAAAACCCTTCTACTCCATCAAAATCACCAATTCCATCGCCATCGATCGTTATTACAACCATCTCAAATTAATAGCATTATCAACAGTATTATAATTATTAAACATATTTAACATCACTTAGCTTCATCTACCTTAGTAATAACTACATCCTCTTCCTCTTGCTGATTCTGATGTTCCCTTTCTTCTAATCTCTTCGAATTCTCTATTTCTCCCTGCTCAGCCAGTCCATTTTTCACCAATTCTCCTTTCTTAGGTTCCTCCTCACCGACTGTCGCTGATCCTGTCATTTTCTTCCCCTCCCCATCTTCTTCCCCTCCATGTTCATTCTCTATTTTATCACTATCATCTCCCTCATCAACACTCTCATAATCACCACCTTCAATCTCATCCTCTCCCACACTCTCAGCGCTCTCAACCAGTCTATCTCCAACCCCAACCCCATCCCCAACACCTTCACCGCTAATGTCCACAATACATTCACTACCATACACCATTCCGTTCCGTGCCATGAACATTCTTTCCCGAAGTACACTGCATTCTTCCCACGCCTTCAACGCCTTTTCAAGCTTCCAAAAGCCTGCTCTTATTCCTCGCACAAAAGAAACGTAATCACAAACCGTCCTTACTCGGTTCAAACATTGGTGGCATAATGGGTACCCTGTAACTGATCCCGACGTGGTGGGCGTAGTCGTGGGTGTGCTGGTGTTGGTAGTTGCTATTGTTCCCGTTGTGGATGTAGGTGTTAGCGTCAGTGATTCCTCATAGTTCTGTTGTTGTTGTTGTTGTTGCTGCTGCTGCTGCTGTTGCTGTATCTGCTGCTGTTGTTGTTGTTGTTGCAGTTGCTGCTGTTGTTGCTGCAACTCTGACTGCTGCTCCTGCTTTGTAGTTTTCAAATTATGCAACCTTGCAAACAACAAACTGTCATCCCTTCTTTCTCCACACAACGCACATGGGCTCCTGGTAGCCACAGGTACTCCCAATTTGGACACCAAATTTGTCTCGAACAATGCACCTTCATGGACAACATTAGCCCCTGCCGTCGCCGCTCGAATTCCCAACTTGTAAGTTTCATTACTGACTGAGATGGGCTCTATCAAAATAGTCCCGTCAAGCACACCGGCCATGATGTTACGTCGTGACAGCCATGACAGTCCAGGGGCTGACTCCAGTCGCAATGTTGGCTCAATGTCATCGATAAATGTACGCTTGAAAAATTTAAAGTCCTTTAGTGTGGATGTAGTAGAAGTAAAACGTGAACTTGTAGTGTTATTGGAATTAGGCGTTGTGAATAGTTGAAGAAAGTCATTGTAGCTTTGTAAATCAAACCGAAGATATATTCCAGACCGCTTTTGCATCGTAATGGAGGTAAGTAGATCCGGCGCCTGCTGAAGATGATCACCTCGCGAAGCAGCAATTTCTTGAAAGTCTTCATCCTCTTTCTCGAGCACCTGTTTGAGCCCATGCAGCTGTTCTTTCATACTCTCAATCACATTGTCGCGTTCTTTTATCCTGGCCTCCAATCGGTTTTTCTCGAGGTTCACTTCTTTGACCATTCTATTAGCCTCATCAAACAGGCTGCTCGTAAGCTCCTCAATCTCGTTTCGCAGTTTGGTCGCTTCCCTTTCACTGGTCAAACGCTTTTCCCGTTCGGCCTCATATTCGGCTCGGGGAACGTAAGTATCTTCGTAAAGAATATTCTGGCGACGACTTTCATCCAAAGCCCGTCGTAACACTTGCAATTGATCTTCCAGATCCGCCTGTTTATCTACTGCTTGTAGCAGTTTTGTTGATAGAACAGTCACCTCCGACGTCAAATCAGTTTCGGAACTCATGACCCTTTTAGAATAAGAAAGAAAAAAAAAGAGTAAACTATTGAGAGTAGAAAAAAGACACTAGTAAAGGAGAACAAATATTTCCGCTTGAATTAAACAAACAATGGAAAATTGACGGAGATTCAGATTTAATGTTATGAACTGGAAAGGGTCAAAATGTAGAAAAATGATGGTGACGAAATTGTTTCAAATCCTGAAAACAAGTGCCAAAAAAGATTTTTGTTGTTGTTGGTTCAAGTATTGCCCAGGTCTGATACGTACAGTACAGCGCAGTTTACAGCAGTAACACCAATGGAATCCCTTTCAATCCAATACCAGTATAAAGTTACTATTGTTTAACCTACAGCCACTTTATGGCTCCCAATACCAAGACCACATGAGGGATAAACGATAGCTATTACGGACTAAAACATCTGCTTTAATGCTTTAACCTAACCCAGCCATGTTTCACTCTCACGCTAAGAATCAAACAACCAAACCTGCGCGCTCGCTCCTACTGTTCCTCAGACCCTTTCCAGTTCACTTTCACAATTCTTCCATACTTTTTGTTTGTTCCGTCACCCACACCAAAAGCACCGCTTTTCATATACATCAGCCATGAGTACGTCTAATCAGATTTACTCAATCACGTTCAATCAGGACGCTACTTGCTTGTCTGTTGGAACTAAGACAGGCTACAAAATATTCAATTGTGATCCGTTTGGTCGCTGTTTTAACCAACGTAAGTGCACTAAATCCATCCTGCTCTCACCCTAAACGCAACACCTCTAATATATATCTATATCTTTTCCTCCTTCATTCTCCACTGATGAATATATGTATAATTGATCTAACTTTCTCTTATCAATACCAGTCGATGGCGGAATTTCAATTGTCGAAATGCTGTTTTGCACCTCGCTGGTTGCACTCGTCGGGATCGGTGATCAACCCACACTTTCCCCACGCCGTCTCAAAATCCTCAACACCAAACGCGGCATAACCATATGCGAACTAACATTCCCAACTTCCATTCTACGCGTCCTCCTCAACCGCCAACGACTCATTGTCCTCCTCCAAGACCAGATCTACATATACGACATCACCAACATGCAACTTCTTCATACCATCGAAACAAGCCCCAACCCTCATGCAATTGCGTCTTTATCCGCCACCTCTTCACATCTAGCCTATCCAAGTCTCAACCCGTCAGAAGTAGTCATTTTCGATACAACGGCCCTCACTCCGCTCAACATCATCCCAGCGCACAAGTCTCCGCTCTCATTTCTGGCTTTCAACTCCGACGGGACGCTACTAGCAACCGCGTCCGACAAAGGCACAATCATCCGTGTATTTTCCATTCCTTCCACAGCAAAGCTTTTCCAGTTCCGTCGTGGCACATATCCCTGCCGTATCACAGCACTGGCGTTTGACGCCGAGTCCGAGATGCTCGCGTGTGCTGGCGCCGCCACAGTCCATGTGTTTAGGCTGCGACAGCCGCCGCCTGGGACTGGGCTCCCTGTGTTGAAAAAGTTGCCGTTTGCGGCGGCGCTTGAACCTCAGAGAGATTTTGCGTGGGTGAAAGTTCCTGATGTGGTAGGGGTTGGGTTTGCGAGGGATAGGAGGAAGATTATGGTGGCTTGTGCCGATGGGACATTTTTACAGTTTGTGATTGATCTGGAAAAAGGTGGAGGCGGAGAATTGGTACAGCAGTATTCGTTGTTGGATGATTGATTTATATATATATTTTTTTATAGAGTGAAAGGAAAATCAAAATGTATATGATTTTTTTGAGAAAGAGTTAATGAATTTTGCAATTTGTCAATGATGTTGTTTGGTTTTGGCTTTTTACGATAGTGATATTGAGTAGAGAAAAAGATTATGACTATTCGTTTGAAATCTGTGGAGTAGTCTAGTGCCTCTACGTACTATAAATGCTTATACGAGCTCCAGAAAGTTCAATAGAATGATACAGCAACGTCAATATGAAGCTCACAGAGTAACATGAATACATGTTTGTTTCAAAGCCACCATCCAAAAACCACAGGCCAACCGCAAATAACAGGTAACATCATAGAGGTTTTAATCTATCTCTGTGTTTATAAATTCAAATTCCAAATATGAAACGAAATGAAATGAAATAAAAACTGGATCTGTGGTGGGACGTAAATGGTGTAGCCCATGAAAATGGGATCCCATTAGTTGACTAGTTACATCTGTATTGGCAGAGTGTAAAGAGGATCTTGATTAAGATACAGGAGGTTCAGATTTTGTCAATATTGATTAGGGATCTAGATCTGGAGATTTAAATTCTAAGCAGTGTAGCCCGCGAGCACGCGTGTATCATACTTTGTTTTCACGACTTCATCTTGTTTTGCTTCAGCCAGACTCCTGGCATTCGACATTTACTTCACCGTTTTTCCTACTTTGTTTTGTTTTCTGTGGTTTTTTTTCAATAAAAGAATTCATATATTACATTATTTTTATTTACAACCTCCATTGATATTGTGCTGTGTGGTTTTCAATTCTTGTTAACAGATGTAAGTTCAATTTTGTTTGTTCGTGAATTTGTGCTCTCATAATGATAATCATCAATTACAAAATCACAGATATTCAAAACAAAATGAAACTCCATAACAAGAAAATGAAAAGCAACAACATCGAATATCAACAACTTCACAGCATCACCCAATCTCGACCAACTTCATCTTCCCTCCCCCTATAAAAAGGGGCCTCCAATTAGCCAACCCTCCTAATTCTTTCCCGCTCTCGCAGCCGCCGCATACAAGACCCTCCACTCCTCCGGGGACACAGTTCTCACCGGCCTGCGTCCAAACTGGTTGTTCCCAGACTCAATGGTAAGCGCCGAGTCGGACCGGATGATGGATCCGATACTCATGAAGAGACCAAAGGTGGCGGCGGATCCGACCATGTACTGGCCAATGCTGCGCACAATTCCGTTGGGCCCGGGGCCTTGTTGGAATACGGCAACGGTACCGAAAAGTAGCCCGATGACTCCTCCTACTGCGGTCTAGAAAAAATGGTTAGCGTTTTTTGGTTTTTTTTGGGATAGGGAAAGATAATGGTGTTTGTTTTGTTTTTTTCAGTAGTTGGGGAGATGGGCTTTGTTAGGTGTTGATGATCATCTGGATTTTGTCTCTTGGAGATTGTTAGAACGTAATGGTGCCTTGGTTTTGAGGTGGTTTGTGTGTTTGACAATTGAGGTAGAAATAAGTGAATTTTGGAAACAGTTTCAAGCTGAGCAAAAGGACAAGCCTATAATGCACTTTTCATGTATTTGCACATATGCCATCAGTATACTTCATTTGACCTTTCCAATCATCAACCCCACATTTCATCCATCACAAGAAACCGACAAAAAAATCAATAATTTCCAACCTCATCCACCAATCATTTTACACATCTCAAACCAAACAAAAAAAACATACACAAGTCCCGGTCCCGGTCCACCCGTCAAAATTTCCCAGACATCCCCCATTAAAAAAACGAACCAAAACATCCTATTTTACAACCAAAAAAAAATAAAAAAAATACAATATACTTACACCCATCACTGCGCCCATCTTGAACTTTTCCCAAGCCGTAGGCTCGTGACCGCCGCTCATAGGAAATTGCTGTACTGGAGGCATTTTATTTTTACTGTATGAATTAGAACTTCAAAGTGTTTTTTGGAATTGAAAAAAAGGGGGGAAAGGTTTTAGTGTGTATTGTGTGTGTTCAGGTGGTGGGGATGGACGAAGAAAGAAAAAATAGAAGGTGAAGGAATTTTTTATTCTTTTGGCAGTGAAAAAATTTGGAAAACTTTAAAGAAAATGGAGTGGTAGCACAAAAAAAAGTTTTATACAGTACGTACAGGACAATATATTTTGACAGTACGTTTCGTAGGATGCTGGAAGTAGTGTAGCATTTGTGAGCTGGAGAAGCCAATAAAACGGTTATTACAGTTACTGTTGTTGAAATTTTAGTACACTTTTGACTCTATCACAGTCCTTTTCTTTTCTAGGAATCTTGCAACTTCATTAGTCTGTCGATGGTTTGAGCCATGTGAAATTAAACGTGAGCTCAGTTGTACCGATGTGTAAAGGATTCAAACAGTAAGAATAAGTTACCGGTAATTACAGATGAAGCAATTGTTTACGGAGTTTCAGAAATTTTGAAATAGTTTGTTCACCATTTAAAAAAAACTCGTTCAATGATTCCATAGTAAGGCCCATAGCCAGCTACGAACTTTCAACTTCTCCTCCAAATCTACTGTAATATAGCTTTACCCAATTACGCACATTCATATTCGATATCGTATCGTTGCATTAGTTACACACGTAGTTATATCCAAAAACATATCAAAAGATCTATACATATACAATCTTTTTTTTATTTTTCCAACATTAGAATACTTTCGTTCAAGTCAAGTCAGCATCTTTCACACCAATTCATACATGTTTCCGCTTTTTTTGGCCCTTTCTTTTCGCAAAAGGAAAAATACTAACCATCCCATATTACCGTTATTACAATAGTCATCATAGCCATTTCCATTCTACTTTTATTTTCCATCTTTTTATTTCCTCAAAATATCCATCATTTTTCCTTCTTCTTCTCGTCTTCAGTAGTATCGTCATACACAACCTCAATCTCGTTTTGTTCTTCTTCTTCTTCCTCCTCTTCGTCATCTGATCTGTCGTCTTTCTCCTCACCACTTAACACATATCTCACCGCAATTTTAATAATCAGAGCCAACCAGTACGCATTGACCGCTTGCAACCCCAAAAGCAATGCAAACGTAATGTACTGCGAAATCCAACACTTGTACTGCTGCGTTTCCCAGTTCAACTCAAAAGGACCTACCGTTGCGAACTCCGTTGCGATCGAGTACAAAATCTTCAAATTAAGGTAGTGTCTCAGGTAAATCCAGACCACCATAAATACCAGGAAAAACGGACCGGTTATAGGCGAGGACAGGTAGTTGAGATCTTTCGATATGGCAAGGAAGAAATCGGAAATGTCCATGGTGATATACACGGCTAGACCGATCCAGGTGAAGTGAAATCGGTAGGAAAGGAAAATCAGCGACATCGTGACAATGTGGTGGAAAACGAGCTCGTAAAAGTCTTTGCGGGGCTTTTCAAGCATCAGCGATAGGACAATAGACTGTTGGGCCCAGAATGCGGCTTGCATCAGATAGTAGCATTTGAATTCAAAGATATGAGATCTGTGAGGGAACTCGTCATAGAAGTGATAGGTGTCGAAAAACCAGATGGGCAATTTACTCATAATGTAAAGACCGTAGGGGCCTGTCATTCCGTAGTACACGATAGAGTAAGATTGTTCCATGAATCTTGACACTTTTGATTTCTTTTTAATTCCCAATTTGTACGCCAAAGGTCTGAGGAACACTTGCATGACAAGCTCTCTAAAGACAGTGAAGAAAACGATAAAAGTGGAAACAAACAAGAAATCTTTCTTACCCTTGCCGTACATGACATTGCCATCTTTGAGGACAGGTTCTTTGTAACTAAGCTCGAAGAACGGACGCATGAAGTTTGATTCAGGGGCGAAAAATTCGAGAGTCAAGTAGAGACCGAAAGCGAAGGACAATAAGATAAGAGGTGCGAACCAAGAGTTTCTGTATGATTTTTCTCTCAGATACAACCAGGTCCATTCGATGGCAGATCTTGGAGTAATTGTGCCATCGGGAGAGTAAAAATCAGCTGAAGTTTTCGAGGATGCAGAAGATAAAGTAGAAGGGGAGGAGGAGGAGGAGGAAGCAGATGGATCAACGTAGGTTTGGGATAGGGCACGAATACGGTTACGAGATTTTCGTTCTGATTCTTGGTTCAAGGGCATGGTTGATAGTGAAGGAGCGGCGTTATCACCGAGGCCAATGTTCCCCACAGACGAACGTCTTCTTCGTTGATTTGACATAGTCTAGCTGTTGATGTTGTTAGCTTGAGGAAAGCAGATATGTGATTATGTTTTTTTTCTTCTAGAATCAAAGTAATAAAAAAATTAAAAATTAAAAATTATCTTCTTCAATCTTGTAGTATACACCGAAAGAAAAGACTAAAACCCTCCAAGAAAGTGTTTGTTTATTCTGAGAAAAGGGTTTCTTTCTTTTCTGGTTTTTTTTTTGGGAATTCAGATTTTCAGTATAAACGGAACTTTGAGTGTTCTTTATGTTTGAACGGCCAACTTGGTTTCGGGCTCGGTTATTTTGCTAGTGCAGTTTTGGTGTGATTTATCTAGTTTTTTGAGGAGGATAAGGTAAAATAGAAAGGAGGAGGTGACAGATGGGCTATAATTTTTTATTTTCTTTCGTATTCGTTTTCGAGGGTCTGACGTACAGTACAGAACAGAAAAAGTTGAAAATTCTTTCATCGACTAGACTTGAACCACACACAAACTCAGCACAGCCAAAAAAAGTGCTTATTTCATCAGTCTATTTTACATTTTCCATCTCTTATCATTCATGTACTATTTTTTCTACTTCAATTCAGTGTGGAGTCGACATCAAGTCACATAAGTATGAATGCAAGTAAAATCAAGCAGCTGGATATATATTGTGTATCGATCAATTATTTTTCCAGTATATTATGGAATAAATAGTCATGATAGTACACAAGCTGCCCTACGATAGGCGGCACAAACAGTGCGGTATGCAGCGCGCAGTGGACTTGAACTTTTGTATTTCGCTTCACAGTTGGCAACCCACCAGTTCACCAGCGGGCAATAAATATCTGATTAGTAAATTTATAAGGCAAACAAACCGTTTCGATTCAGTACAACCGATATCACCATTCTAACAACCGTATGCCATCTATGTTCTTACTCTTCGCATACACCACTCAAATAGTTTGTGTATGAGATCTTCTAATTTGGTTTATAACATTGTATAACTTGCTCAATTCCAACTGCAATCCTATTATCACAACCGTTTATCTTCAACACTGATAAGAAACACTGCTACAGTAGAGCCTCAAACACTACGATCCGCACAAGGTAATCTCGTCAGTCTATCACCCCACGAAAATTGAAATTGCCAATCACCGAGTAAACACACTGGCCGTCCGTATCAATATCCAATACCTACACAAACACATATTAAACGATGCCGGTTTATATTACCATTCTTTTATTTTCGATTGTACAGTCTTTCTCGGCAAGTGTTGATTAGTAAAATAAAATAATAGGACTTAATATTCGAAAGATAGAATGTAAATTGAAAATACAATAATAAGTGATAAGTGTTAAGTGTTAAGCTAACTATTGGTCTAATAAACTTAAAAAAAGTTTTTTTAAGAAAAGCTAGATATGGTAATTGCAATTTATGATTCGATACTTCTAGCTTAAAACAAGAGTACAAACCCGATGTGTTTAATGTTAAATTTCATAACGCTTCATCTAAATTGCATGTCTCTTTCAGCGCCTACCACACAAAAGCATACTGTACCTCCATTTACACAAAAGTTGACATTTCTATTCCTACAAACAAACCCACAAACCCAATAATTCCCGTCATCTCCACGTCATATTCATATCCCCAAGCTAAGCAGCAGCCCTCACGAGAACAAACAAACAAACAAATTGTCTCGTACGTACTGTACAGTGCAGGTACGCGCGTCTCTCTCACACCACGGCGCCGTTCCTCTTTGTTTCCAGTGTATGCGCTCACATGAGAAAGTTTTCGTTCGTTCGGTTTTAGTTTTGGGCTCAGATTTTCATTTTTTTTATTTCTCGGCTAAATTCGAAAAAGGAAAATTAATTATTAAAATCGTTTTCCCGGATCATTTATATTTTCGTCTGTTTGGTATACATTACGATATGCATGTGGAGACTGGCCGGCCGGAAAAATTTAATATAGCCAGACAATGATGATGATGAACGGAAGGAAAAGAGGATTTGACGTGGGCTGTGGGTCGGCAATTCGTCGTCGTGTCCGGTTGGAGGATGATTCCGGGGGGGTTGTTTGGATTTGGCTGGAGTGTGAGTTTACTATGCTTTACCTATTCGCATATCATGGCGGAAATGAAATGGACTTGGGATTTGTTCCGGGGGAAGAGAAAAAATAAAGTAAAATAACAAAGATGGAAAACATGATGGACTTGGGTTTTTGATTTTTTCCGTACTAGTTGGCTAGAAGTGTCTTGTGCATGTGCCAGTAACAAAAGTTGGTTCTTTGTACTGTACACACTGTAGGTATTTAGTTGTATAAAATGCTTGTTTGGATATAACTGGACTCAATGGAGCATTAGTCCATGATATGTCTTTGAAAGAATTGGTTATATCTGACAGGTCTTTGTGTTAAGCTGCTTTCATTCCGTAGGCATTATTTGTATGTCTACTCCAGTCAACCGCATTACGAGAAAAACCAGCCAGTCAAAGCTCAAAATATAAGGCCGATAAAGGTCAAAGCGCGATAGATAATCAACTCCAATCTTTTCTCCATTCCTTCTGGTTACGCTCAAATGCAAGTACAGCTTTTGTACAGTATTCAGCATATATTTTTGTATGATTTTTTCAGGTACATCATTGTCTAACATGATCCATATCTCTACAAAACATCATGCCAGCTTTTTTTTTATTCATGTATTTACTGTCCCCCTTTACAATATCTCTCCTCTCCTGAGATCATAAATTCTAGAAATCTAACCCGATTTCCAGAGTCTCTCAATTCTAAGACGTATTTTTGCCCCCTTTTTGTTCTTGATAAAAACCAGTTGACGTAAAGCTTTCGTACGTCGGCCCTAATATCAAACGTTGCCATATTTTAGGGGGGTGTTGGTAGTTCAGATAGTTAGCTAAAAACTAGTTGTCGAGATTGTGAGGGGCAAGATGAAAGTGTTTCTGTGAAGAATGCTTAAGAATAGTTTACAAAAAATTGTTCAGGTTGTTTTGGATAGCTGTTGTAGTATCGAGCTGTTGTTTTTTGTTCTCGCGTGCTTGATTATAACTGTCCGATCTGTAAAAAGGATATATCTATATTTAAATGTAAAATATCGGCTTTGATATATAATATATATGGTGTACTTGAAAACTTTCAATTGAGTATGATCGAACTAAATCAAATTTAACAAAGCAACGTAAATACCTTTTACAGTTATGTCAACCAGATCCAGAGCTGTAAAACCAATACCAAGTCAGAAAAGAGATGTCAAGTGCTTTAAGCACAGTACATACAAAAACACAAACAATCAATTTTATATCAGCCAATTTTTTTGGTGTATCTTTGTATTTCCTGACGTTTCGGCTGAAGTTTCTTGAACAATTATTACTATCAGATTGATAAAACTAAACTGGATCGCTGTACTATCACGATTAAAGTCAAGGCATCCACACTTTATAAAATATTTATCGTACGGTAGGACGGCATACAGGTGTCTGTACTGAATTGACTAAAATTGCCAAACGGGGCTGCTGATATCTTCAATATTACGCCTAAATTGAGATTCACTGTCATAATATAAATACTATTATTTCATACCTACTATAATAATTCGTGTCTAGACATTTTTTGCTAATATCATGTAAAAAATTGTAAAGGTTACTAAAAATTAATTGGTTAAGAGGACAGTGAAGGAGAAAAACTCTGTTGTGATCTATTCTCACAAATAGTCTACTTCGCTTACTGTTGTAATTTGAGCATCAGTTTCATAAATTGAAATCATGATTGTTGCTTGTAGATTATTCAAAAATATCCAGGAGTTGAGCATGCCATTTTCAGGCCATGTATAGATGGTATACAATTATTTCATACAAGAATTCTGTCCAGGTTACGACGGTGTATAGATATTTTCTTTCATCAGATAACTTTTTACGATATAATTGAGTGCCTATATATTTAGACAATGGTTATGTATTTTGACAGTTTTGGCACTTTGTTAAACTAGAAGCTAATCAAGTGTATCTATAATAATATCATCATAATGATATTTCTCATAAAAATACAGATTAATAATATTAACCAGGAATTTGTGTATGGAAAACCATTTAGCAATTCCAATATGTTTTTTGTGAATTGCTAAGCACAATACCATAAGTTTTAGAAAAATATGTCAAAACTTTCAGGTACAGCCTGATAGAGGTTGTCCATTGAATGTTTTAATATAACGTCTCTTACACCGAGAGTATGGATATATTTTGAGTCAAAACACACCAGAAATAACATCATAAAAGAGCGCATTCGGTTATAGTTAGCATGCAAGGTGCAACTTGATGTGGTGGAATTATCAAGTGGTGAACGATATACTGACTTTCCAGTATAAAAAATGTTCTAAAAATTGTACAGCATGTAGTTTAGAATATTAAAGATGGCCAGTTATGATGTGTCTTTATGGTAGATTGTATTGTACTTATTTAGATGGTCCGTCATACAATAAATTTGCAAGCATGATAGCTAAGATATGATTTTATATAGACCGCAAAATATGCTAAAAAGTGTTTTTTGGGTATCAGCTATGGTATAATTTTGTCTGGTTCTTTTACTCGACATATTCGTAGCTAGAGTTTTTGTTAAACAATTGTGATATATGAAGATGAAGATCCAGTATTCAGAACCAAGTGTTAAGCATTTAACGCGTTAAAATGTTTCTTTTGGCAAACTTTACTGTAAACATTTCGTTTAACTGACAGGTCTTCAACAATACAAAATCCACAATTATATTAGCGTATAAATATTACTGAACTCTCTTTCAACAACAATTCCACAATGTTTCTTCTCATACTGTCCAATCTATATTCTTCAATATCCTTTTCCACACATCATGCAATTCTGTTCCGTACTCACAGATTTACTATCTGATAAAGATACCGTTTCCAATTTTCAACTCTCGAAAAATAATTCTTTGACAAGATCTAACAATCCAAAACTGTCAAATATTCTGTACCAAAAAGGACGCCTTTGACAACTTCCTTAATCCATTCTTAAAAAATGTAAATTGTAAAATGAAAACCTTACATCTTCACATCTGATACTACAACCTACATAGCCTCAATGGTGTGAATAGATGGTGGTTGTATTATACAGCCATTGAGTGTAGTGACGATTGGCGTGGTCGGAATCATATTCATGAATGTTGTATTGGAAAGCGGCTAGTGAGGTATCTACGACTCAAGTATAGCTACTGCGTTATCTAGACGGAGATGCTTAGTTACTCTTTAGCTGAATGCTGTAAGTACAGTGACTTGCACAAGTTTCGAGCTCCCACTTCATCAGCTATCATCGCGTCCAAAGGAACTCCATAAACCAACACTTTTTTACCTTCTCTTCAAAAACATCCGCCTATTCAATAATACAAAACAAATTCAATTATTACTTTTACAAAGAATAACAATAACAACAACAAAAGTATAAAAAACTAAAACTCAAATAAAAAAAATAACAAGAAAAAAAATAATAAAAAATATATACAATAATAACATGTCTCTATCATCATATCATATCATAATATCTCATATAATTTTTATTTTTTTCTTTTCCACACTCCTTCATCATCACCCTCTTTTTTTGTTCTTATTTATAAAGTCATAAATTTTTTAAAAGACGGTCTTCTTTCCTTGGAAGTTGGCAGCACCTCCAGTTCCGGGTCTACCGCCTCTGGATCCACCTCTATCACCACCAAATCCACCACGGCCACCTCTTCCACCTCTATCGCCAAATCCACCACGGCCACCTCTTCCGCCTCTGTCACCAAATCCACCACGGCCGCCTCTACCGCCGAAGCCACCTCTGGAGCCACCTCTTCCACCGCCGAATCCACCGCGGCCACCACCTTGAGAATTGTCACGGGGTGTAGAGTAGTCCAGTCTCACTGTTCGTCCGTTGATAGGTGTACCCTTGACACCTTCGTATGCAGCCTTAGCTTCGTCCAAACTGCCCATTTGCACGTATCCGAAACCCTTCAGTTGCTCGGTCTCAGGGTGAGTGGGGAGTCTGACAGAAACAACGGATCCGAATGGCGAGAAAAGTTCAAAGATTTGGTCTCTTTCACAGTCAAACGGTAAGTTACCCAAGAACAATGTGTCACTGGGTTCGCTCAACACGTCACCAAACCTCGAGGCCCGGTCAGCTTGAGGTTTTCTCTTGTTGTTTGACAAATCGACGTGGATGGTACGTCCATCGAACTCAGTACCTTCCTTCTCGTCGACGGCCTTTTGAGCGGCTTCGGCAGTTGAGAAATCAACATATCCGTAACCCTTGGAGCGTCCACCTCTTTCGGTAATGACACGAGCACCGACAACATTTCCGAGAGGCTCGAATTCCTGCTTGAGCCAAGCATCGTCAATGTTCCAGGAGAGACCTCCGACGAAAACGGTGTGTACATCGGATTGTTCTTCTTCGGCGTCACCAAAAGTTCCGTCGGGACGGGCACGTTTGGGAGGAAGAGATGTGTCTTCGGCTTCATCAGCTTTACGCTTCTTGGAATCAGCATCTGAGTCTGAAGAGGATGATGAGGATGACGATGAGGATTCTGAAGATGATTTCTTGGTAGATTCCTTGGTTTCTTCTTCATCAGAGTCACTAGAGTCGGAGTCGGAGTCGGAGTCTGAATCGCTTGAAGAATCGTCCTTAGATTCCTTCTTTTCGTCCTCAGAGTCTGAGTCTGAGTCGGAAGAGTCTTCCTTCTTTTCTTCAGATTCAGATTCAGAATCACTTGAATCAGAAGATTCATCCTTCTTCTTTTCCACGGGTTTCTTTTCATCTTCAGATTCAGAGTCGCTGGAATCAGATGAAGACTCGTCTTTCTTCTTTTGTGCAGGTTTCTTCTTTTCATCTTCGCCTTCAGATTCAGAATCACTTGAGTCGGAGTCGGAATCAGAGTCAGAGTCGTCCTTCTTCTTTTCGTCTTCAGATTCAGAGTCGCTTGAGTCAGAAGAAGATTCATCCTTCTTCTTCTTCTCGTCTTCACTTTCACTGTCAGAAGATTCACTTTCAGATGAAGAGGAAGAAGATGATGATTCTGATTCTGATGATTCCTGCTTCTTCTTTTCAGCCTTCACTTCTTTAGCAGACTTGGTGGTAGCCTTCTTTGACACCTTTTGGGGTTTGGTTGCAGAACTTGATTTAGCCATTGTGTTATTTATCTAGTAAAATATCAAGTTTTATTGGAAAATAATATGAATAAAAAATGATAAGAGGAATAAAAAAGTTAATAAAACTTGTATGAGAAAGAAAAGGAGAAAAGAGAGAGGGAAAGAAAAATTTTACTAGTTTTTTTTCTCGTTATTTTTCAAATAATATGGAGTAGCTGATAATGATTTTTTTTTTTTTTTGTTTTGTTGTGAAAAGTTGGGAGGATAAAATTTAAACTCCCAATATGGGTTAGGTTATGTGTGAAGTTGGGAGTTTTTCAAATGGATATAAAGGCACGGCTGACCAGTATATTTTGTGTAGTGTTGGCAGCGCTTACAATTGTGAGAATGAAAGTGAAAAGACTCTTCATTCCATCAATTGGTGCAATTGGACTACGGATTGCCGAATATGTTGTGCGCTCAATAACCATCCTGATGGGACTGCTTGACGGAGTTTTTATACACTTTTTGACTCCAGAAAGAACTGCTTCAATTGATTCTTAAATATAATTGATTTGAACTGTGCACGCAACTGCCCCAACCAACGACAACAGCAATGACCGCTATCTTTGATTTTACCTACTAGTACAGAAATCAGAAACTAAAGCTGTGTCTATCAACATTAGTAGTCGATTTTATTGAAGTTTCAAGAACGCTTTATACTCACAAAGTATTTAAGTGACGGCTAAGAAGCTTGTTTAGTTTTTCGTGCAATTCGCTGGTTATAAATTCAATATGACGCAAATATCTGGTATGCGGAAATGGTTACTGCAATATTTCTGCAGTAAAGCACCACGGTACAGAAAATAAGGTTTAGTAAATAAACCCTAATACTTGGTACTTAAAAAGATAGGCTTACCCAAATAGCAAAACATTTTTATAATTGAGCACATTAATGCAAGGTTATGCCTAAGAGCGTCCAAGACTTACAGTATGGCCAGTATGACAAATGGCCGCATACAACACAGGAATTGCGCCAAATTGTGCCATTATGGAGATAATTTCATTGCGGGTTGCGGGTAAACGGGCTGTATTCAGCAAATGCTTAGTTATTAGCACTCGGGGTTTACCTTTTAATTCTCTTTTAATTGCTTAGTGCTTGTTGTGGCCTGTTCAATGCTTGGACTTGAGCCAAGCTTAATCAATTGGTAGCTCTCTACTTACTATACACATGTGTGGGGATTTATTTCAACTTGTTGTTGGCTAATTTGTTAATGACAATTTAACGAGAAGTTGCGAGCAAAGCTATAAGTTTATGAATCGACTTATGCCTTTTGGCCTTTTGTTGCCAGTTCGCTCTTTTATGAAAGAAAAGTTAATTAAACCCAACTGATAAAGGAAATTCAATTTGGATTGTGTGTATCCGTTGTGTAACTACTGTACATAACATATAACAAATCCGTTATCTACAGTAACGATCCGTGCCCTGATTCATACTCTATTAGATATTGTTATTAGAAGCTAACTTGTTCTGCACGCACAATATATCATACTACCAACCGTACTAATAACGTAGCATAACCGAGTGATTTGACATTGTTATGAGCTTCTTGCTGATTGTTTAGATAACGCGTCACCATTTATTAGCTATCAAATGGAAAAACTAAGATAGAAGGTCATCTGTGACTACACTGACAATCACAACAAGACCACCATTTAAACCAAAAACAATACGACCTTAACAGTCAAAGAGTGTCATATAGGTGCGGTTACATGTGTATAAATGGCACAATATCCAAAACAGATTTGACAATGAAGTGTATATATGTTCAAATACACATTCAGCTGTTTAAAAAGGTCTATCATAAATGTATTATATAGTATGTTCACCCTGTACAGTACTGTAAAGTGCACACGCATTCCGTAAATCATTGTTTAGATTGGCACATTAGGCCTTTAACTAATTTTGTACCAAAATAAACAATCCAAACTCCCTTCATTCTTCAAGCAAGTTCTACTACAAAGCAGTGCATCATCATATGTGTTCATAAATCTATAATAGTACGGTAATTATATGCCTTATGCTATTATAGGCAACAACAGAATTCAGTTTAGCTCAGGTAAACTCATATATTTATTATCTGTGATTGTTCGTTGTAAACAAACCCTGCATTTCACTACCCCTCGTGGTTAAATTAGTGGGCATGTTTGTTGCAAATCACAAGAGGAAATTAGGAATTGATTTAAACATCCTGAAATTCGAACGCCATTTTTATGGTGACAAACACCATAGCTCTCTTGTTTTTGTGTTTTCCCGTGAGCTAAATACAGGTGTCTTAAAGCTTCTAAACTAAAGCATATAGCTTACTAAAGCATATAGCTTCTCAGGCTCTTAGCGTATAGAAATATGCTGAGAGTTATGCGGGACATGCGCTACAGTTATAAGCTATAGCTAGTATACACTGTCTATCAGTCGGTATCGTATTGTCATCAAAGTAAACAAAACATAAACTGTATGACATGATATGATGACATCTGAATCATAGAATCACATAAGCATACCACACAAACTAGCATACTGAATTATTCCGAGGGTCAAATTGCCTTGCGAGTTCCCACTTAAGCCCATACACATATGTCGGCTTTCTTTTTGAACCCCTCATATCAAAGTGTCATAAATAGTACTCAGGGATGCCAATCCCAACTAAGCTAGGGCATAGCAGGGCAAGACGGAGAAGCAGCCTCATTAGCAACTAGCTTTGATTAATGTTGTGTGTTTACTATTCAGTAAATGTAACCTTGTTTATTTTGCTCTTGATAAAGCGAAAAGCACAATCTACAGGACTTTCTAGTAGTATAGCACATAATAATAGAGTCAACGAGGGTTTTGGTGTACTTGACCTTGATAAGAAACTGATTCTAATCATTTTAAATTACGGTATTTGTTTGTCTGTCTGCCATAGTGATAGCGTAGTAGCATAATAAAATTAGCCTTTCCTAATCTAAGAATAAATAGAAACCTGTCAAGTCCTGTCAAACCCTGTCAAACCCTGTCAAGCCATGTCAAGCCATGTCAATACTTTTTGTCTTTCAAATTTATCTCACAATTTGATTGTCCTTTCAGTGCTGATAAATAGTCATAAAAATAAGATAAACTGAGTGGGATCGACGTGTCATAGTTCTATAAGCATCTTCATATTTCTTTGAATATATATGTGTTGTAGATGCAAAAAAAAAACAGAGATGCTTGCTTGTAGTAAGTAATCGTAGCCACAGTACAGTATTAGTGGGAAGTGCGGGTAAGCAAGCAGGTAGGTAGACATGCACTTCGGCAGGCAGGTAAATCAACATTTCAGTTGTGTTAGCTATGTGAAAATCACGTAAATACGCTGAGCGCGCAATATTGCCTTACCCGTGCCATTGCTACCAAAGACTCACCAAACAACTGACCGACCGTTCAACCGACCGCTCACTGTCAAAATGTTGAAATGACTAACGTACACGTGATTGATAATTTCTTTTATACAATTTAAAATGTCTGTGTACCATATCCAAATCTTATTATTATGATCATTATTACTCTTATCAGCCTTTTTTGTGTTTTTTTTGTTATTCTTTTATTTCTCTCTTCTTTTCCTCTTCTTCTTTTGTTCTTTTTCCCCTTTCTCCTCCACAATCAAAATATGTCAAAACACACAAACTCATCTTTTTCAATACCAGGGGACTATCATGTAGGAGACGAAATCGGTCGAGGTTCCTTTGCAACCGTTCATAAAGGCTATCATAAACCAACTAAAAGCTCTGTCGCTATTAAAGCAGTTCAGGTGGCGAAACTAAATAAAAAGTTACTTAAGAGCCTCGAGTCAGAAATACATATTCTTAAAACCCTGAAACATCCTCATATCGTCCAGCTTTATGATTACCATAGTACCCCAAATACCGTCTTTATTGTCATGGAATATTGCTCCTTGGGCGATTTATCTTTCCTATTCCTTAAAAGAAAAGAGGTCATCCGAACGGTCCCAGTAATCGCAGACATGTTCGAGAGGTATCCGAGTCCTTCCGACAATCCAAATGGCCTTCATCTTGATCTGGTAAAACACTTCTTAAAACAGCTCGCTAGTTCTTTAGAGTTCCTACGAGAAAAAAATCTCATTCATCGTGATATCAAACCCCAGAATTTATTGCTTTGCCCACCAAGGTTAACAAAATCTGAAGCAATGGATGCTGGCTACAAAGGTAATTGGAGCCTGCCTGTTTTGAAACTAGCTGACTTTGGCTTTGCAAGAATGCTACCCAACACTTCATTAGCAGAAACATTGTGTGGCTCTCCTTTATACATGGCCCCAGAAATATTAAGATACGAAAAGTACAACGCCAAAGCCGACCTTTGGTCCGTAGGTGCAGTACTTTATCAAATGTTGACTGGCGTCCCTCCCTTCAATGCAAGCAATCATGTCGAGTTGTCTGCTCAAATCGAAAAGACAAACGACCAAATCAAATTCCCTTCTTCTGTCGAGGTAAGCTCGGAGGCTACCACAAGTATTCGAAGACTTATTAGAGCCTTGTTGAAGAAGTCACCTGTGGAGAGAATTAGCTTTTCTGAATTCTTCTCAGATCCCGTCATCCTTGAGGACATTGATGTTCCAGGTGATAGCAAAAACAACGACGGATCACAGCCGCTGGACCGGCTTGACAACAACATGTACATATCCGAATGTTTGAAGAAGCCATCAATACAATCATCTTCTACATCGTCGTCATCTTCAACTTCGTCATCACTATCAAACTATCATAATCAACAACATTATAAAAATCATAATGGAGTTCCTCCGCCTCCTGGACTTGCATCTCCTTCCCCAAGCAATTCTTGGTTAGTACAAACTGATAAAAGTAAACCAGCAATTGACCATCAAAATCAGCATCATAATCACACTAATAATATTCATCATCAACCCCAACAGCAACAATCCAAACCCATTCCAGTTTCCAATAAACAGCAGTCAATACCCAGATTCGAAAAAACCGTGGATTCTGATTACGTCGTAGTAGAAAAGAGAGCAGTTGAAATCAACACATTGGCTGATAACTTTGCCATCACCACTAATAACCCCAGTGTTGCAGCTGCGAAAACATCCAAACGGAGATCCAGCTCTAAATCGAATGGCAGCAGACCGTCTTCTTTGGGACCTGAAAGAAGAAACTCGATTTCTGTTGGATCATCCCCTTCAAACGCACTGTCCCGTGCTCTTAACATGGCATCTGCCAGACTCTTTGGAACATCGCAACCATCAACTACTGAAACAAAGTTCACCAGTCGACCTGCACCTCAGGATTACGAGGAACGCAAAGTCATCAAAACTATTGATGATCTAGCTACTAAAGCCAAAGTCATTAGTATCTTTGCTGACGTCAAATTCTCGCAATTACCAAATGGTACTGAAGACTTGGAACTTGGACCTGAAACGGTGGCTATTGTTGCTCAGGAATCTGTTGTGCTGTATGTTAAAACATTGACAATTCTGTCTAAGGCAATGACAATTGCGCAGGACTGGTGGAAGTCCGTCAATGGTGGAGACGCTGCATCACCTTCATTAAAATTATCAGAGGTCGTTCAATATGTTAGAACTAAGTTCAACGAATGCCTTGAACGTGCAGAAATTTCTCAATCCCGACTATTCAAATGCCAGAATTCGCTTTTGTCCTCTTCTCCTACCATGGAAAAGGTGGCTTCCATTTCATCTGAGCGGCTGATTTTTCAAAGAGCAGTTGAGCTGTCGCGCGATGCAGCAGCCAACGAGCAAGCCAAAGTTGACCTGGACGGATGTGAATACGCATATTCTACGGCCATTTGGATGCTGGAAGCTTTGCTAGAAAAAGACCCCAACGATGGACAGAGCGCACTGGAAGAGCAGGACACGAAAGTGGTCAGACACATGATTGAGAGTCTGAGCTATCGACTTACTGTCATTGGAAAGAAAATTGAGAGTGAGAATAGGGCGAAAAACGGATCAATGGCGGTGGTTTCGCCTATATCCAATGTCCATCCTCCAGTACAAATGCAGCATTAAACTGGACGAAGCTGGAAATCATGTGTGGAAGGAAGGCTTTATAACAAACTTGTATACAAAATATATATATAACTATTTTTCATTATACCTGAGAAGGGGAGGGCTTTACTGGAGAACGCAGGATATACCAGACGGAAGACAAAAAGAGGAATAGAGAAAAAAAACTCCTTTTTGGAAAAGAGAAAGAGATGGGTAAAGAAGAAGGCTTGTGTTTCTTGTTTTTTTCTATTTTAGTTTAGCCTCTACTTGGATAATTGAATATAAATATTTTCATTCCTGTTTCTGTTTATTTATTATATTATATAAAGCTGTTTATATTTTTTTATACATAGTTGTTTATACATTTACTATTTATTTGTTTTCTTATAGATGTTGGTAACAATTGTTTAAGTTATCATTTAAGGCCCGTTCCCTTGACGTGTATATTTATATGAATAGATGTTATGACAAATGTGCGTATCTATTTGTTTACAAGATGATAATAGTATATGAAACTTATTGATGGACAATAAAAACCATAAAATAACAACTTGCGTTATCCAGACCCTTCACCAGCATCTCGCGCTTGAGCCCAGGCCTAACTCCACACCCAGTATCAGCTCAAAACCAAGTTTATACCAATACTAGGTAACACAACAGGACAGGTAGGTGTATATTAAAAGTAAACACAAGAAATTGTGGGATGGAGTGCAAGGACTAAGGAAAAGTTGTGACAGCGTGAAAAGTGTACGATGCTAGAAGGAGAACAAACATTATAAGCTTAGGATTAAAAAGTATCGTAATATAGCAAATACAAAACGTATTGTACACCCTGGTGGATTTTTAATTTGACCCATGTGTTTTTGGTTGTTTTTGCAGACAACGGATTATATACCGGTACAGCCTTTCCTTTACAAAAACAGTGAGTATATTGCGATGAGTATGCCAGGTGGCATGAATGTGTTAGTTGCTTGGTATAATGGGGTGTGTTTCGTAAGTGTAGCTATAGCTCATTATAAGATAGTTTGGCTTGAAACATTTACATACAGGTCTGTTAGTGAGCAACACTGAGTATACAATTGCTCAACTACAGTGAATTCATTAATCGTCTCTATATCTATCTATTCTATACCAAAAAATTTATAAATTAAACCATGCAGACCATCTCTAAAACACCTCCACCTCGTAGCTCTCATTATTAATAGCCAACCTTTTCACCCGATCTTCCTCCCAATCCTCTTCCCCTACTGCAAACTCCCACACCACAATCGCATCTTCGCTGACTACGACAACCTTATCCACACCTAAAAACCGCATCTTCAGCTTCCCTCCGGGCCTACCGACGCGCGGCACAACGCACCGACGCCGCACAAACCATCCGGTCTCGAGCGCGTCGTTGATAGTTTTCTCGCGCAGCACGAAGATGAGAAGGTCGAGGTGGGTTGGGTCAGGTTCTTCACGATCAATTAAAACGGCAAGACGACGGGAGTCGTACGATTGACAGTAGACGAGCTTATCCAGATCTGGGGTAGGAAGCTTTAGTAACACGCATTGAGCGAGCTCTTCTTCATCGTCATCAACATCGTCGTCGCTTAAAACTGTTGAGTCGTCGTTGGGGTCGTCATCGTTGAGGTCATCATCGTCGCCTGCTTCAGGGCCCGCTAGTTCTTCGAGGGTTTGAAATCCCAGCTGCCGGTCTTCATAGTCCATGACAATTTTCAGCAGCATACGTGGTTCGGAAGGTGTGAGTGTATCGTCTTCTTCCCCCTCAACAACATCTCGTTGCGCATTGGGATTGCGAGGCCCGCTTTTGTCAAAACCCAAATATGCATTTATACGTTCTAGCGCCATGGCGCGTTCGACCGATACGTAACTCGATAAATTGTTTTTGACTAGTCCTTCGTAGTATTCCCAAAGTAAGCCTTTAGTATCCAGTCCTTCAATATCTTTGGTTGCGCGCCCAAATATAACGGTCTCGTTCCACCCAGAGAGCATGAGAACTTTGTCTTTGAATTGAAGCGCCATCTCTAGATCGAGTCGGTAGTGAGGAATATCAATTTCCTCTCCGGTTTGGAGGTTGACAACGATAAGTCCTCCGAGCCGTTGAGACCTAATAAATAAAACTTCACATCCAGCTGAGACAGCAGCGTAGTTGATGGTCGAAGGGTATTGACGCTGGAAGATCAGTTCTGTAGAGGTGGTGTTGGGTGTGGTGGAAAGTTTCCGTACTTCGACGTAACCAATGTTATAAGAAATACCTATGTATTGTTGGTCTCGCGACATGGTGACGGAAAAAGCTTTGCGGTATGATTCCCAAGTATGCGTTGATTTGAGGTATGGGATCTGCCCGGTAGGTATATCAAGTTGTATAATGTAAAGCCAATGAGTTGTGTCCGAAGTACGCGTGGTAATCAGTAGTAACGTTCCCTCGAGAGATAACCCGATCGCTTCTCTAATCTGTTCACGTCCGTTTCCCAGCAGTGCTCCTTCAACGATCCCAATCTTGTACAATGGAGAAACCGACAAGCGAACTAATTTGAGCCTAATCAACTTGAAATATAATTCCAACAGTTTACCATCTCTATGCAGTTCTGATCTGTTTCCTTCCAGCGACGCGAGCTCGTAAACCTTCGCGATATTAAGTTTCTCCGGCCGATCTTGGTCCTGGATTGCATTTACTTCGGTCAAATACTGTACTAGCGACGAGTTTTTGGTCATTTTCGCGTACATCTGAAAAACGGCGTGTTCGGGATCATCGTCGAGGTGTAGTGCGATGTGCCATAGTAGGACATAGTCCCAGTGCGTTATGTGCCTCCAATGCGAGCAGGTATGGGATACTGCGAGATACGATTGTGGTGTGAGGTGTAAGAATATTGTCCTTAGGACTTCGAGAGGGAAGTCGGATAGATTAGGTGGCATTACATGGGAGGTTTAGAGAAAACAGTCATAAAAAAATGCAGTGAAGAAAAAAAAATTTGAAATAAAATTAGAGCAAAAATGAAGTCGACGATATTTTTTTTCTTTCTTTCTCTTGGTGTTGATTATTTTTGGGGGTGTCCTGGGTGGACGACGGGAAAGATTTTCTGAATTTGGGGGGAAGAACGGCCTGTGTTAATTGAAAAACTTGAAACTTGAACCTAAAATACAGGTTACTACTTAGTCATCAGAACTTCAATCGCCAGTGCAAAGTTCACAAAGAATCACCGCATTACTGGTAGGTTAACTTGAGAAAAGTCTGAATGTACTCAAGCTGAATAGGCTTAACTGAAAGAAAGTTGCTTACATCTACAGGTCATGCTGCCTTACGGATACCGGGCTACATATATATTGACTCCGAGATATATTCATGAAGCAATTTATGTCAAAACCATCGAAACCATCTGAAGCAATAAATGTGTCAATTACTGATTTTCGGCCAACAAACCTATGTGCAATCATTCTATAACTTGCTTTCAAAGTCTTTAACTTGAATCTTTTCTAATGCCTGTCTCAACTGATCTTCAATTCTCTCCGGTTTCGATGTAACAGGGTCCACAAACACATGAACGAACTTGCCAACAGCTTTTGCAGTTTCCCCATTTTGGAACACGCCCAAACCGAACTGAACCGACGAGTTGCCCAGCTTTTCCACCCTCAATCCAATAGTAATTTTGTGCGGGTACCCTTCAACGACATCTAAAAATTGCGTTTCAGAGTGCACCACAAGTCCTCTCTGCCCTTTCATGAGCGTGAACCCGCCATGGTCCAGGTAGTATTTGTTGACAACGGTATCGTAAAACATGTAGTACATGGAGTTGTTGAGATGCCCATACATATCATTATCATTGAACCGAGTCGTCTCGACGTAATGGTATGGGAAGTCGGACAGCTTTAAGGCAGGTTTTGTCATATGTCTTATTTTCGTCGGTGTCGTTGTTGTGATTCCGTTAACGAAATTGTGGGGTAAAACAAAAAACAAAAAAAAATTGCAGAGAACTTTCGACCCTAAATTTTTGCTGAGCCGCACATCGCCGATATAAATTACCAGCACAGTACAGTACAGTACTACAACTGGTTGTTCAAGGTTTTACAAGTCAACTCTGTCTATTTCTATTTGATATGATCGGGGTTATTATTGGCATACGGGGGTTGCCAGCGGTAGATGATTTTTATCACAGTATTTGGATTGGCCGTGGCAGTATACACGATATGCACCATTGTCAATAGACATTTAACGAGAACTGTGAGCGGGCAGATATAGCAGGTTGTTTATGAGCAAATATAGATTTCAGGTTTTTAGTTGTAATGGCCGGTATCTAGTGAGACTAGTTAGTGTCTTGCAGCAGTCAAAGAATAGCTGACAATGTATTGATATTAATTAGATCTCATGATTAGACTTGAGTAGGTAAATTTATATACTGCACACTATGTGAATTTCTATAAAGCAAAATATTAATATCGCTAGTAGTACTTAGTATCAGTTTTTGTCGACGGCCGAGAGCAGAAATAGTAGACTGGAATTACCGGTAAAATTAAAGCTAAAAGAACAATGAAAAGCTAGTAAATAAATAATGAGATTTGTAGGAAATGAGCATTAGCTAATTTATCAACCTGTTCATATATCTATCAGGTTCACCATGATAGAGAACAGCTTAATGTTGGTATGATTCAAAGCCAAATGTGACAAATATAATGCAAATATCTACTTACAGTGCCGCAGAATAAATAGAGAAATACATGCTGCGTCTGATCGGTCATGAATAACTAAGATTGTTGTTATTCATCCAACTTCACTTGATATCTATTAGGGGCATTATTTTCAATAACTCTTTAGGGAAAATGTGAAGTACAGATGTTACTTAAAAAACGTTGATAGGAAAGTAGATATTCTCAAGTTTGAAAGATATTGCAATCCAATAAATGATATTTTGGATGAGAACGAGGTCAAAAAACAAAATCATATCCTAATTCTACATAATATTGAGTAGACAGCAACTGACATTTAAAAAATGCATTAGTGGTTGTGATCATTGAAAATTGAGACTTTTAGGCTGGAGTATGACATCGACAAGAACAGCTGAAGAAAGTTCCATGTTTTGTATTTTAATTTTGGACCGGGTTTGAAATATATGAGTAGAGAAAAATGAGCAAGTATCAGTCCTGATTCTAAAAAAAGTGTATTATTGAACACATCATTGTAATATGACTAGTCTTTGTAACAAACTTATCAAAACATATATAGTGGCGTGAAATGTAAACTTTTTGGTTTGAAGTATTACCAGCTGTGTGAAAAAGGTTTCGTCAGTAGTCAGCTGTATATGAATCTTCCAGATGTCAGTTTGTAATACTCTGAAGTTATTTTGTATTCTTAATAAAATTTCCTAAAGATTTTATGCACGCTTAGACAGGTTTTTTGAGCGGTCCAAATTGTTGATTAAAATAGCTCTGTGATATTCAAACTATTTTTGTTTTATTATTCACAACTAAAATAAAGCCAAAAACATTTTGATATTGGTTCACAAAGATTCGCTGAGGTATATGAAAACATTGGCTTACTTTTTATACCCTTAAGAATTTTGAATTTAGCAACTTGGTGTTTAATATGACAGGTTGACTAGTCGTTAAGCTAACTAAACTATGATATTTTATATTAAAATATGGATAGTGCAAGTATAGCATATGTCAGTAACATATCACGTTGTACAAATATATGAATGTATGAAAAAATGAAAGTGCTACAACATCTGTAAATTTATAAATACAACACACATTAAATAATTTTTACCATATCAAAACGTTAGAGGAAATATAAAGCGTGTTTCTTATTGGAAAATATCGACGTAATTAAACAGTCTTTTGGAAGATATAAATTTTATGATAGTTCTTTGTTCAAAATAGGCAATTTGGTTTTTCAGGTATAACTGCAAATAATTGGGAGACAACTGACTAAATGAGAGTGATATTTTAACCATATAACCATAAAAGTAGGATTTTAAGCTGCTAGAAAGCAAATCATATATCGTATGAACTACATATCAAGTCATGGAATTCTAGTATTATCCACTCTCTGTACGTGATGGAAGTAAGACTAAGTAGCTCTAAATACTCACAATACTAAGACTTGGTCACTGCATTTGGTTCAAGCTCATGAAAAGTAAACGAATTTACCATGAATATATATCCAGTGTTTTTGATCTAAGATTGAGATACTGACTTTTCAGTCTTTTGAAGAAGTGAAAACAACATCGTCATCCTAAAATCACTTCAAACGAAAGTGAACGGTGAGTTTATAGTCATTTACGTAAATTTTTCAAATAATTGGAGTAAAAGTTTCTGGGGTATAATCCACCGCTTTCTCGGTGATTAGTCGTACTTATGCTATGTATTATATCACACAAAAGAATTTCTAATATTTTTGGTACATGAATTTTGAAAAATGTGCAGTACTTTAACCAGTAGAGGCTCAAGTAAAATTGTTAGATTGAAAAGTGAGAAACATTTAATGACAAAATTGTATAACATTTTTTGGATGCAATGAATATCTAATAGGGTAATATGTATCAACAATTTGTATTAGGAGACTTAATTGAAATTTCTTGATCGTGACGAACCTCACATCCTCATAATTTGATAGAAGATTGACAGATTTTGCACTAATCACTTTATTTTTTGAAAAATGAAAAGAATAGAAAAATTACTTCTTTGTGAATATTATACACATCTATTGTTCCATTAGTAGTAGAATCGAATGATCTTCACAATCAATAAGAGTCTTTGATAGTCGACATATGCTCTAGATAGCCATTAAAGGCTCAGTTGATCTATGCAATTAGTTAGAAGCTTCGGTTAAGACCCCAAAAATAAAAGCGACAACTGTGTAGCATTGTGTACTTTGATAGTAGTTACAATATTATGAGTTTAAATGTGCACAAGAAAACTTTTCTACTACTATGACGTAGAGTTTTGGGCTGAAATTTATAGCCTGTAAACTTCCAGCAGCTACTGCCTCTAAATTTTTGAAAATATTGCCTTTTGTAAGCTCCTTCATATTAACCAAAAATTTACATGCTTTAAACAGGATCTGTTATTGGAGAATATACCAATAGCACCTAATTTGGACCAACTTTGAGTAACTCACAGTATGCTGTAATACAAAAATAAAATTTTGGAGTAAACGCAATTGCTTAGCTGATGGCATTCCGTTCTCGCTGATTTACTCAAGATGGTTTTCAACATGCGCAACCAGTCATCTACCAAAATGCAGGTGCAGGGACACTAAGTGAGCTAGTTGCACTAATACCGATCTGCATAGAAGCTATCATTGCAGCTTGCCACCGCACCAAGAATATACGGTCAGTAGCTACGATTATAATACAAGATTTATGAGGAGCAGGGTATAACGTTACCAATGGTACTGAGAATGAGTCCAATTATGTTGCCATTTGGCTGAGCTAATTTCAATTACTATAGCTAGATTTTTAGAAAAACTTATTGCTTTTAACAGCTATACGTTTTTAAATGTTTTTGAAAAGTCTACATTGTTACGGATCTGAGCAAGTATCGTTACTATGCTTGTTCTTACCTAAGTTTCACTCGGATATACTTCTTTAGCACTGGATATATCAAAAATATATAAAAAACTCAAACCCATAAAGAAATGGTTTGATGGAAGGAAACAATGAAAAAAGAAAAGATTGTCAAGCAAGTATATTACTCTCTAAACATGAAACAAAATGGTCATATTACATTAAAATTGGTCTGCTCTCACTCCTATTCTGGATAAAAGCGTCTAACAATTTATTTGCTACTCTAGAGATAAAATCAACAAATTACGAATGATAAATATTGGGGTACACCACAACTATAACTATTAAAGAAGACTGCAGAAATTACACCAAGAAAATTTACATGACAATACTGAGACCAGTTAAAGGTTGATATAATTTAAGCACTTCAATATTTGCACTACAGAAAGATCCTTCGGCACATTAAAAATGTGTGGACAGTACAGCAATTACAACGATATTTGGGGTGCTCCTTAACCCAACTGAATTGCTTAAGGTAGAATAGTTCACTCCCCACTCAATAATCTGTTGGCTCTAGCTTTATCATTTTTGTAGTCTGAAGGTTACCTTTTCTGTTTTATTGTTTTTAGTTATATTATACGAAAGTAAAGAAGAAAAAAGCAATTTTTGGAGCTTGAACCATCGGTAAAGAAAAAAAGATACAGAATTGCTATTTTACAAAACATGAAATAATAATAACAACGGAATTTAAAACAATACTTTTGACACCTGATCGTTAACGCCGTTAGAAAATATAATGTAACAATCCGTACATAAAACTTTTGTTTCATTCAATGAGCCATGGGAACAAGTAAACATTCAACTTTCTATTGTTCATCTCGAGAGAACATAAATAAATTATCAAAAAGTAAAATATTGAATAACAGCAATGCAAGGTTGAGCAGCCACGATACAGATCTTAGCTAGCACACCTTTCTTATGTCGATTGTCATGTTGAGCTAACACTAACGAACAAATAACAAGGGAGATTATGTAATATCACCACATTGTGAGAACTTGTGAATTCCCTATTTTGGATTTCAACGGAGCACTTCCCCATATTAGCCAATACAGCTTCTAGGGAAGTAAAGTTGTGAAACAGATCTAAGTTTCTTAAATTGGAGGCATTTCAGTCTATTGCGAGACCATATCCTTCACAATTTTTTAATTGAACTTGACTTGTTGATCTCCAAATTTAGATAGGAAACGCCTTTTTCTTTAAACGTGTTGAGGCATTGATATCAATCTGAAAGGCCCTTTGAAAATCATATAAAATGAAAGGACATTACCTCCAAGAGATGAATCTCATACCAACATCAATCAGAATCAATCAACAACAAAGGAACACAAACAATACAAAATAAAATATACACAACTTTAACAACAATGAAATTTTCTTCTTCAGCTCTTGTTTTATCTTGCGCCCTTATTGGTTCAGTCTATGCTGCTCCTGTAGCTGAGCCTGAAGCTGCACCAGTTGCCGAACCTGAGGCCGCCCCAGAGGCTGCTCCCGAAGCTGCTCCCGAAGCCGCACCCGAAGCTGCTGCTGAAGCTGCACCTGCTCCTTGGCACTGGTACGAGCCTCTCCCTGGCGAGGCTGCTTACAGAAAGCGTAATGCTCAACCCTGGCACTGGTACGAACCTCTTCCCGGTGAGGCTGCTTATAAAAAGAGGGACGCTCAACCATGGCACTGGTACGAACCTCTTCCCGGTGAGGCTGCTTATAAAAAGAGGGACGCTCAACCATGGCACTGGTACGAGCCTCTTCCCGGTGAGGCCGCTTACAAAAAGAGAGAGGCTGCTCCTGAAGCAGCACCCGAAGCAGCACCCGAAGCCGCTCCTGCTCCTTGGCACTGGTATGAACCTCTTCCCGGTGAGGCCGCATACAAGAAGAGAGACGCTCAACCATGGCACTGGTACGAACCCCTTCCCGGTGAGGCCGCTTACAAAAAGAGAGATGCTCAACCATGGCACTGGTATGAACCCCTTCCCGGTGAGGCCGCCTACAAGAAGAGAGATGCTCAGCCCTGGCACTGGTACGAGCCTCTTCCCGGTGAGGCCGCTTACTAGATACAATTTCTCTACATTACCTAGTTTTTGCCTATAGATCTACTTTCGGATCCTGGAGAGCTGAAAATGTTTCTAGACAAAAACTGTAGGGTTAAATTGAATAGTAAACTTATGAAATTTTCGGTAATATTAATACAAAGGGGTTAAAAGGATAGCAACTAATTTGAGATAATAAATATATAAACAATCAATCTTTACAATACAATAAATACAATATTAACTGCACGTTTATAAAAATTAATAAAGTCAGACGGTTTGTAAATTAGAAAGACTGGATAAAAACTAACAGTAAGCCTTTGATAAAAGCTCCAACATTAAGATAACACATTGGTATAGCTACCAAGGACATGCTACTCTGTCTTATTCTAAAACCCTTTTTTACATTAGACCCCTATAAATAATAATTCTGTTAACAAGTTGGATATTTACAAATACCTAGTGATCTTGAAAGTAAAATTATCGTATCATTTGTTTAGCAGCTATACTTGGTACTCACAAATAATATGCTGGTATACGTTGGATATGCAATCTCACTGAAGTATCAGTACTTTGAAGATTTTATACGAGAAAATATTAACCAATAAAAATGCGTCTATTTTATGGATACTAGATTGGAAATTTTTTTTATTGCTACATACTGTACGTATGATTTTTGGGAAACATAGTAATTACAAGGCGATATATTGCTATTTAATGAATAGCCATATAGATATATATATACACATTAATCTTCAATGAATAGTTATTAGCTACTGGTACAGTTATTTTTGTCAAGTCTTTGTAGCCAGCACTCTGCGCATGATTTCTGGTATTTACTTAGAAAAACTGCTCGTTGATACAAATTCATTTATATCTATGCCTGCACTTTTCTCAATAACTGTAAATACGAAATCTATAGAAAATTACCATCATTACCGAGGCGGCCATAGTATCATTTCAATTATTCAGCAAGTCCTAACATACCGACATCTAAGCTACCAACTTTACGGTCCATAACACTATTCAGTCTAGATGTGTAAGTTTTCCCTCTATAAGATTGAAACACCGTATTATTAGCAATTATTGAGCTAGTCTGGTACGATATATAGACATTCACGGAACAAGTTTTGTATGTAAGAGCTAGCACTAGCTTTTACATATCACAATTGGCCCAATGGTCACCTTTAGCTAAAACTGAGAAATGTATAAAAACAAATAGACAGAATGGAAAACGATTAGTTACATTAAACGGTATCTATTAGGTTATATAAAAAAAGACAAAATTCTCAAAAGCGTTAAATAAAAAATGGTAAAATGGTAAGTACAGTACAGTAAAAGAATTTTACGACTAGATACCAACTTTGAAATGAAAACATCATGATTATCGTCATCATGTTTAAGCTGTCTTGAGTCCATATGAGCCCATTAGACTTATAGGAGTTCGATGTGGAAATCTGTTTTGTTCACTTGACGTCTTGGTATTGGAACCGACATTAAGACACGATATAAAGTAGTATAGAACATGTTCGAGTATCTTTTTGTTCCAGGAAAAATTAAGAAGCCCTCAAGATGACTTTATAGTCTATCGCTCGATACAACTGGATGTTATCTTATTCACCACAAAACAATGTAGCATGTGCGTGTAGTTATGATTGACATTTTTAGAAAATATACATTTTTTTGCTATATCACTATTCTGTCTTGTTAGAATTCGGGCTATTGGCACTTCGGTCTAAAATCTTCTGGAAAAAGCTTTCCAGCACATCTGATTGACTTTCAGGGCTTCTAAGTCCCAGTCCTCTTTGGCCAATCGGCGATCCTGTAACAGTAACTCTCGTCGGACTGATTCCAGGTCTTGCATACGCTGGCGAAATCGTGGGCGAACTATTATTGGACCCGGGTGTTATAGGAAGCTTGGCTAACGCAATTTCTTGATTTCGTATCCGCCGGTTCACTTCATCCATGGTCTCAGGTTTGATGGTTCCTACTTGTAAGTCTGAATCAGAGGGAACGCCGGGGACCGCCGTAAAGGCCCCGTAGTTTTGAGCATTACGCTTGAAAGGAGAAGCGGTAGTTGATTGGGCCTGCTTCGCTCTGGCGTCTAAAATGTCATGATTTTTTGCAAGAAATGATTGATAGTTTATTTTTGGTTCGTGTTGAGGTGGTGGAGAAGGGGTGTTGCTTATTGAAGATGGCTGGAGTGTTGCTATGCTAGTTTCGTATGATTCGACTGAGGTATCTGGTAACGGTTCGTCCCGCACTGCACTTATTTTGCCTATCGAATCCCATCCAGATGGAATCAGTATTTGCGTTTGATCAACAATGTTAGGAGTGACAGGTGGGCCGTTTGGTAGTTGAAGGCGTTCTGTTATAAGGTTCGGTAGAGCATCAGTGCTAGATGATGATGTATATATTAGTGATGCACCATAGGCAAAAGCAATCCGGCGTAAATATTGTTGTACAAAATCAATTGTTTCGTCAGAGAATGATTCGGTTATTAAGTGACTATTAGCGCAGATAAATATCAGATCCACCCCTATCGGAGTCTCAAACTGTCCTGGTTCTAATGGCATCTCGACCACATCTGAACTTGATCCAGGGATCACATATGTCTGCAGTCGGTATTTGAGATTTTTGATTGCTGCATTCACTATTTTTTCATCCACATCATTCACAAGACTTCTCAAAGTCTCTAACCAAGTATCTAGTTTATTTGCAAACCCGGCTGGCTTCTCACTCCAATCCAAGACGATCCCTATCACCAAGGGACTCCTCGATTCCATTTTTTTCTTAAAAACATTATTCAGCACAGGTTCTGGCGTTTCCAACGTGTAAATATCCAAATGCGACATTTTGTCCCCATGTTCATCAATAAAATCGACAAACGTATATCCTAAAGAAAACCCATTCGCTATCTTGGGAAGCTTGTCATCGCGCATATATGAAGCTTTCTGTATTTGTAGAATTAAGTCTGTTTGTGTCGTTTGAGAGGCCCCAACAAGAAACAAAGTGCCCGAAGGTGTCGCATTGGTGCCGCCTACTGACTTCAGTAACGAAGACCATAGATCTGAATTCTCAACCACCATTTCCTGGACGCGTTGCAATAATAAACACAAAAGTGGTTGAGGTTTCCTAAAAGAAGGTGATAGAGTTGGCGTAAGTGTAGTAGTAATCATTTATGTAAAGATGGGACATAAGACTTGGCTACATTAAGCTGTTTTTTTAGGCTCATGTCAGAAAACTTCTATTACGGTACTACTAATAAAATCTTTCAGCCTGAGATTTTATTCCAATCCCCAGATTGTTTTGTTTTGGATCAGTAAGATCTTTCATTATGTCATGGCACACCTGCGAATAATTAGTCCTTACTTTGAAACGTCAGAACTCAATGTGAGACCATACTGGGCTAATCGGCTGGTGTCAGAACTGCAATCTAGCCAGTTTAAGAACTGCACCATCATTTCACCTCCACAAGATGCAATCTTGAAAATGCATGATACCTTGGTCATTGAATCGCATCGTCATGAACCTCCTGTACCGGATACAGGTATACGGATCATTTTTGAATCTGAAGAGATTTTGGTTGTAGATAAACCTGCGGGAATACCTGTTCATCCTACTGGGCGCTATCGACTCAACAGTCTTACCAGTATCCTCGAAGAATTAGGGCACGGTCAGTTAGCACCTTGTATGAGATTAGATCGTGAGACATCAGGAGTTCTTATATTTGCGAAGCAACCTGGGTTGAAAAAATCATTTAAATCATTTGGAAAAGAGTATCTTGCACGAGTTCAGCCCGTGAAAGGAAATTCTTCTAGTTCAATTGCTGGAATGAAAGTAGGACTAAAATTTGATTGTGCAGAGCCAATTTTTGATTGTACTTTTCAAACGGGATGGGACAGATTTATAAAAACATACAACTCCAAATCATCTCTGACACATTTCGAAGTTATGTCTGGGATGCCAGATGGTACATTTATTATTAAATGTGCTCTTACTACCGGCCGTACTCACCAGATTCGGAAGCATTTAGCATTATTAGGTATTCCAATTTACAATGACATTTTATACAATTCCGCCGACGTTATCGACTTTTTGAACTATGTCAGAGACGAGAAATGGGATGAGGCAGAGAAAGCTTTTAGAAAGTGGGAGAGTGTACTAAAACAAGGAAAAGATAGCCGAGTTAATGGGGAATGCGAAGTTTGTGGGATGGAATTATTGGATAATGGAAATATGGAAATTGGACTACATGCTTGGAAGTATGAAGTCGAGATTGAAAATTCACGGTTCAAATTTGAAGCTGGTATTCCAGAATGGGCTGAACATCGCTGATTAGCGAGTCATATAGGGTATGGTTTCTTGCTAGTTTGATGCTACAATTGACTTTTTGAGAGATGCAAACAAATGATATAACATATTTGAAAATGTACAGCACATTTGCTTTTCTGTACAACTGCTAACAAAGTAAATATTCATGTTGTTACAGGCATGCTTAATGCGTACCAATAATGACCTGAGAAGAATACGTCTGTACAATATAAGTTTTTACCGAGCAACACTTTTTCTCGAGCACATAAACATCATGCCTTACAGTAAATCTTCGATACAATGATATCAGAAAATTCTTGTGTGGGGTACGCATTTTTCTATTAATGCAACTGGCTAAAGAATTGCAAAACACACTTCACACAGATACTTTTATAATATAGATATCCGGATACAGTATTTTGCCTATTTGAAGTTTTTTCTGTTCTAGAAGTAGATCTAGGACGAACGGTTTTGGGTGAAACCACCGTTGATCATAGATCTGCTGTATTGATAAAGGAATTGATTTTGGCTGTTAGGTTACGGTTTTGTCGTTTATCGGTGGAAACAAAACCACAAAGCTTGAGGGCTGACAAAATTATGAAATACTAGAGTATGGAAATGAATGATGAGTTTGTATTACAGTAGATTATGATGCGTGCGTCTGCAGTTTTGAGATGCTACCAAAATTATTGACTCTACTCATGCTATCTAGCAGCACATTATCATCAAGATTGTCGATATGCCTAAAGACGATGAAAATTGATTGTCACGATCCTGAAATTAGAAGATATTGTTACAAATTTACAACAGCTTTAGTTCACCGTTATTAACCTAAATCGTGCTAGCGTGTAAGGTACACAACATTATTTTTTCTAGATTTTCAGAATCTGCTCAGCAAAGTAGGATATTCTCAAGTTATACAAGTTTTAACGATATTTCACATCTATAAATAACTCTTGATCTTGAAAAGACAGCGGAAGTAGTTGGTGAGATGTTTTATTTTATAACTATGTTGTGGACTATGTAGCGCTCTATAGTGGCTAGATTACTGACACAACTCATCAATTTTTATTGGATCCAGACAATTGGCTCATATATAAACGTAACATAACATTCATCAGAGTCTCTGTTAGCCCATATCCACTCAAATTCCCAAATCCTTCCTACAACTATTGCTGTCCAGCTAACAATTTCTTGAGAACCGGGTTACACATTCCTATCTGTATTGTATACAAAAAAAAAAGTCCGCAACCATTTACCCATTTCCATGCGAACCCACCCAGTCTCTTGGATACGAACCACATATTTAAACCTCGTCTTTCTGTTCGTTAGTGCCCCTAGCCTCCCCCCTTGGTTTGCTGAGCAACACGTGCTGGTCACTTAGAATTGTGCATTAGAACGTAAGTTTGACTTTTTTTTTTGTAAGTTTTTTATATCGATAGAGTCTAATAATAGAGATGAAAGTAAGGCACCATAGTTGGAGCTTCAAGGCTTGATAGTGGTCTATATTGGTATAAGGAAGAATAATATAAGTTAACTATTAACTAAGCACCAAGTGGGAGAAAACAAACAAAAAGCGCACTAAAAGAATAATATTCACTAGTGGTTACAGAGGCTTATACCACTTAGTGTAATGCTTTACAGTAGTAAGTTTACTAGCAACCCCTCCAGGCTTAGCGATTGGAACTTTTTCGCTCACAATGTCTCAAATCAACAACTGTGCCTGCATTTTTCGGTTTTTTTGTTTTTTATCCCTGACGTGATTTCCTTGTTGGCTTTCACGTCTCTTGGGCAATATAATGAAATATAGTCTAGGCATGATATTTCATAGAAAAGAGCCATTTACTCGCCGATTCAGTTGTACTATTCTGTTATGGCAGAGACTGAACCTAGACTTACAGTATTTTTATAGAATATCTATATTCATGGTATCTTCTAACACTGCTTTAGAATTTGGAGATATTTGTTATCAGTTGTCTGTTCTGTGATCACGGTTCAAAGGATTTTGACATTTAAAGCAGAGATGAGATTTGTTTCATGATCTTAGAGCATGGCACCTTACACACATTATCCATATATCGATAATATATTAACTACCTCTGAGCCTTTTAAAACGCTCTCAGACATAAGCCATCTCAATACATGTCCATAATGTTATATTAGTCCATAGTGACACTTTAACAAATAAAAAAACATCTCCTTTACTACCTTCTAGCAGTCAAGCACAGCCCAGATGGTTTTAGATCGGATCTTCTTTCTTGGTGAAGATTTTATTTATATCTTCTTCTTCATAAAAGTGTATATTTCTTTTTCTTTTTTTTCTTCCCTCTTTCTCTGCTGTTCGGTTCTTTGATAAAGTTAAATTAACATTAAACTATTGTGTTATGCTTTTTTTCCCACTCAGTCTCCATCTCTAAATTCCATAGACTATTCAGTTATATAAACCCTTAATTATCTCTGCTTTTTTCCATCTTTTTAACTATAATCACGCGTGCTGTCTAAGTCTATTTTGAACCCATAATTAGACAATTGTAATTTGACTTCATTCTTTTCCTTATACCGAATAACTCAAATCAAGATCAAATCACTCTCAGTGTATAACAACAATGTCAGTTAGTGTAAAGTACGCTGAGCCCACCATCGATAAAAAACATAAAAAGCCTGCCAGAATCCATCTACACAATGAGTCTCCATATCCCAAGTTCAAGCCTCCTTTAACACCCTACGTCAAAGGAGAAACCTTACAACCCATTTCACCTATAATAAACTCCCGCTCTCCTTCGCCTTTCCAATTCCAGAACAATTCAAACTTTAATGCCATTAACTACGAAGATCAAAAGCTTGCTCCTGCATTTCATTCTTCTCCTAATATAACCTCTCTTGGGTACGACTATTCGCAGAGACAACCCCCAACGATCCGGCCCGAGGAATGTAGACCAAGACACGGGTCTACGGGGATGCTCGATGACCACTCTTCCTGTAGCTCGGATGAACGCCCTACATACTACGGTCCCCAGGACGATCAAAATTCGTTACTATACAGTCCACCGGCAGACAACAGATCGAGCTATAATAGCGGTCCACAAGACTACCGTCAAAACTACTACACTTACAACACCCATTCTCAAGGAGTAGCTGCATACCAAGAAACAATGCCAACTACGAGTCATATACCGCATGAAAATGTTACAGCATATAACCAAGATACTTCACCATACCAACCAGTGAATTTACCTCCACAACCATTCAATATTACCCAGCATGAACCACAATATTCTAACGTCGCATACAGAACCCCTGAAACTTATAATGACTACAATGGAGTGCAAAATTATAGCAATACAATGCCCTATAAGAACAATAGACCATCACCCCAAAATGAATTGCCCGCTGATTCTCAAAGCTCGACGCCAAGTGAACCAGCAGAACAAAAAAAACCTGAAAGTGGCGCAAAAACGTTCGAGGAGATGGGTATTCCTATTAGAGGAAGCACAAAGAAGAAGGAGAGTTGTACGATAATGTGATGAATGCGAACAGATGCGAGTTCAAGTCAATTTACACTGTTGATAAAATTCAGTGACGAATCATTTATACCAGTATATATATAAGTAACTAACCTCACTATAAATTTATCGGATATATCAATATATACAGGCCAAAGTTATCCAGAATGGTATTGTCTTAGATTCGATTGATGTTGATGGCACTACTTTTGGCTGTTACTTCCATGAAAACTTTGTTAAAATGTTGAGGTGTGAGTGCTGGAATATGGTAAAAAACACATAATAGGATCTAGTTTATGGTGTTGGAACAATGCCGAGCTGTAGGACTATCGTATTCGTTATACAATATTCAACGGTTCGAACCCATTGGTACAGAGGCTAAAGGCATTTCGGGTATGTAGTTTCGTATTTACAAGTATTGATTTCACTACTACATTCCTTCTCGTCATGGATATAATACGTCAGTTTAGTGTCAATAAAAATGAAAGAAACGGATTTCACTAAGCGTAAAAATTGTGATTTATGGCAAGCATACAAAAGAATGCAAATATTGAAATTCAGAATGTTTATTAGTTAGGTTAAATCTTGACATTATGCTATAATACAGTATAATATGTATCAATAAACTATACCGACGATGCTACACAAAGAAACCAGATGTGTATACTATTTATTTACAATTGATTGATCATGCTTTCATATTATACTATACGAGTTTATGAATATTGTCAATTGGAACTATTGTTAATCTTCGACTGATCTCAGATGGATGCAATGCCTATCTATCCATAGAACAGCAAACAATGTGTAATACCTCTCCCTACAGTATAAGCATAATGCTACGTTCATGTGCTCATCACTCTTATGCTTATATCCATATTGATGGGTGTTTATGGAAACAAACCGATCTATTTTATAATGAACAGTCAAGACATAAACCAGTAGTTCACTCCAAAACTTATGTACAGAGCGTAATTGTAGGAAACAGCTTGATAAATGCCATAATACCCTCGCTCAAACATTCCAGCATATAATTCTCTCAGAATGCTTTTGAACAATTTTTAAGCAAGCATTTGGCTTTAATACCTGTGTTTGAAGTTTTTGTGAAATCCTTAGCAAGGCCGATTTTTTCTGTGGCAGTAACCAAGAAGGATTGGATTTAAGTTTTATGTCTTGGACCTTTATCTGGTTCCGACAATGGATGGTGAGCAAAAGACTCAAAATTACTTTACTTCCCCTTCCTAACCTTTTTTTTATTATTTTATTTTGTTTACTCCTCCTGACTTTGTTTCCTATTTGTTTTTCTCTTCTTTTCCCTTTCCTGATCCTCAAACTATACCCTTTTAAATACCCTATAGATATCAAAAGTAACTATAAAAAGTATTCTTTTATTATTGTTTTTTTCATTTCATTTTATTATTTTTTTGTTTTCAGTCACGATCTTTCATCTACTATTGTTATCATGAGCAGTAACTACTTGCCGTCCCACCAACGATCCAACTCGCAAGCTCCACCCACAGACTCAGAGCTACAGCCTGTCGACTACCATGTAAAACACAATGCTCTATACCGAAGGCACTCAAGGAAAAAAAGTTCCCAAATTCTCATTGAGCCAATAGGCGAAGCCAATTACGTCAATCATGTTCCCTCTTCTCCAAATTTCGCCGTTCCACCAGCTCTACAGACAATTTACGATAAAGACTCTTTTTCAAGATCAAACTCAGTGAAAAGACCTCGCCAAGTTTCTGGATCTCCTCCTATCAGCGAAAAAGTCTCTTCATCTACCCAATCACCACAAGAAACCGAAAAACCTGAAAATGGAGATTCTTCCTCTGTCGCTTCATCACTCAAAAGATCAGGCTCAGTGTCTCGTAATACCCTTGCTTCTGGCGCATCTTTCCTGATTGCTGGTCAATTTTTTGCAAAACTTCTGACGTTTTCTCTGAATCAGTTGATTTTGAGGTTTGTTGGTCCAGAAACATTTGGTGCCAATGCACAGCTAGAACTACTCATTACAACTATTTTATACTTTTCAAGAGAAGCTATCCGACTAGCAGCTCAAAGAGAATCATTAGAGGGAAAACTACCTGATGTGTACAGATTTGAAGGTGGAGCTGTGGCAGGAACTCAGTCAGGAACCATCCAACAAACCATCAATATTGGTTTTGTTCCAATGTTTGTTGGCGTTCCATTATCAATGATTATATCATACGTTTACATTCACTACATTGGCATCAAGGAGTTCGATTTCAGGACCGTTCAAATGGCAACAATTATATTTGCTCTTTCATCCATACTCGAACTCATATCAGAACCTGGATTTTTGTATTATCAATTTCAACTGGAATTCAAAAAGCGCGCTTCGTTCGAATCTATTGCAATCTTTGCGCGGTGTGCATTGACCGTTATTCTTGTACTATTGGGCAGAAAGGGAGGTTCATCTAATGCCATAATTGCATTTGCATTAGGACAATTTGCATACTCTTCCGTTCTCGCCATACTGTACATCTATAACTCCATTAACGAGACTAGAAGGAAACCATATGAAATTACATATCCACGAGGTGTGTGGGAAGATGGGAACTCAGACACAAAAATCTACCTTGATCCAGAAACCAAGAAGTTGGCCGGCTCAATTTGGCTTCAAACTTTGTTCAAACATTGCTTGACAGAGGGGGATAAGTTTTTGATTTCAATGTTGTTGCCCATGGCAGAGCAGGGTGTTTATGCGGTTGTTGTCAATTATGGCTCATTGATTGCTAGATTAGTGTTCTTGCCTATTGAAGAGGCATTAAGAAACTTTTTTTCAAAACTTCTGGCTGTGCCAGTGACGAAAGAAAATAAAACTCTATCAATTAATGTTCTATCGGGACTTTTACGAGTTTATGCCTATTTGTCTATCTTTGCCGTTATCTTTGGTCCGATCACATCTAAATTTGTGTTGCAATTCTTGGTAGCCAACAGTTGGTTGAATACTGACGCACCTAAAGTGCTTGCTACATACGCATGCTACATTCCGTTCTTAGCTATCAATGGAGCTCTCGAAAGTTTTGTCCAATCAGTAGCTACACCTTCTGATATCAAGCATCAATCCACGGTTCTGCTAGCATTTAGTTTGACATTTGGACTTGCTGCTTATCTTTTGATGCGCCCAATTGGACTTGGGGCTCAGGGACTGGTGTTTGCTAATATGTTTAACATGGCCCAGCGAATCGGATGGTGCGTAATGTGGATTGAGCAATACCTCTCTCGCCTGCGATGGGAGAAATCAACTGATGCTTTAGACCAACCTTACGCATGGATCTATAAAGCAGCACCAAAGAAAGCAGCATTGTTGGCAGTCGCTGGTGTCTTGCCATTTGTATATATGGTCGGACAAGTATCGACTTGGGCAGGACTTGCCAAACAAGTTTTCTTTGCAATTCTCATTTTGGCTAATGTCGGGTATGGTGAAAAGGAATTGATCATGGAAGTGGTGGAGAGAAACTGGACGAGAGCTCCTACTGTGCCTGCTGCAGCTAAAGAAGAGGAAAAGAAAAAGCAATAAATTTTGTATTTTTGTTGAGGAAAAAAAAAACGTTAGCCCCGTCTTTTATATTTTATTTTTTTGTGAATTTGAGGAGCTTTGTTGCTTCTTTGCAATGTTTTTATAATCATGATAGCTTTATTCGGTGCAAATAGTTTTTTTTTTTCTCTGAAGAAAGAAACAAAACTGATTTTAACTTATTTTTCACTTGAAAATAAATATACCAAATACATTAGATTTTAGAATCCGTTATCCATTATTGTGATGACTCACTCAGTTAATGTTAATAAACACTGTTGTGGTTTGAGTAAGGTCTTATAGCGCTTTGAAGTAAATGGTGTCTCATTACCAAACACCTAAAAACATAAAGGGCTTTTAATGTTGAAATTAAAAATATGTCAAAGTATGACACTCTATAAAATTTAATGAGGGTGTGGTGCATTCCACTTTGGGATCTTATCAATCTTATCAATTCCATCTCTAACAGCCCCGTTTAATTGGCTGTGTCTGCATACCACTGTGTAGCACATACAACTATCCAAATTGAAGTTATCTAATAGTCAGCTTTATTAGCGCGTATTAGTCACGTACCATGTACAGTACAGACTATACTGTCAAAAGTTTCATGATATTGTATTTTACGAGTCTTTTCTCTCCTCTTTCAATTCTGGTATTTTTCATTATTATTACTATTTTTTTTTTCTCGTTGTTTTTCCAAGTCAGTTTAGTCTCGAGGCTCGTTCTGGAACAGTTTCTAGTTGGAAATTAGTCACTCTTCATTGGACCTTATCTCCTTCCTGTGTGCTGTACGCCGGTTTTTTGACTCACAAGATTTTTTTGTTTTGTCGTTGGCTTGATAGAAGAAAAGTAAGAAAAGAAAAAATAATAAAAAATTGTTGTTTTTTTAAAGCCATTCAAAAATAGCCGCGATAGGTGTCAAGGAAAGAAACGAATAGATATAAAAACGACAACAAAAGACGGAAGTTAGAATACCAAAAAACCTCTTCCCCCTCCGAATCACACTTAGCTATATCCAGCACAACCACATCATGGTTTCCAATTCTATTCTCACAATCCAATCCCACGTCGTCCATGGCCACGTCGGTAACAAAGCCTCCACCTTCCCTCTCCAGCTCCTCGGCTGGAACGTCGATCCCTTCAACACCCTCCAACTCTCCGTTCACACCGGCTACGGCCCTCCCATTGGCACCTGGCTCTCCGAATCAGACCTTCTCCGAACCTACTCAGGACTCCCAGACCCAGTCAAAAACTCATACACCGCCATTCTCTCCGGGTACCTCAAGCTCGACCAGGTCCCAGCCGTCGCCTCGCTCGTCACAGACCTCAAGTCCCGTGACAAAAACAAAAAATGGGTCATGGATCCTGTACTCGGCGACAACGGGAAGCTGTACGTCGACGCCGCCGCTGTTGTTTTGTATAAGGACCTTGTCACTAACGGCGTGCCTGACTTGATTACCCCGAACTGGTTCGAAATGGAACTGCTGACAGAGACCAAGTTGGACTCGTGGGAGGGCGTGGCAAAGGCACTAAAGGTCATTGAAAAAACAGGCGTCCCGGTCGTTATCTCAAGCTTGAGCCCGGGAAAACACAGCTCAACCGGGCAAGCTGACGTTCCATCCGACACCTCCGCCGCCACGATCGACGCATCCCCTGACTCCGAGTACATCTACACCGTCAGCTTCGACACGCACGCGACAGTTTTCAAGTACCCCAAAGTGACACGGTACTACACCGGCACCGGGGACCTGTTCACGGCGGTCCTCATGGACCGCTACCTCAAGCACGACTGGCAGCAACTCGGGGTTGCTGTAGATCAGACGCTGCAGGTGGTACAGCAGGTGCTGCGCATAACGGACCGCTTGAGTAGGGAGATTGGCGGCGACTATATAGGAGATCGGGAACTGAGGATTGTGGAAAGTAGAGATGTGTTTTTGGAGCTGGAAAGGAGTCATGGGGAAGGGAGGACGGAAGGGTGTGGGTATGAAGTTTGGAAGGGGAGCTTGGACGAGCTGGCGAAGTTTCAAGGGTGATTTGGATTAATTTTTAGACTTGCAATATATAGAGATTTTTGAAAATAAAATGAAGTTTTCACATAATACGGTGTATTACTGACTGAACATTGATATACCACCAGCAAGGTGACTTATTTCTCATTAGAATACGTGTACAAAGACGTTTTATTCATATCAAAAAAATGCTGAAGAGCTCGAATCCAGTACTACTTCATTTTATATTGAATCTACTCATACCTCCACTTTTTCGTTGCAGTTTTGATTTATTACTATTAGCGTAATTATGATAAATACATATACCCATTATTTTTTTTCTGTTTTTCAATTTTTTATTATCTCTTTCAAACTTCAGTGATCGAAGTGAATTCCGAGACCGATACTTTTTGCGATTTCTCGTTCAGTGAATAGATAGTTTCCACGACCTCAATCAAAGTTTTAGTCGCTTCTTCTTTCACGTCAGTCACTACTGCTTCATTGCCCGAGCTTCTTCTGAAGAAACTGATCAACAGTGCTAGCAAAAGAATCGCAAGTATGATGGCAATTGTCTTCAGATCATAAGCGCTTTCGACGACTGTGAATTTCTTATTTGCCTGTTCGTCTTTCAAAAGTTGGGAGTAGTTGATTACCTTTGCTTCTTGATCAAACGAGCCGGTCAATATTAGAAGGCTCTGCAAATTCGTGATGTGATCTGAGTTCGTAGCGATAGTCGTAATTGGGAAAGCATGGTGCTGATCTATCTTCACATAACTGTTCGAGGTTGATCCTACAGCCCCGAGATCAACAATGAGTAAATCGTTAGAGTTATTTGCCAAAACAACCACATCTTTGTCCACGCTTGAGCCTGGATTGGCGTACTTGAAGTTGGTCAATTTCTCTGTTAGTTTCTTCTTTTTGATTGTTCTCACTAAATTGGAATTGGTCTTGTCAATTACCACTTTATCCTTTTTCTCGGAAAAAGTGTAGGTAAGTTTCTTGAAGATGTAGTTTGTTCCGTCGTCAATGATCAGTAAAATACGGTTGTTGGGTAGTAATTTTCCGAACTTGATGTTATTAACTTGCAAATGTAGCAGTTCAATTCCTGATTCTAGGTCCAAAATAACCAGATTGTTGTCATTTGTCGAATAAAGAATCATGTCATCTCTGTAGTCTACGTTGTTGATTAAGTCCTTCTTGTCATTTGTCGTATGAACATAAACAACCTCCATATTCTTGTCCAATAGAACAATATTGTTTCCGTTGTCGTTAACGATTGTATAACCATTATTTCCAACATTTGTCAAAACTGCTTTCGTATAAATATCTATGCTGCCAGAGTTGAATAATGTGACTTCCTTGATAGGTTCGTTTTGCAAAAATGGCAGGACCTTCAAGTGCCCAAAGTTCTGCTTTGCTTTAACACTCTCCAGGTTTTTGTTAATCGAGACCAACACTGTGCTGTTCTTTTGGTCAAAGTCAATACATGTTGGGTTGTCGTGGTTGCCCTCAAATTTGATTTCCTTCATAACTTGGACACCTTTACTTGGAGTAACTTCCAAGAGCGAGATCTTGTTAGGCACACCATGCTTACCTTCACCTCCACCGCCAGTCACCAAGACTTCCGAGTCGGAAATGAATTTGCTGTCATAGATAGGGTATTTTAAATTGAAAGGATAGACACTCATTGTGAGTAAAGTCTTGACACAATTGAAAGAAGAATAAAGAGAGGAAGTATTGTAGTAGAAATATGAAAGAAGGGAAGGAAGGGAAAGTACAAAAAGAATAAAAATAATTCCGAAAATAAAAAGAAACGCAGGTAACACAGAGGTGACAGGTCTCATAAAACAAGGGCGCTAGGTGTGGGTTGTACCCTAACCTGAAGGCGGAATAACGAGACTGTCAAGCTTAAAACATAAAAAATCAGCCGAAGCAGTTAAAACAAGCAGTATAAAAACCTCCTTTGCATTCCAATTAGACCCATCCAGCCAACCATTTCAAGAGCCTTAGTGATGGTATACCTGTATGTATTTAGGGGTCAATTGTGTGTGGTAGTTATTTAGAGTTTTTGGTTTGAATGAACCACTTTTTACGGCTTTGACAAACTGGTGTTGGGTTTTTGTTTGAGTCAATTGGCATTATTCATTCGTCTCCAGAGTTCTGTGCACGAATTTTCGTTTCGAAACGGAAACTTCCACAAGACATTCCAAATGACTGGAGCTCACAGGTAGCAGGTTTTTTTCATAGGAGTTCGTTTACCGTTTTATAATATTTCATCTCTAGGTCACAGACTTCCCCAACGAGTTAACATGTCTTGAATATTGTACAACACGATGGCAATTGATCCAGCACCTTTTCTCATGTTAGCTGTTTGATTGTATTGCTCCCCACCAGAATCAGCCAGAATATAGTGACCATATAGTTATCGATTTATCACTATGCTCTACCTGCACCTGGCGTTGGTATTTTTCGATGTCACATAATTTATTGTTTTGGCGCCCTTTTACTCGTGAAGTGAATTAAGCCGTAGGCTACAACTTTGTAACACCTGAAATTTTCAATACAAAAGCTGCCATAAAACCATGAAAATTTCAAACCTAAAATATGAACTTTGTTTTACACTTTGTAGACCAGTTTGAACTTTCCGCTCGACATAAACCCCATCACCATACGCTATTCAACAACCAGTAATTCATTGCGTATCAATACAATAATAATACCTTTCTTCTTGCTAGAAGCAATTCTCTAGTTTTTTCTGGATTGATTCGGACATCTGACTGTAGGCACTTGTTTAAAGTGCTTGTATATTGTAATGGGTGAAGGCTTTCCGGCACAAGTTAAATCAAACGATCTAGATATTTATCGTATTCAACGGACCAAAAAATAGTCAGCCACCGGTATATCAGCTGTAAAAATTAGAAAATAAATGAGATCTTTCATGTAATTGACCTATCTTCTAGAGAACTATCATGAAAGCAAAGCTATAGGAAGATATAAATCATGCTCTAGCAAAATCAATCATAGTGCATCATTCCGGACTAGTACGATTTGTATGATAATACTGCTAGTACATATAACTCGAGATCTCTTCCATTAAAGATCCCAGTATCCCAACTTTTAACACTCTGTTTAAGTGTGAAAGGATAGCTTATAAACCGATTTATACACAATAGTATATATTCAACCAAACAACTGATATATCAGTTCAACAACAGAGATAGAAACGCCCAGTCCATCCATCCCTTCATCAATCGAAAAATCAAATCCAAATATACTTCCAAGGCCTAACCATTTATCACACACAGTACGTATGAAATCATTCAACCAGCTGAAAATTCTGATGCCCATAATGATTCTTCCCTTCATTCTCTGTTTTTCTCACTTTTTGTCGTGGACTCACGTCTTCCGTAAACAACTGAGGTATCGCATTGCATCACATCATATATTCAAACATCTAGTCTATAGATTACCGTATAACTAACTGTATACGTAAAGGGGGTTAACTATTTATTTATTCAGGTACTTGGGAAGCCCTTTTCTCAGTTTTTCCACGGCTGATTCAAGTAGTTCATCATCCTTGCAAACAGCAAATCTCAAATAGTTCTCTCCAATTTTTTCGTTCTCTTTTGTATAAAATTCGGTAGGAGGGATACCAACAACACCGAATTCTTTGATGAAAAAGTATGCTAGCTTAAAATCTTTCGCTCTTCCATCAACCACATCAGCGGGGAAAACATAGTCGTCAGGAATTTTCAAGTTCTTGAAATTGGCTAACACAAAGTAACCACCTTGAGGCTTAGCATAAGGAATATTGAGCTCTTCGAAAACTTTCAAAAAGATGTCGTATTTTTTCTGGAATTGAGCAATTTGTTGTTCATAGTAACCATTGGTATCAGCGGTAGCAAACGCAACTGATACCGCTTTTTGAAGAGGGGTGTTTACCGTAAAGCAAATTCTAGTGTGAGCGGCAGCAACGTAGTGAATAAGATGTGCGGGTCCGATAAGCCAGCCAACTCTCCATCCAGTAGCGGCAAATGTTTTACCCGCTGAACCCACAGTCAAAGTTCTATTTTTCAGATCCTCCGATAAAGTCGCAATTCTCGTAAACCCTCCATAGTGCAATCGATCATAAACTTCATCCGATAAAAGAATCAAGTTGTATTTTTCTGCCAATTCACCAATTTTCAATAACTCTTCCTTAGAAAACACTTTACCCACGGGGTTATGAGGAGTGTTCAAAACAATCATCTTAGTCACACCCTCAACAATAGTATTTTCCAGCTCCTCAAAATCAATGGTCCATTCTTCAGCACCATGTGTGCGCTCAGAATCGTCATGGGGAGGATGTAACGGCACGTATCTGACTTTTCCACCTGGCAGCTCAATGTTTGAGATATATTGATCAAAGAATGGCTCGAAAACAATAACCTCCTGGTCATTTTCAACGAAAGCTGTGAACGCACTGTACATTCCTTCATTAGCACCTGCAGTTACAACAACTTCAGTCTCCCAATTTACATCCCAGTTCATGAGAGGAGAGTAAGCTTTAGCAATTGCCTGTCTAAGAGCAGGAAGACCTCTAGTAGGTGCATACTGATTTAGACCGGGAGTTGCCAGTGCTTCCTGAGCAGCTTTAATTGCAAAATCAGGTGGTTGATAAGAAAAGAATCCTTGTCCTAGGTTATCAACAGGCATTCCCGATTCAGCCTGAACAGCAGCAGCAGTCTCATTAATGATTGACCAAACATCCTTTTTGGAAGATGTAAAACGAGAAGCTGGCTTAATTGAAGACATTGCTGCAGTGTGTAATGATTTTGTGTGGAGGAAAAGAAAAAAGCGAATGGTAATATCAATTTATAAGATTTGATCGGTATTTTAATGGCCAGAAATGATTCATTTTAATGTGGAGCTTACCTAATTTCACGTGAGTGAAGCTTAGTGAAAAGTTCCCGATATGCGCAAATCTCTCGGTAAACTGTGAGTACAGTAACTGATTGATTAAGTCTTCTTAAGGTCAGATAAAAGTCTCTGAACTTTTATCGATAGCTTCGATAACAAGAAGGTTTCCACAGGTCAATGTGAAAAATCTAACCCAAAAACTGTGCTATTTTTTTTTTCAGTATAGCAATACTACCAAAACAAACACCGTTCAATCTTGTCACCATAATTCATATATTAATCGCAGCTTTGGTAATGTAATATCCCTGAAATGAGGCGATTTTCGCATATTTTAAACAGTTCAGCTTTCGTTTTTCAATAAAATCTTTACACACAACGACACAACTTACACCCTTCACAAATAGTATGTTTCTAGAAGTATGGAATATGGTAAGCTATCAAGCTAGTCTTTCAGTTATGCTGATAGGCTACTTAAGTGCTATTGTTGGTATATTCTATTCTATAGTATTTATATTATTCTATATACAGATATATGATACAGCATGCCATTTCTAACAAGGTAGAACTGACTTTGATCTGCAACCTCGTAACGTAATCTTAAAATTAATATAATAAAACAAATAAGTACAGTTGAAGAGAATAGTTTAGTTTTACTTAGCTGCCTTTTACGGACGACTATTTCAACGTACAGTACATGTGTATGTATGACCTCCCAGTATACTTATGTTTTCTGTCAAAAGGCGAAGCAGAATACCGGTGTTTTTAAATAAACTACTAACTTAGGCTCAAAGTCGTTTTAGATTACACATAAAATTGAATAGTTATGACAATGATTATGACAGTCACAAGAAAAGAATTAACGAAATAAGGCCGACTGCTTTACTTTGTGTTCCATCTTGAACAACAGTGACTGGGAAATAAATACGGTAGTTGGCTTTTCGCTCTTTCTCCTGGAAGAGACTAGAAGCCATTAGGACAACACCAAGTTCTAATGCCTCAATTCTACTCTGCTCCACCTAAAAGGCACTTTAGCAGGCCGGCCCTACCAGTCAGGCCTTCTTCACTACAAATACCTTCTATCCTCATTCAGTTGCGCTGCTAAAGAGCAGACATAATTCAGTCACTAAATATATATTATTGCTTGAATCGATTGTATTAACCTTTATCTTTCCTAAGGACATACCAGTAAGTCTAATAACCTGGTCGTCTTGACAATCAGGTCATACAACTATAAAACTGTGACAGTATGACTAGCTGCAACTAAGCCAAACTAGGAGAATACGACTGTTTTGTAGAAAAATTTTTGAGTCCCTGGGAGCCAAAATTGAAATAAGAGCTATCTAATATATCTGATACACCTTCTGGCATCAAATTATAAAATCGCCTGCAAGCCTGGTAGAGCTTGAAGTCTTGAATTCTTCTTGTGATTATCAAACCCCTGAATGTTTTTGTCGTTATTTGATATATTTTGCCTGCTTGTTATTAGGCTCAAAATTTTTATTTCTTTCGCCAAAATTGACATCTCCCCTCATACACACAAACCAAGCTCTTGTTACTCTCACAATTGACCACCTAATACATTTAAATCACAGTACTGTTTATTTGAAATTAATATATTCCAATATATGTAGTAACCTCATCTAAATCGCTGGCCACGCCTTTATAGCTGTAAGAGCCTTTTTGGATTTAAGTTTTTTCTAATTATTCATATTCCCAAAAGGCCTATCAGACTTTATGGAAGGGAATAATCAAATTCTTACCACATAATATTATCATAGATTTTTAATCCACTTTCGACCAATAGCTAGCAAGTATTTCTGATTTATAAGATTGTGGGATATAACATGATATCAAACTTTGCACACATTTCGATATAACATTTATATGGAACATGGATGCCTCTAGCTACAACAAGCTGAACGCTGAGCAAGAATAATTCCTGACAATTTCTAGATTCACAGTTCTGATAGCAATTTCTGGTTTTATATTTTTTTATCGCGACAATGTATTGTAGCAAGACTTATTGTCTCAACAGCTTGACTTTCTCATACATTTCATACTGCAACTCGAAATCAAAGATATACGAAACTGCTCGTGGAAACAAAATAGAAGTTAGAGGTAGTAAGAATGATATACAACAATTGAGAAGATATTAAAAGCGGCGAAGCGGTTACCATAAATAACTTTTTACAACATATGGGCAATTTTCAAACTCTGGAGGAATTTATGATATTGGTATATTTACGCGTTAAAAAAAAAGATTTGAGAAACATGTAAAAGCCATATAATTTGCACCAAAAAGCTGATTTTAGGTAGAACTTTTGGGCACAAAAATATATCAAAGCTGTTATTAAAAACAGTGGTATCTCATTTACTTATCAACTTTCTTAAGCTGCGAAATTCTGCGAGATTCTCTCATTTATTTCACTATTAGAGATGCTGCTTAAACTTCAACTTGGTAGCACATCAGTGTTTCTCGATAAAGTAGTAAATAATATTTGACAGATTACAATCATCCTCAGTTTCATTTCAAATGTGATACTACTTTACAAGAGTCGCGTTTTTTGTGCTTTTGGATTTACAAAAAGGTATAAATATTTTAATTAAGAAACCCGTAAGATTCCTGTTTCTTTCCTCTTCTCCACAACACGAAAAATCCTCTGAGACAAAAATGCGCGATCAAACTTATCAAAGTTCTTTTGTTAATAACGTTGATAATTTGCCAAACGGTACTATGGATACTGATGAACGCGGTTTCACTGGACGCGTCTGCGACTACATTGGCACGTTCGTTGAAAGAATCAAAAACGCGATTCACAGAACTGAAGAAGCTCTTTTCAAGGCTGCGGCTAATCATTATGTGCTCTCTGATGCTCTGGAAGTCCACAACTTTCTTCAACAGAGCGACTCAATTGATGAAGTCAAACAAGGTTACAAACTCATCATTATGTTATGCCTCCAGATCTGTAAGTAGATCTTTTTACATTTTCTCAATTTCAACTAACTAATATTTTACAGGTCTACAACATTCTCTCATGTCTGAAGATGCTACAACTTTTTCCGCCGTTCCAAACAATGAGAATAACAACAATTGGCAATGCAACACCACTGCGCAAAACGAACCGGTCAATAATTTCCCTAATGGTGTCGTTACTGATGAGATCTACGATAGCATTATTGCTTATTATGACACTCATTTTCCGAACACCAACTCTGACAATCATGATAGTAATGCTGACTCTGACAATTATAATGATAACGATGATGCCTATAACAACAACACCTATGGTAATAATTTTCAACAAGAAAACCATGAAAATAACGTCAACTACAACAGTTATAATAATAATGCTGATTACAACAGCAATTATAACGACGTTAACTATGGCAATCATGAAAATTGTGATAACCATGATATGGGCTATCGAAGCGATGGCACTGTTGAGATTGACAACAATGATAATGCAACTGCAGATGTTCACATTTATTCTGACCCCATGCAAAACCAACCCTCTGAAAATTTCCGTCCCCCTCCTAATGCTGAGCATTCCGGCACTATGTTTGAGGGGCCTGGCGTTGAAAATAATTTGAACTTCAACACCGCCAAAGACACTGCTTTCAGTGCTTCTTGGAGAACTACAGATGGGTCAGGTTATAATAACTCAAATGTCAGAACATATGATAGATTTTCTTCTAAAAGAAAAGTTTTCTCAAATACTCGCAAACTTAGACCAATGTATTTGTCGTCTCGCAGACATCGAGTTTTGAAAATTACAACTGAACCAAATTCATCTAGTCAAAAACATTACAGAAATATTGTCAATGCTATCAAATTGTTGGAGTCTCACCATCGACCCTGTCGCAAACGCCCAGGTTTTACAAAGCTAGGCATTGAGCGAGAAGTGTTGTTGAGAACTTGTGCAACCCAAACTTTGGTGGACTACGGCCTTCGTATCAACCGGCAGCTGAAATTTGCTCGTTTATTAAGAGACCAGCACATTAGGCGCAGGGCAATTATTCGCACTAGACGATCCAGTTCTACAGCTGATTCCAGCATTCCTGCGAAGCAGTTGTCACTTAATGGCTTTGAGCCAAAATGTCGTTTTGGTAATGCAGAAAATGTAGGGCATCAGCAAGTCTCAAACTCCACAAGTTCTGGCCGCAAAATCCAGAACTCCAAGAGACCTCGTTTGAATGCCTACCAGCAAAACACTTTCCGGCGTCACTAATTTTTGACATACCCCGACTTGCCCGTGTGTTTCTTTGGATCTTATTACTCTATTGTCTTTTCTCTATGTGTTTTCCCTGTTTGGACTTTCAATTTACGTTTTTTTGTGGATTTTGGAGGATAAAAGTTAAATTTTCATTATTTGTTTTGTTTCTCTTTTTGGGGCCGGGGTTTTGAAGGTGTTGACCCATGAGCATAACAATTAATTGAACGTTTTTTATGGATACTCTCATTAGGTGCTTATGGAGGATAGAAGCAAACAGGCTGATTTGGTATTTATTTTGTTTTTTTGAGCTGGATTGGAATTTTACAGTTGGGTGGTAACGACCCGTGAACGGGATTTGCAAACATTGAACTCATACGGCGGTGTTCTTCCTAATCATCTATGTTAGTTTTGTTGGTTTTGTCATGTCTATTGGTACTTTCTTGATTTTGTTTTTTGGAGCGGTATCTATCCTGCTTGTTATTGGAATGTGTTGAAAAAAAATGAACAATAATATTAGATATCAAAAAAAAAAAAAAAAAAAAAAAAAAAAAAAAAAAAAAAAAAAAAAAAAAAAAAAAAAAAAACAGTGGAGTATTACAAACTCATATTTACATTTTACAATTGACAGTCTTTTTGCAAGAATTGACGTTACTTTTTATTTTTGGACATGCAATACCAACATACTAATACTAGGAAGACAAACCCCAATCTCCAAAATTATGAGTTCATGTGCAAATGGTTGAATTATTTGAGTTTTTAGAGATTTAGACCTTAAGTCTACTTCTATTGGCCAGCTATTTTTTTCAATAATAAGAGTTTTCTTATTGGTTTCCGTGCAATTTCAAGTAAATCTCCTGAATTCTACAGTAGTCTGTAATTGTAAAGACCTTGTTCGAAATGTGTACTACATACAAACACCTTCATAAAATTCAGAATAGCAATCTCGGACTACTGCTATGTTATACCGAATATGTCCTATACAGCTTCTAAACATAATGCACTTCTTCCCTTTTAAACTAACAGTAAATTGATATGTTTAGCCTGAACATTCCGGAAATTTGATTGGATAACATTCAGTAACATTTTTGCGTTCCATACATACCTTGTGGACTGAAAGCACCGTGAGCACCAATATCTTTCACTACTGGAGTCAAACAATGTTAACTGCCCGTTATATGCATTTGAAGTGATTGCTCGCTTTATGGGAGGAATCAATGAACTGAACAAATTATTCCTTTAGTTGATGTATGATGACCATGTTATGCTGCTAAAAGGCATTGCAAATCTATTGTTTGAAAGAAAACACCGTGCCTTGTGAGAAGAGAAGTATTGAGCATAAGTATACTATAGTCAACGAGAATGCATGATCAAGAGTGTCTAATTATACCAATATTCAGCATGTATATTCAGTTAACTAGTGTGGAAGAAATTTTGACAAATTATCCAAATATATGGACAGTTTGGAAAGAACTCTGTCATATTGTCAATAAATGTATTCGAATTTTTACAGACGGTAAAACCATACAATAGTGCCGGTTATCACACACTTTACAAGAATTTTTCATTACTGTTTTTAAGTCCATCAATGTTTTAACTTAAAAGTCTTTATGAAATCTCAATTCTGAAAAAATTCGCAAGAAGTTGCTACGCACAACGCTAACAAACTAAGTCTATCAATAAGGTATAGTTATATTCTAAAACTTGTCTAATCATAAAACGATATATCCGCACACCCCCAGAGTGCAATAATTGACCATTCAAATATTAAGGGATATACAGCACTCTTCAAAAAAAAACTGAAAGATACACAAAATTGACTTTGATTTAATTAGCTTTATCCGTTCTTTTCAATGATGCAATACTCAGGGTTTTAGTGCCACTATAGAGCATTCCACTGACTTGTTCCTTTTATAATTCTATATCGGCAACAATGAGTTACATATACCATTCTGTTACTGTTACTATTATGTCACATCTACCAATATTTTCATCTACTTTCGCTCTTTTGCCTGTTATTTCGATGTAGGTAGTTCAACCTTTCAAAATGCGTTTTGCTATAATACTGTACGTGAAAATGCAAAAACTCTTTTTTGGCGGTTTCTTTTTTATTATTATTAATTCTTGAGAACCGCATATTCCAACTTTCAACATGCTTTCTTGGAAACAAAAAAATAAAAATATTCCCAAAGTGGGGCATTTTTTGCTGTAACATACTTATCACGAAGTGGATAGCCAGCTCATACGTTGAGCCGCTAAACGGTTGAGATTTGAAAAATTATTCTATACCGGTATGTAGGAAATTCTGATCAATGTACGTACAGTACAGTAAGTTTTTGATCTGGTACCAATACAAAAAAAAAATGGGGGCATACAATAGGGATTATTCACAATTTAATACTGGTATGATAATATTGTTGGTTAATATATGAATCACCTCCACACTAATAAGCGGACCAAGTGATATAAACACACATCCATCCATTACTTTCTGACCATATTTTTCGAACACCCAGCCTTCTCTTTCCCCGGTTCCATCCCATATTTTTGTTATTTTTATTTCTATTTTAATAGGATCCAATATTCCCAGCATATAAAGATTTGTACAGGTAGTACACACTCAAGTTTACATTCTCTAACGTTACACTTTGCAGATCTCCCAGTTCCATTCCAACCCCCCGGCACACACACCCTCACCTCCACCAAGTGCGTCCTAGTATATATACACGTAGAGACCAAAGGGACCCGAAATAAAGGAGTGCCTACGCTGTGCAAAATCATTAGTTTATATAACTGTCTGGATAGAATAGTTTTGTGTATAGTTTATTTAGCGGTATAGTTTTTGTGTTACCAAACAAAAAAAGGAATGCAGGGGTCGACCATAACCAAATAACATCTAAATGAATGAATGAATCTAAAGATAAAAATAGAATGACGTCTGTCTTTCCGAAATGAGGTACGGTATTTGCATATTGTGGTAGTGGAATAATTGGGTTTGGGTTTGTGCTTGACTTGAATTGAATCGACAGATTAAGTGGGATTGCCGAAATTGGAGGGAGGAAATGAGGGTTGGAATGGAATGGACTCAATGAGGGTTGGTTGTAATGGAAGTATGAAATGTGCGATTATGGAGGTGCTTTTAGTCATAGTTGATGTTGATTTGGCTTGTTTGAATATTTTGTGTCTGGGACATTCCATTTAACTCATATGTCCAGGCCTACAGGTTCTTCTGTATTTACATCTTTATTCAAAAGCCTCCACATTTTCATGGCTCGCATTCTTTTCAGTAGCAAATTCTGGAGTTTCTGTTGGAATATTAGATGCTTTAGCTGTAGAATGCAACCAGTTGGAAGCAACTGGATTTGATTCTTTAGTCACTTTACTTTCCCCGGTTGGATGCATAAGCATAAAATTCAAATTTTCTCTATCTATAGATACTGGTTTTTTTTTGATATTGGATATATTGATTCAGTGTATACAATGTATAGATTTTGATATACCAGATGGTATCGCTTCATCCTTCCTGTATATGTAGATTAACTAATTCAAATCATGGAGACCTTGACAGAAGTACGTACAGTACGCACAGTACGTGTGCACATAAAAACCTTCGGAAAAATTCACAAAAAGTGTTTTCTAATTTGCAAGTTCTGCAATCACGTATGACACATCTTAACAGATTGCTGAGATATCGCATTCAATTACGATAGATTGATAAATAAAATGATTCGTTGGTGTACACTGCACGCCTGTTTTGTTATGATAAAAAAAAGTAAGAGATTGTAATTTTCGACCAAAACTGTCAGCAGTAATGTAGCTGGTGATTCTTGTTCAAAAAGTGCGGTAACGTTCATCAGACCGAAACATGAACTAAAGTTAATTCGAGTAGTTATAAATCTACCTAACTCATATCCAGTCCCGCTACATAAAACTACTGCACAGTACAATCATTGATTTTCTTTACGTCTTATGATATACACAACCACTTAGTCCAAGCGATCTCCACAATCACTTGAAATCATCCCCATCTTTATGCCAAAAAAGAAGATTTCCTGTCAGCTAAACTTAAGTGGGGCTTTATAGGATCCCACTTCGGCTAAAGAATAACTCATAGTTATGCTTAAAGCTCTTTTTTTCTTAGGGCCATAAAATGTATTTGATTGGAATCATCTATATATTCAATGCATATAACATATGTGCATTTCTGTGTTTGTGTTTGTACTATAAATATCCTTTTGCACATTATATATTTTGTATTTTGTTAGCTCTCAGTTTACTCTCGTTCTTGAAGTTGTTACAAGTTACGACATCGTTTACACATTGACGTATGATAGAAGCTGGCTAAACTCAACCCTTCCATTAGGACATGACATAACATTCACTTCCATTTTAACCCATTTCACACATCATCTACATACACTTCACACTTGACAGTTGATACTACACATCGTAGCAAACCAAAAATTGAATATTTTTGTGAAACTTGCAACATTCCAATCCCAAACGTCAACAGCACCCCCCACATTCCAGCCCCTTGCATACACCTCCACCCACACCTAAATTACATTTTCATTGCTATGTTTTATTTCTCATCTATTCTACCAAATCGTGTTGTAATATTGTTCGTGCCCGTATGGTTGTGCTCGTTTTATGTCCTGGTCGTGAACTTTCGCTTCACTTGTTTTGGAGACTCAAAAGGCAAGTAGTGTAGATATAGATTAACTGTGTCTGTTTGGATATGCCATGACAATGCCTCTATACCGATACAGCTATACAACATACAAAACATGGGCCAAAGCAATCCAACCACAAAAACAACCCCATAAAACCTACCGGCCAAGTCCATCTCCATACAATTACATTTAGCACCACATTCCTAGCCGCCGATGATCCAAGTTAGGCAAAATGCAAATAGTCTCATGTTATTCATTTGCTCATTTATTTATTTGTTTGTTTATTTCGCCGCTCTTTTGTTCTGTGTGAAGGTCCCGAAATGGGCTGTGCTGCCTGCCCCGGTCCAAAAACTAAACAAAGAACAGCAGAGCTTGAGACTGTTGGATGAACACTAATACATGGCTAAGTTGTATTGATAGTCCGCACGGTTCGTGTATATGTTTGTGTTTAAACATGTTTTTGAGTTGCTAGCGGCTGGATGGACTGTTAGCATTCATTAGAGATGTCCAAAAATTGATAGTTCCAGTTGTGTACCAAATTTATTGGCGTGAATCTTGAGATGAGATCGAGAGATCTGTATTACTACTGTACTAGCTGTGTTTACTTTAAATTTTTCTTTAGCAGGTCATCATTGATCCGAGCATTCTGTGTCATTATGCCCAACGGTAATCTCTCATTATGCCCTGTCTAATCTTTTCTTAAGGAAGCCATAACGGGTACAACAATATTTCTTCTCAAATGCATTTTCAAGTTTGCGCTACATCCCTATAGCAGCACTACACACAATCCAAATATTACAAAATAATAATCCATAATTTTCATTCATTCTTTTATGTTTGTTTAATTGTTCTTTTTATATATATATTTTGGAAAGAATGAATCGGGGTCCGTTCATATCTAAAGAAAGAGACGAATAAACAGGGGAGCGATCTGAATCGGTGTGGCGATCGTTTACTGTAGGCACCAGGATTTAGCTTGTTGTTGTAAATTTACACTTTGGATTTTGGGATAGGGGCTATAGAACTTGTGCAGCTAGCTATAACTTGGACCCACCTTATGTGCCAGATAAAATCACACGATATCTTTCACAGAATCACAGCATATAATTTTAAGCTTTATAAAGGTAACTCCACCAAATTTGAGATGATTGTATCATAATTCCATTTATTTCCATACCTTGGTGGCTAAAAGACATATAACAAGTATTGAAAACATGTCCAGGTGACACGGAAGCTACAATACTCTTTCTATCAGAACAATTATCGTTCAACAATACCGAAGGTCTTAGCTTGTGTATGTTACTGTTACACACAAATCACCCCATCTAATCAATTTAATCAGTTTCCTGATTGGGAGATGTTCAAGAAACGAGGTATTTAATTGGCCAATCACAAAGTAGAATTGAAAGTTATAGTTTTTATTGCTGCTTTGAAAATCTTTGTATAAAATTAGAAGCAACCCCAACCATTCATCCTCGCTCTTCAGCAATTATACCAACAATCAATTCTATTTGACCAATTTCAACATCATCAACAACAACAACCCAATTTACAAAGTTCAAACTACAATTCAAATATCAACGCACACACATTAGTCCAAAAAAACAAAATGACATCTGTTTCAACATTCTTGAACCCAATCCACCTCCTTTTATTCTCCTTCCTTTACGGCCTAACCCTTTACCAGTCCTTCATCAACGGCATCGTTGCCTTCAAAGTTCTCCCTTATGCCCAATTCTCCACCCTCCAATCACACCTTTTCCCCATCTACTTCCGGCTCCAAACTCTTCTCAGCGCCATTCTCTTACTTACCATTCCCACCGACAGCACCACCGACAAAAAACTCTGCTGGGTGCCGTTGGCGGTGAGCTTGCTTGTGTCCGGTGCCAACGCGACGTTTATCATGAGCTTGACGCAAAAAGTGATGGCGGAGAGAAGGGAGCTGGAGGCTAGGGATGGAAGATCGTGTAGAGAGGACCCAAAGTCGGAGGAAATGGTGAGGGCGAATAAGAGGTTTGCAAAGATTCATGGGGCTAGTGTGCTGGTTAATTTGGTGGGAATTGTGGCGATGACTTGGTATGGAGTTTTGCTTGGGGCACAACTTTAAGCATAAGAGGAAATCAATATGTGTAAATATTAAGTAACAAAAATCAAATATAATATATTAAAAAATATAAAGTAAAATCTAAATATCAAGTGCTATAGGCTAAATCTCATAATGGATTGAATGTTTGTGGTACAATTACGGTAATGTATGAGCGGGTAGAATGTAGTTGTACACATTTGTCATTTACCGCATGTACCAGTTACTACCAGCACTACCGGAACCACTGTATTAATTTTTTTGTGGGAGACAGACAATTGAAAAAGGAGTCGGGATATTCCACTTACCTATATGGTAAATTTATACACAGACAAACAAACACCCCCTTGAAAGAATCACACATATAATTGATCACCCACTTCATCCATTGGTCTTTTATTTGTTTATTTGTTATTGTCAATTCCGATCGCATACTACTAAATACTGAATGTGGGGAGGAGGGAGAGATGTTTGGTAGTTGGAGCTGGGGTTGGTCCAAAAATGTCACCTTGTGAGACTTTCTGGGTTGAATTTTGTTGACGATTTGAACTCAATTGCAGGTTTTGATTCATTTCAGACTTGTTCTGTTTGTTCTGGTTTTGTTCTTGATCTATAAGTTTTATGTGTCTGGTTTGTTTAGAGAGAAAGATTAAAGTGTATTTTTAGGGAGAGAAGTAGAAAAAAAAGAAAAGTTTAGGTAGATCTGGTCTCTGACACACACATATCAATGAATGAATGAATGGGTTAACAAACTAATGATGATAGTCTACTTTTTAGAATGTTTATTCTTATTCAAGCCCCAATTGATCTTGTTCAATCTATACCAACAGTACTATTCTTTCTGTCAAAAGATTACAGCCCAGTGTAGCACAAGTCCGGAACACAAATTGACAGGACAGGACAGGACGGAACAACAAATCAGTAAATAACCACAAAACAGTAGAAAATATTTCCAAAAATGGAAATAAACTGCAAGTGACAACCAACAGTCAAATTTCCCAATTAGGCCATTTTGTATACCCAAACAGAATTCGACCACACAAATGCAAAGTGAAAAATTTACCCCTTTTTTTTTTGATTTTTATCTTTTTTTTTTGTTTATTTTATTATGGGAAGGAGACGGCACATACAAATCTGTTTATTTGTTTATTTTTGTGTCTATAAATATTTCATTCCTAAACTCCTTTCTCTACTTGAGAATTTACTTTTTATTGTTGTTGTTGTTGTTTCTTTTTGATTTATTATTGGGTTTATATAAATACAAAATATCCTGCTTTTTTATTCTAATATTTTGATATTTTTGTTCAGTTATATTCATTCAGTCGTTCATTCATTTATTTATTAACTTATACACTCATTTAATCATACGCTCCTTTAGACAGTCGCTCCTTTAGATCATTCATTAAATCGCAGCATATCATATCATATAATACCATATCATATCAGCATTTGCATTCAAATCATCATCGTCATCATTATCATAACCAATAGTCTATTACAAACAGGTATATTCGCATTTTCATTCATTCGTTCAATCATTCAACCAATCAATCACTAATTAGCATTTCGCATTGTTGTGTCTTTTTTCAACTATTATAAACAACAACAAAAACAAACATATCCACAATCACACATTCATCCAACAATGTCAGACTGCTTCTCCGACGACACTTTCGAATACTTCAAAACCCTTCAAATCCAAGAACAATCACCACCAACCCCAATCTCTCCCAAACTAATCTCCCTCCAACCAGAGCTCAAATGGTACATGCGACCCTACCTCCTCGACTTTCTCTCCGACGTTATCCACACCCTACACCCTTCCTCGCCGGCACCAATCCTCTTCCTCGCCGTCAAAATCATCGACGCCTACAGCTCAAAACGCATCATTGCCAAAAAACATCTGCAGCTACTCGGCGCTGTCGCCGTGTGGATCGCACTCAAAATCGTGGCCAAAAAATCAAGAGTCGCCGCAGGCACTTTGGACCGTCTGGTTGGGTTCTGCTGTGGCGTGTATGAACGTGAAATGTTTGTGCAAATGGAGTGCCATGTGCTCAAGACTCTTGATTGGAATTTGGGGTTTGTCACTGTCCCAATGGTCATGTCGTGCTTGATCCCCGAAATTTTAAATGGCACCAGCGCTTCAGCTACCAACACCAACAACAACAACCAGCAAGAAGAACAGGAAATTAGAAATCTCGCTTACTACGTAGCCGAGATTGCGCTATACCATCGCACATTTCTGAACTTTAGAGCATCTGTCGTGTGCCAGGCAAGCGTGCTGGTCGCATGCGAGCTGTTGAGAGTGGGCAAACCTCCCGTGCGAGTCATGATGGCAGGTATGGACGATGAAGTGGTGGAGTGCATGAATTTGGTCAAGAAGTACGTTGACTGTCCCACCAAAAATGTAGCAAGGAGATATAGAAAGTCCCTGGAAAGGGTGTGGAGTTTACAGAGGTACATTACACCTCCTCAATCACCAATTGAGGTTTGATTGAGTTTTGTTTTTTTCTCTCTCTCCCCTGGGTCTACATTTTATTTTAGCATTTATTATCGGTATGATGGTTTCTTGTTTATTTCATTTCATATCCTTTTTTTATTTTATTTTATTTCATTCCATATATAGAGTTTTTCGTCGCCCCCCCCCCTTTTTTTTTTTTTTTTTTTTTTTTTTTTTTTTTTTTTTTTTTTTTTTTTTTTTTTTTTTTTTTTTTTTTTTTTTTTTTTTCTCTCTTTTTTTTTTTTTTTATTTTTTTTATTTCATCTTTCTTTGACAAGTTCGTGTTGTTCTATTTATATATTCAAGTGTATATAACAAGTTTATGTATCTACAGGTAATTTCTAATTTCTAATTTTTAATTTATTCAATAGCTCCTCGATTCAGTTGTTTTGTTCAAGCCAAGTTTGTGAATAAGAAAAGATAATACAATGTACCGGTAAGTGTGTATCGGTATGAAAGTTTAAAGGTAAATGAACATAATTATCTAAATCGCATCCCCCCTTTTTCATCGAAAGGGTCCAATATTGTCTCCTTTTTATATCTCTCCCTTGATAAATATGTGTATGTACAGTTGTTTCCAGTTCTGCTTGCAAAAGATAGTAGTCATACAACGTACGTACACAACACTCAGCACAGTGACTAAAATATATATACAGATATATTTAGAAGAAGCACCGATTGTCTTTTTGCCACACGTATTTACGTATGCGTGTATCGGGGTGTGTGATTTTACATAAATGTATCCATGTGTGTAGTGTGTTGAAAAATGAATTTCTGTTCAATGATGTTGATATGGATGGCCTTTTATGGATTGTTTCTTATACTACTTATATTATATAGTACGTTAATATGGCTTGCGTATTTTTAGATCATGCCGATGATATAGCACAGCTTTGTATATATTACTAGGAGTGACGATTGGGCCGATTTTACTATGTAAAAGCCCAAGCCAGGCCGAGCTTTTACATAGTAAAAGCGGCCCAATCGTCACCTCTATATATTACACACTATACCATAAAATAGATTACACTTTGATGTTACTTTCATAGATTGAACGTCTGAATCAACTCCTGTTTGGCAATACGTTTAGTTTTTGCACACTTTGTATACTCTATTTCCCTTTGCATAGTTTGTATTTTGCCGAAATATGTTATATGATTTTGGAGTAAGCAACACTCATTGTTTTTTCGATATACTTTTAGTGAAATACTGCAAATTAATTTTCGTTGCAAATTTGTAAATGAATTACCATTTTTCCAAGCACACGGTTTCATTAGTACTTACTGCATATTCTTTTCGCCTTTCTTCTATTTTCCAGAAAGTGTTAAATATTCCTATATAATATTTTTGGTCACAACAATTTTCCTTCTTCCACAACGCATTTATCACTGCGTTTATAATCACAAAGCCGCCCCAGTAATTTTCTACTCTCTAAATCTGCTGGTTGGTTAGAGTCTATATAGGATGTTGAGTTTGGCGTGTGTTTATTACACTTAGATAAACTGGAGCTGTATACATGAGTACACTACGTACTGTACTGTACGATAAATTTTTCATGCTTTCAACAGGAGCATTTCAACCAGTAAACTATTACCTAGCCGATTATCACAAATAACCCACTTGCACTACTAAAAAAATAGCAAGCTGTCTTGAGAATCTTAAAGTAATTCAACAGTTCTCGCTCCCATATGTTGGCCAATAGCTTCAGCACAGCTCAGATAACCGATATAAGCTTTCAGAAGAACTCTGCATGGAATTTTTTCCCCCAATGATCATTCGGGCCAATTGTTATCACCTGTCTCGCTGCACTTGACCAAAGCTATCCAGGGACATCTTGTACACTTTCTTTTTTTAGCGCTGAGATAAACTAGTAACAGGCTTATAACATCTGGGAATTTTTATAAGTTCTGTCCCCATCGTACTATAAATGCGTTTATTAAAAATATGTGTGAAGTTTCTTTGACATGAACCATAAAACGTATTTCCAAGTTCGATATTCAAAAGTTTTAACCGAGTTGAATCTCTTTGTTAGTAGGTCAAAAAGCTTTCAAAAGTATTTGTGTACTTAAATTTCTCAGAAAATTTTAGCGTATGGTATGAACTGAATTTATTAATGGCTCCTCCCACTGTTTCCTAATTAGATTGTTTTGCCAGTAAAAAGTACTTCTAGCAGTCAGAGGATTTCTCAGTAGTTTTTTGCTTCATCTGGCTGCACTATTCTATCATTTGTAGTCAGTGTTGCATAAGTAATGCTGTATCACCGCTTGTGTAACACGAACCCTATTTGAGATTGTAGTTAGTGCTCTTTGCATAGCATTTCTGCTATCAAAGGTTACTGGCATAAGCCAAATTCAGATTACTCTCTGTTCTCTAAAATTTTGCTGCTGTTAGCTTAATATATAGTTTGGTATGGAGTATTTTTCAAACTAGAGTTGAGTGTATTAATACAGAAGTGATGTTACACAAAATGCTCGAAGTCATACACAGAAAATATCACTGAGCCAAAAGTTTGTTAGCTTGCAATGAGTGGTAAGTCTTATATTCACATAAATCTATTATCTTGCGCTATCTTTGTATTAGTGTGCGAAAGACTAGATAATTAAATTTAATGTAGCTTGAAACGGGGAAAGTTGTACTTGAAAGCGGCAAATGAATATATTCAACGTTTTTCTAACGACTTTGTTGATGCTTCGATATAACGTTAAACGGCTACCTATTTTTATACCAATAATCCTATGCAAGTACGGTACTCCATTACCCCCACGATAGCGTTTAGCAGGCTTTACACTAAACATTTTCAGATCGTCCTGAATTTACAAAAATCATAGTTAAGTACAGTAAAAATAAAATATCACAAAATTCAGCAATTGTCCATGCACAATCGGGCTAAGCTTACCCAGCATAATATACTGTAACCTTGAATTTTATTAGACATTGCTTGATGTTAGGCTTATGTTATGGTCAGCATTACAGCACATTGAAGCCCCGAGAATCAGAGAGCTTTTGCTAATAAAGAGTTCTCGAAGAACAAAACACCTGAAAATTAAAGAAAATAAAGCACTATAAATCATGTATTAACCCGACATAGCTGAAAGATTGATGATATCAAAAGGTTTGTTATATACTTTAGAGTGAAATGCCTATTGTCAAAATTCCAATTGATATAATATTCCTGGAATGCTACAGGAACCGCGACTGCTCATAAGACCCTTGCATTAGAGGCTTTCAAACGTCTTCTATGAACACGATGGAGATTGAAAAAACTGTCAAACTTTGAATTCAGCTTAAAGAGAAGGTTAATAATGTTTGATATGACAATTTGTTGATATAAGCTTTAGAGAAATATTTCAATTGGCTACTTTTAATCATATTAGCTTAAACAAAAAAATACTCTTATTCAGATAAAAAGACAACATAGGCTTTGATAACTTATAGAAGTGTATTCTCGTATACGAGTAAATATCAGCAATAATTAAAAATTTCCGGACGCGTCTTCTTCTAATCACCACACCTTCATAAATAATAACAGTTAAAAGAACAGGTAAAGAAGAATGAATGTACATTATCATTATGGTGATTCATTAGTGATGAAAATTTACAAAGATTGTAAGTGTATTTTTTCTTTTGTAATCCAAACATCATATTGTGTAAGGACTAGCTCGAGGTTTTTGTGAGCCCATTTACACTAAAATCATCATCGAGAAACACGGAAGATGTATATACCGTTCAATCGAGTAGCTTGACAACTACGCATGTAGGTCGAAACATCAACTTTAACATAAATACTTTCACTCTGTTGTTTACTTTTTCGACACTCACCACCAGAGTATCGCGTCTTTCGATATTGAATAATTGGTTATGTTGCGATTCCCTCTTTTCCCTCCGTCTTTCCTCTTATATTTTTCTTCTTTCTCTTTTCTTTCTTTCTTCTTTTTTACTATCATCAATCGTTCATTCTACAGTTCTCTAATACAGTCAATAAAAATTTCAAATCACCTTAACAACCTGAGAATTAACAATGAAAACTAATCAAGAACAAACAACGTCGCAAAGACAAAACAAAGTCGGTTTGATTAGAAAACCGCAACCTGCAATTGGACGAGTTCCTGTCAATGCTATGAATCCTCCTCCCTTGCAACATCCTGACTTAGGACAGGCTCCCATCCTGGCCAAACAACCTGTCGCAAGACAAGGTCCTGTCCTTGTTCGTGCATCCTCTTCGCGTCTTGCAGAGGATCCTCCCCCTTTGCAACACTCTGTCGCAAGACAAGCTCCTATGTTGGCTCGCCCTTCTACAACTATTGGCGGAAGATTTGATCCTCCAGAACCTGATGAAGATGAAGATGAAGATCCTTCTCCACGCAGAACTCTGATCGCTGGAGATTTGGTCAACATTATGAAGCAGGTTCAAGAACATCCTTCAGTCTCCATTAACATCTTGGAGCCCGTTCTTGATGACATTCAAACCTTGACTTCTATCAATGCTATTCATAATCAATATTTGTGGATGATTGGAAAACTAATTAGTCTCCGTAAGTATAAACGATATTTTTCTTTCTATCTCCAAGAAAATTTACTAACATTTTAATAGTGCCTGGATCCACATCACCCGGCGAACCTGTCATTAACACTACTATTGCAGCCAATGAACATCGGTCCTATCCCCGCAGCTCTTTCAAAAAGTGGCCCACTGTTTCTATTGGATGTGACCCTATCATTGTTGATGAATCAATTTTAAACACCGATTGTCCAAAGGAAAATGATGAAGTTGTTCAAGTAGACGGCTCGCATTTGTCTGAAGCTAACTTGAGCTCTTTTCCCGATCCGGGTGTTGATACTTCCGCATTTGATTTTGGGCCCACGAGCTCTGACCGTGATCACGAGCAAACTGGTACTAAATTAGCAACAACTAAAACCCCCCATGAGGACAAAGCTGATGAAAATACACTCAGCTTCCACTGCAGCTCAAGTAAGTCTGTCAACGCTTCTTCACTATCTGGTCTAAATAATTGTGACCCCGGATCTGCCGCAACCAAAAACCGATGCTTCTCAGGTATATTGAGGGGAGCAAAGAAGCGCAGTCACAGAGCTCTTGGAGCAGACGACGAAAGCTACTTGAGAAGCAAGGCTCAACGCAATGCAAACGGGCAACTTTCCTATGCATGTGTTAGTCGTATAGTACAAAGCTCGAACAAAAAATATGAAACTTCGGGCGATGTTTACAGAAAGCTTTCTGCCTCTGAGTTGAAAGGAAGAGTATTCGCCAACCCCCGCAAAAGAGCCAGAACCAACGACACCCATTCTAGTTCTGTATCAAGTCGCTGTATTACTTTTGACAATGGTGAAAGCGGCCAAATATTTTACACCCCCAACGGATTTGAGTTTCCAGGTTACGAATTCGAAAATGTGAAATCATCACATACCCCAATCCACGACACTACAGGATATAAAATCTTTACAGATATGATGAAAAATGTCACACCTTCCCTTGATAAGTCAGCCAAAGGCAGTGTGCAACCAACCCAACCAACTCAACCAACTCAACCAACCCAACAATCTCATCCCGTTCCCGACACTAGTTCCAACACAAATGCCAATGCTGATGAATTCAATCCCCAGGTTGCAGATCAGTCTCAGTTCCTTCCTGATGTGGTTGCGGAGTCTCGAGGAGGCGCCCCTCTTGATTCCAATACTGCTGATGGAGGCGAATCTACCAACGAAATGTTTCCTGTATTTGGGCAACCAAGTAACGAGGCTTTACCTACTCAATCTAATTCTGGCTCTAGCCCTGGTGTGTTTTCTAGTTCTGGACCCTCCACTAGTAACGAGCTAGAAAACACTCAGGGCGATTACAACATTTCTGCTCATGCTACTTTAAATCCTGTCAATTCTGGTTTGGTTTACGACTCTGACCCCATTAATGGAAAAAATGGTACTCAAAATACACTTGGAACCAGTTCATACATTCAACCTGATCCTGAGGCACTCCGAAAGTCTTCCAAAAGAAACATTTCTGAGATCTCTAGCCCCTCCAAGCCTAAGGGAGCCGGTGACCATAGCCCTGCAAGTGAAGTCAAAAGATCCCATAAAAGAATGAAGACTAGTAGTTCCAAAGGTTCCAAGGGGTCTAAGGGTTCCAAAAGATACGTTTTCACAGATATCTCGCGTAAGGCAAAGAAGCTCAAGCGGGATAAGTCCGAAACTGGAGTTTCTAAAAACACTGTGCACCCCAGGGATCGCGCTAGAACTGAGATGGAAAAGGCATTTGAAACTGCTACTAGCAGTACCGAGTTTTCTATTAGTAGTATTGATGATTCTGGACCTTTTACTAGTGTTAGAAATAATGGATGTGTTGGCTTTAGTGGAGGTGTTGAAGATGTTAGAAGTAATAGATCTACTACCGGATGTGCTATTGATGGACATGCAAAAAAAGAATCAAGCGACAGAGGAAATACCAACTGTACCCATGGTGGTAATCTTGGAGCTGCCAAAAAACTTAGAACTACTACTGGAATTACAAAAAAAAGTCGTGCAACAAATAAGCTTGATTCTTTGAGTATGGAAAGAATTTCCAACAATGAATTTAGCAGTAGAGGTTCGAATGGCACCTTAAGAGACTGCACCAACTATGGATCTGGCGGCACAGGCTCTCGTACCACCTTTGGAGGAAACATCAACAATTTGTTTGGCAATTCGGACTCCAATGTCATCTTTGGAGGAAATACCAACAGTTCTTTTGGTAGCTCAGGCTCTAGTACCATTGTTGGAGGAAACGTCAACAATGCATTTGATGGTTCAGGCTCTAGTACAACCTTTGGAGGAAATACCAACAATTCTTTTGGCAATGCAGATTCTAAGACCATCTTTGAAAAAAACTCCAACAACTCGTTTGACGGTTCAGGTTCTAGTACCATCATGGGAAGAAATACCAACAATTCTTTTGGTGGCTCAGGCTCCAGTACAACCTTTGGAAAAAATACCAATAATTCTTTTGGTAACGCAGGTTCTAATGCCATCTTTGGAGGACACCCCAACAACTCGTTTGACAGTTCAGGTTCTAGTACCATTTCTGGAAGAAATACCAATAATGCTTTTGGAAATTCAGGCTCTAATGCTATCTTCGGAGGAAATACCAACAACTCGTTTAAAGGTTCAGGTTTTAGTACCCCCCTTGGAGAAAATGCCAACAATTCTTCTGGCAGTTTGAGCTCTAGTACCACCTTTGGAAGAAATACCAACAATGCTTTTGGCGGCTCAGGTTCTAGTACCACCTTTGGAGAAAATACCACCTATGGTTCTGGCGGTGCAAGCTTTAACAACACCTTTGGGGGTAACGCCAATGATACGTCCGGAAGCGGAGGCTCTAATAGATTTTTCGGAGGAAATACCAACTATGGTTCTGGCGGTGGAAGTTCTAGTAGCACCTTTGGAGAGAATATGAACTATAGTTATGGTGGTGCAAGTTCTGGTGGCACATTTGGTGAAAGTCCCGGTTATGTATTTGGCGACGCAAGTTTTGATAGTTCTTTCAGAGCAGACACATGCATGGGGGTAGACAATGACGAAATAGAGGAATTCAGTCCCACTGACATGATGGAACTAGACACCGTATACACACCCCCACAACCAACCTACCAGACTGGACCACTTGGATTCCCCCGAATTCCATCCAATCATCTTCCTACCGTTTCATCCAACCTCAGGTACGTCACATCAGCCCGGTCTGACTCACCTCCTGCGCCAACTACGCCGCCCCGTTCTGAATCCTCCGGGAGCTGGCCATCTAGCCCAGAACAGGGGTGGTTTAAGTCCGAGACAAATCCTCCTTTGGAATGGTACGGGCGCTGCTGAGATTTGTTCCGGGGTTTATTTTTGGCGCTAGCTTTGGTGCTGGTTTTTTTTGTTTGTCTACCATTTTTAGCATGTCCGTTGGCCACTTTTGTTTTTGACAATATTTACTATCTTATGAAATTTAC
>JAJMKR010000036.1:13152-39168 GCA_030563945.1 Geotrichum australiense | reverse complement strand
GAGTTTAAAAAATTGGCTTTTGGTAATATTACTTTAAATTTGGACGGATGTTGTATTATGAAAAGGAAACAGAAAGAAGAGTCGAGGTTGGAATTAGTTAGATTTAGTGATCTGTGTTTGGAGTAGGGATGATGAGGATATGGGCATAGACGTCGGTAAGACGGTATTTATTAGTTTTTAAATGATGATTTAATGAAATATGCATGTTGAGGAGTTTGAATCCGTAGATGACATCGTAAACACATGTTCCTATTTTGTAATATAGTATACTGGTATGGCTCCTTATTTTCCAGCAGAAATCAAAGAAGTGTAACAACAGAATCTGATAATTAAAACTACAAGCAAAACACATAGTATCGATATAAGTGTACAGTATGTATACTTTATTTAGCCAGCTTTTCTCGCAGAAGGAACTCTTCAAATACAAATGCTTCAACATAAAAGGGCAGATATAAAGCAACTCATAATAAAGATCAATACAGTCAAACCTATGCATACACATAACCGATTTTTGAGGAAAAAAATGCTTAACTGGTGAATATGCTTTTAAAGATTGAGGAATGGGGTATATTTACTATACACACAAAAATTTCAAAATGGCCAAAAAATGCTTAACCAGTAAAATATCCTTGTAAATTTTCATGTGTTTGCACAGGTTTTACTGTAAAAAATGGCGACATTAGTATAATTAACAATAAATATATATAAATCAAAAAGTATTTTTTTATTCCAATTTTTATCATGTATGGTTGAGAATGACCAGTGTTCTCTCTAACTAGCAGCCCAACTGACAACTCCGACGATTATAGAATGCACCTTATCACTCACATTCCAACTCTCCAACCCCCTCAATACAACTCTAGACACCCAAACCAACATAAACACAAAGACAGGTAACCAAAAGTACAAGAACATTCGGTCGTTCTGTATTTTCTTCCTTTTTTGTTTCCACAGCTCCAAAATCTGATCTTCCCCTATCACCTCTTCTTCTTTATCTTCCTCCTTCTCCTCTGTCTTATCTTTAGTTGTCACAAGTTGTTGACTACTACCTTCTTCGACTTTTTTATCAGGCTCATCAATCACTTGACTAGAATAGTCTATCTGTGAACTTTCCCCTCCAGGGAAAATCTCTTCATAACTAGGTGGTTCTATTACCTCACCTTGAGGCAAAAAGTTTCGATATATAAAATTCCATAAATGTTCCTCTCCGTTTTCATATAAGCTTGGGCTTGGTAGCCTAAAGTCTTTCCATCCAGTAAAGTAAGATGTAATAGATTTGGGGAAATATCCTTGCTCATCCTCCACATTATCTACCCTATCTCCACAATCTTCAACGTTTTCACTTTCCGCTGTCTCAATATCTTCGCAAGAATAATCGTCTTCACCATCTTCAGTATCATCATCTTCATCTGATATATATTCATAAGAGGTCGAGCTCAAATGTGAAAACATCAAATCCTTGTACGTCAATTTTGTGTAGGTTCTCTGTTCAGGTTTTGCTCCGTTTTTCAAAAACAGCTGCACCAATTCTGACCGTCCATGCAATGCCGCAAAATGCAACGCTGAGTAACCGCTTTTGTCTTGAGCATCTATACCGCATTTTCTTTTAAGTAACTCTTTAGTAAACCTTGGTAAGCCTAAGCACGCACTCAAATGTAACATAGTTTGACCTTGTGCATTTGTAAGTTGCCAATTGGGCAAATATTCAGTTTCGCAGGAATCAATGAGATCAACGCACTTCAAAAGTAACGCATCAAGTTTTTCTAAAGAAATTCCCTGTTCGGGCCGCTCTGTTGTGCCACCGACAATCCGACGTGCAATATCTCGCGCATCTTCCAGCCGTCCATTCATCTTAAGTCCCACAACCTGTAATGCAAGCTCAATGAGTTGGCGATCTGTATCATCGAAATATGAAAACACTTGGGGTTCGGCCATCGATAGCGCTTCAAAAGTAACCACAACTGGCCCAGCTACTCTTGATGGGGGCAGAGTAGCTACAATAGTTGTTGAATTCCAACACTGAGTGCTTATAGATCTGTTTTCTCCGAACTTAGCCACAAGCCCATTCACAAAGTTATGACCCAACAACGTCACTTCGATACCACCCCTAATTGATCCCGATCCTGGAATGATTCTCTGAATTACTGGGAGTGATGACAGGTCTGGCTGAATTTGAGGTATCCATTCTTCAACATGACTAAGTGGTGAAATGTGTGTAGATATTAATGGTGACTCTTGTTTAACAGGCGACATTGGCGAAAAATCGAAATTTGGCGTTCCTTCTGTAGATGATTTTTTTCGGGGTTTTTCTTCGTCATTTAGTAATCTTTTGTTGTTTACATTTGTTGCAATTTCTGTAGATGTTAACGATTTTGTGACAGTTGTTGTTTTATGGTCGTCAGTAATCATAATGCTCTTAGTTGACCCCTTGGCGACCACATTTCCTTGCCAATCTCGTATAATGAATAATGCTCTAAAACCGTTTTTTTCGTTGTGGTGACGGCAATAACACGCCATTCTCATTGGAAGTTCTAATTGTTTGATTCCTTCTTCATTTGTGGTGAAATCTACAACTTCTCGACAGTTAAACACAATAGCTCTTTTTTCTCTATTCCAATGTGCCTCTTCGATTGGTAATGTGTTTTTCTTCCTGAAAGCTCTTTTTCTTTCTCGCTTCATGCAGCCTTGACATATACTAACAAATTTTGTTGGGTCGCTATCGCAAACTACAGCTGTATCGATCATCAAGCTTCCTGGCACAGGCACAAACTCTTCTTTGAGTTGAAGCTTAGGTTTCGAAATGGTGTCTGCTGGTAGATGTACAATGGTTTCAGAAGGGATAGGGAAGAAGTTCATAACAACTTTAATCTGGGTTTCTACTCTTGATTTCGAAGGAACATCTTGGATAGAAAGCTGATATTTTAGGCCTGTTTGATCTGTGTTCCAATCGTTTGGATCAAAGTTAGCAAGATATGAAGGTATAGGAGCAGGGAGCTCTCGACCAAAACGAAATTTTGTTAATGCTTCAGAGGTTTCCTTTTTCTGCTTTTGCACTAGTAGCGAAGTTGAATTTGGGTTCGAATTTGAATTTGAATTTGCAACAGATGTGTTTGATTCCGATGATGTCGTGGGTGCTGTAGATGAGGATGAAGCAGGCTCGCAACTTGAAGACGAACTTGATGAAGCAGGTGATGAGTTATAAAACATTTCCATGTTCAGATCTTCTGAAAAGTCGTAACCATCTTTGATAAGGAAGTGGGTGTCACCAGCGAGAATGTTCTCCATGTCGAAAGAACCAGACACGTTTATCATGATGGATGGCGATAATTAATAAAAAAAATTGACTATATTGCGAAAATATATATCGGACGTTCGAGATACGCTGGTTTGAATCTGACTGATGAGGCGAATTAGTTTGACAGATTTGCTAGATAAAGATTCGTGATGGTATATTTCTGGATAGAAGAGTTAAAAAAAAAATATTAAAAAACAGGAAAAAAGGAAGGGAAAAGGAAGAAAATGTTGAAACCCTTGACCAATATAAAAGTGTCCTACAATTTTTGAGTGTGACCTACAGTAATAATAATTGCTGTATCTCCAATGCAACTTTTGCTGGGTGGAATGGATTATAGTGGATAGGTGTCAGCGTCACCGACAATGGCGACTGTCCGTTTTGTTGTGTAACCAGCAAGCATTTCAGTACTCGCTCCACACCGCGATCTCGGCAATATGCACCATAAACCGGATATGAAATCACAATAGGCTGGATGGTACCATGTGTATTCTACAACTTATACTCTACGTGTTGTGAGTGTTTTCATAAACAGATTACTGTCCAATACTTGGTCTCTCTCTCTACGTATTGCACTCTACTGTAGATATATATACATAGTAAGTCGGTCAGTCGGTCAGTCGGTCATTCCAAGAACAAATATAAGAACACTTTGAATCAACCCATCGGTAGAGAAAGTGCCCACTCTGCAAGTTCATAGCCATCTCTTATCCAATATAGATGTAGTGACAGAACGAACAGTTTCTAACTTTTCATGAATTGCATTTCCAACTATATATTTGATTAAAAGACTTCGACTTCGACCTCTTCTTCTACTTCTACTATCACAGTATGATCTCTGCGTGTCACACAATCTCTTAATTTTTCTATCTAATACAAACTGAATCCGTAATACTGTAAATAAAATAACGATAAAATCGATTTGAACCACTTCTACAAGCCTGATGAATGTTGTCTTCTTCAGAACTTTAAATCCAGGATTTCTTAGTAGCTTTTTAAGTTTCGTTTTTGTTGGGGATTCCTTCTGTAAAGCTCCGTGATTACACAGCTCTTATACTAGCATTACTTAATGATTACAAAGCTAGGCATGTGATGAGCTTAGTCCTAATCTGGATATCAATCGACTTTATGGACTTTATGGGCATGGAGCTAATTAGGTTCATTTCTGCTTTAGCCTTATCTGATTCTGTTTGCGCTACTACTATAACACAACTAGATTTACTTCTTTGCGATTCTCTCTCTTTCCTAACGGTTTGTTCATATATATTCCTCCAAATTACCAGCACAATACATTGAATTCAGAGACTTTGTTCTTCTTGTTTCTACTGAGATATTTCAACGATGGGCTCTCCAGAGTTAATACAAACTCAAAAACCAACCAGATCCACAAAGTTGCGATTTTTGGCGTTGCCTATAGCTTTGTTAATCTTTATTTATTCCTACTACTCAAATAATCTGCATTTCACCATTCCATTAGCATATCCCTTTTCTCGAAACCAGCCTTCCACAACATCACAGTCATCCTCTCAATCGGTAGAGCAAACCAGGTCTGCTTCTCGGTTCTCGTTAAAAAACGTCATACACTACAATACGAATAGACCTTTTGGTAAAAATGCATTTGGCGTTCTAAACGTCTCACCAGAAGTGTCTTCTTTGAGTGCGGAAAACTCCCCAGACCTTGATCTGCAAGTTAAGACGGTCCCTAAAACAATACGACGTCTGAAAGATCGAGACCCGGATTCTGTTGAAAATCTGATCCATTACGCAAATACCTGGAAGTTCAGAAAGCTTCCCGAATTTCATTCGTCAAAAGTCGACTGGACGGATGATGATGTTTCGGTCCCTGATATGTCGGACCGCGACACTATTATTACTTTAGCCTACATGGCCGCAAATGCATATGCTCCAGAGCATTACAAAGGTGACTGGTCTAATGTGACTTCCCCTTGGAATGATACCTTGCATCTTGGCTGGGACGAAGATGGGGTCAGAGGTCATGTGTTTGCCACCGATGATTTAAAGTTAGTCGTTATTGCTTTGAAAGGTACTAGTGCTGCGGTATTCGATAGTGGCGGAGAAACAGTGCCAAAGGATAAAATCAACGATAATCTGCTTTTTTCTTGCTGTTGCGCTCGTATTAGTTACTATTGGAACACTGTATGCGATTGTTACACTGGCCAGTCCTATACTTGCAATCAAGACTGTTTAGAGAGAGAACTTTACGACCAGGACAGATATTATAAATCGACATTACAAGTTTACCGAAATGTTCAAGAGTTGTACCCGACAAGTGAAATATGGATAACAGGTCACTCTCTCGGCGGAGGACTTGCAAGTCTTCTTGCAAGAACTTACGGTTTGCCAGCTGTAACTTTTGAGGCGCCTGGTGAACTGTTACCTACTAAAAGAATGCATCTACCTATGCCTCCCGGTGTTCCTAGATGGGATGAGCATATCTGGCACATCGGCCATACGGCCGACCCAATATACATGGGTTTGTGTAACGGTGCTGGATCAAGCTGTTGGGTTGCTGGATATGCTATGGAGACAAGATGTCACTCAGGGCTCGAGTGCACGTACGACGTGGTATCCGACAAAGGTTGGCATGTGTCTATGTTGAATCATAGAATACATGTTGTTATTGACGAAGTTATCAAAGAGTACAACAACACTCCATCATGTAAAGTTCCTGACATGTGTTTTGACTGTTTCAACTGGAAATACGTGGGAGATGAAGATGACCCAAGATCCACTACTTCAACTACTCCTGCTAAGCCTACTCAGATTGTCACTGTCACTAAAACTAGTAATAAACCTGTTACAACTACTCCTTCAGACGACGATGATGGTGGTCACGAATGTAAGAGTAGAACTTGGTATGGTAGATGTATTGAATGGAGTTAAGCAACCACAAATATGAAGCTGGAACTCAAGTTTACTTATTTTATTAAACATAACTATAGTATCAATTCAAGTTATTATTCATATATCTTCTTATGTGTTTGTTTGCTGCGTTTTTTTTTTAATATTACGGGCTTTCCTGATATCAATTTCCATGTAATATATACAGTATCGATATATCCATAAATATATCTAACATCTACTCACAAATTAGTTATAGTTGACCAAATAGCAGTAAGTACCAGCAATTTTTTTCCTATAACGTCTTAAACCTGAAAATACAGTAGTATTTTATCCAATCTCTTTGGGAGCTTCAGAAATGAAAGATCTAACACTCGTCTGTCATTGTATTACAGTTCGTTTACCTAATTATACTCTTTCAGATAACATAAACTGAGTATCTTCATTAATACAAATAAAATCTATGAACTGTCAAAATTTCGTTATATACCTCTCCCATCAGCGTATAAAAACCCAGTAAAACAAAAACAGCATTATAAGGGTGATTCCTACTACTGAGATGTATTGTCTGATTAATGCTTCAATATTGATTTGTCTCGCTTTCCTTTTGTATTTCTTACTCTCAGACTTTAGTTCACTGCTCAAATCACTCATTTTATCCAGCGAGTCGCCTCTGTACAATAGATCTTCAATATTTTTATTCATAACTCTAGTAACGTCAACTAACTCTGAGTTTAACTTATCAAGGTTCTTGGTTGCCCGTGTGTCCTGATAGACAGATTTTGTCTTCTGCATGAATCCGTCAAATTTGAGAAAAGGAAACGGACGTAAGTTGGACCTATGAATTTCGTTCCCGTAGATTATGAAAAACTCACGGCTGATCTCGTCAAGATATGTGAACGCCAGTTTCGATGGGTACGAAGCCTCACAAATGGTTAAGTAAATGATATCATGCGGCGCGTCTAAAGCATAGTATATCATGTATTCTCCACTGGTCAAAGCGGCTCGCGGTTCGGAGTTGGGTGTCAGTTTTCGAATAATCATCTTGAGCTGAGACTTTTGTTTCACAAGGTCGACGTCTCCATCAATTGAGGCAACTAGTGGAAACCCATCTGATATTCTGGCAATATATGTGTGAAGAACCATTTTCCGATATGCTATATGTCGAATCAGATGTCAAAAACCGAAGTGTAAAAAGATAATTAAAAAAACGATAAAAAATGTCAAACTTATTATAATGGACACTGTGGAGTTTTCAAAAAGAAGGATAAGAAATATGTGGTCAAAAACTATATACAAATTTTGAAAACTGACCTGGGACTTCCTGTTGTGGCCATTATTTCACGTGATCGCTAATGGAGATACTAACTTACTGTATGTGCAGTCTAAATCGCTATCTGGAGTTCATTGTTTGAGACTTTTTATTGAACACTCTTGTGTATATAATTTAAGCATGACCTGTACACAAGATGAAATTGATCAGATGGCTAAATTAAATCTTACCTTACTTGAACGTTAGAAAGAATAGAACGAATATGGGGCCTCCACCAAATGAATATCAGGTGTATGAAGCATTTTCTCGAACTTGTACAGTATATACATACCCGGATACTAAAATTAAGAGTAACAGCGTCACCAATACTACTTACCAGAGACAGCTCACAGATCACAACACTGCTCAGTGGCAGCCTTTTTATCAGGTTCAGCTTATAACACACATCTTACTACATTTCAATTTCTTTTGATTTATACTAGATTGAAGCTTTGGAACAACATTTTTAAATCAATTTCAGCTGTATAGCGAACTAGAAAGAGTGAGTTCATTCGATTTGTATTATTTTCATTGTACACGCCAGTCTTAATGAGCCAGATACTGCTTGTAAGCATACTACATTACGTATATAATATGTGAAATTTACTTATACTTACTGTAATACATCTGATTCTATTTCAAAATCTGTTATTGTTAAATTGTAAAGCCCTCAGAAATGGATTAGCTTTTGTTTTTATTTTGTGGCTATAGTTTCTGGGCGTAGAGAAAAGGCTGAAAACCTACTTTTCTTTGATGTGTGGGATTGATTATAAGTACCAGAATCTAAAAGATTTAACTAATTGGTGTGTGCTGGTAGTTCCCAGATGAAATAACTCGAATACGTTATATGTCAGTACACGGTATATTTAACTCTTGAACAATCTTTACTGTCAATATCACATCTAATATTAAAAAATATATATGTAGCTATGTCATAATCAAGTATAAAACTCGAGGTCTACAAACATTTACTTGTATATGACATTTAGGTATATGACATTTATACTTGATGTTTTCTACAAATTCAAGATGTGACTTTGTTAATATTCCACCATGAGCATATAATGACAGTTGATACCTAAATTGCCTTGTTTGCTTTGTTGCTCTTAAATTGTATACTAAAATTCTTTCACTGTTCATATACCGTGGTAATTTTATAAGTAAAAAATAAGCAAATCTGATTGGGTAGATTTTAATCATTTTGGCTTTTTGTGATTTGTTGACGATATACATGTAGGACCCTTCACAGCGATTTGTGGTTTCGTAGTGGCTTTTAAGGCCATCATGTTTTGTTCTTTGGTCATCCATGGTTTTTCCCACGATTTTGTATAAACATATCGTATAAAAACTACTAAAAATACAATTTGTAGGATAGAGATGAAAGCCCTTGTCTCTGTTTAAAATCACTTGCTTGAGCTTTTGAAATAGACCTTCTTCTCACTTATAAGTCTACACTTGATACGTCATTCAATTGAAGGACTTTCAACAAATCTTTGATGCTTATACATTTCTTTGTATTACTTTTGTGATGTTCTGCCATTTTGGCTAAACAGAGCTTCAGCTCTTGTTTGGAGATTCAAACTACCAGTGAAGCTTGAAAACTTCTAGCAATTGGATATTGAAAATGCAAATCATCTTTGCAATATTACTCTGAATTCTTTTGGTTGATTGGTAGTGTGTTTCTGAACAGCTTTTTTAGTTAGTAAGTGTATTTCGATAGTTATAATAGCGCTAGATAAAACTCTTCATGACTTTCTTCCAGCTCACTCAATATTGGAAGCTGAGATAGAATAAGAAAGTCAGCATGTAAATCAATCAACTCAAACCTAGAATGACAAATAAATAGACTATAAGATTATCAAGTATCTACGACTCAATACAATAGTTAGATATAAAAGTTAGGTAAATTATATATCTTAATCCAAAATACCAAGAATACTGGCGTATTTTACTACGACATCTTGAGTATCTCTATATTTCCCTACAGCCACAACAACTTCTCTAAGAAGTTCTGCCTTTTTGTATCCGCATACTTCATCTTTCCACTCATCACCTTCTTTCTTCACAACTGGGCCCATCAATTCCGAACACAGCTCGTCCAATTTTCTTCCCAAACCTTCCGAGGCCAGTCTCACAGCATATGATTTCAAAGCTAATTTATATTCTTCAGGAGATTGTGCAACTATTGCCGAGGTCATCCGATTTTCAAGATGAGAAGTGGACACGCAGCGTTCATAGTTTTCGTATCCCTCTTTTCTTCGTCGATCTTTTCGTCGAGTATTTGAAAGTTGATATTCCTGATTAGTTCTTTGTTCGAGTAGGTTAATAATTCCTTTCGACTTGATTGTTGCATCCGAAGTTGTTGAGCCCCAATATTGTGAGCCAGTCCACCAAGTCTCGGAAACTCTTAGCCAAGCCTTCATATCTTTATTATACAGAAACCCATCCCCGTTAGTAACTGAAACTAACGGTATACCCTTGGGGGTAACCCCGCATTGTGTAATACTAGGTCCTGAGACAATTCCATCGTCTGAGGCGCTCATTTCATGATCTAAAATAGGAGCGATGGAAATTGCCGTACATATAGCTTCCAATGTTTTAATGTTCCAAACGTAAAGTAGCCCTGTTGCTGTTAGTGCTAATAAGAATTCGTTGTGGCTTTCCAAAAAAGACAATGGTGTTCCCAGCACGATGCCTGGCACTAGTTTCCGACCTAGTGTAGAATATACATGTATTGTTCCATCCTCCGTGGAAAGGGCCCAGAAATTAGACTTATTACCAGTTATCAGATGTCCATAAGTTGGAAGGTAGTCCCTGAATATAACTTTGCCTTTAAGGGTGATTGTCAACGAAGTAGGCTCTTGTTCAGGGTCAACAGAATTTCGCAGTTCCACTACTGTTGCTTCTGGTTGACCAGATTTAGAGTCTCCGCAACTTATAAAAGTTCTGACTTTAGGAACACCAAGTCTAGAACGCGCCATTTCAGAAGAAAACGAAAGTATAGCAGAGCGTAAGTAATGCGTGTCATTTGAGAATCGGACGTGTTTCAAATCCGGAGCTCCATTTTCTTCCATGTTTAGCCTTTTATTGGATATTCCAAGTGATGACGCCCCATTTAATGGTGCAGTTGAAGAAGGATCTGAAAATTTTAGTGGCGCAGATTCCCCTTCTAAGAGTGTAACTTCAGCTTTAGATGATGGTGATAATGAACTTGCCAGAACAGCCTGTTGAGGCTGCAATTTTTTGGAATCTTTAGAGGCCAGATTTGGTTTGATTTTTTTTATCTTGGTTTTTTCAGAATCGTTGTTTGGCTCTTTGGTTTCCTTCGATACTAGCAGTGGTGAAGGTTCCTTTGAAGCTGGTGCTATTTTTATTTCTTTTTTTATCTCAATCGACTCATTGCCTTCTTCTACCAATGTTATTGGGGAGTTAATGTTGTTTTCCTTACGCTTATATCGTATTAGTTGCTTAGCATTCTCCAGTAACGGGGTTGCATATCCCAGATCTCCTTTCTCAAAAACAGCAAGCAATACTGAACCATCTAAAGAACTAACGTAAAGTTTTCCTGCGTCAATTGACCAAGCCACGTCAGTAATTGTTTTCTCAGCTACATTTCTAGCAACCAGCAACGGTCTTGGGTTAGATGTATTCCATATTGTGAGTGTTTTATCTGATCCGGCTGTAGCAATAACAGTAATGAGATCAGCTGCAGTCTTTCTTTTTGCTGGATTGTGGTGTAAAGAAAAAATTCGAGGGCAAAAAGAAGCTACCTCGGTAGCAGACTCATGGCCGACTAAACTGATGTCACTATCCCAAACATCTCTGTTGACTATCGTAACAATTGGAACCGTACCGTTGACGGCATTTGAGACAGCAATATGATTCCCATCCGGTGACCATGAACATCTGCGAAAAAGTGTAGTATTTGGTGAGTTTTTGAAAGGACCTTCTACTTTGGCAGCTTCCAAAAAAACGTATTTGTTGTTTTCGTCAAAATCTATTTGAATGATTTTGAAAGTCTTATCATCTGCGGAAGTTGCAAAAAATCGGTTGGCCGGATCAAACGTTACACCTTTGACATGAGATTTTCCATGAAAGTCGAGCTTCTCTATAAGTTCCAGTTTGTCTTCCAGCATTTCCCAGATATTTATCATACCTTCGAACCCAACAACAACAAGCAATTTTGAGTCAGGGGACCATGCAATATCTTGAATATCTTTAGGCGTGCTAGATTCAAAAAAGGGCTGAAAGTTTGTTCCTTGCGATAGGTTAAAGAGCCGCCATATCGTCAAAGTTCCATCTTCAGCGCCCGCTGCTAGAAACTCTTCGTCGGGTGAAAATCTAACAACGTTGACTGCAGATGATGTCTTTAGTATGTTCAGCGGCACAGTATGTAGAGGAGTTTCGTCAGACTCGTATGATTCTATAGATTTGACGTCCCATATTTTGACGGTTTTATCTAAAAAAGTCGTTAATATATACCAAGATGTATTTTTGATTGTTTTGAATACCTTGACCACCCGTAGCTAGAAATCCATGTTTCGAGCTTAGAGAAAGTGTATAGATTTCTTTGCTTTCTTTCGATGTATGCCGGAGCCAGTTCGGTTTGACTAGACGCATAATGATGTGGTGTTTAAAGCAACTATATTGGAAAGTTTGGGAGTGAGCATTTAGGAAAGTGAGATATAAAGGTGGGTGTGTAAGCTTAAATTATTTAATCGTAACTAGTAAATACGGTGGTGACCAAACAATAATAAAGGTATCTACTGAATTGTCTCAAAAGCATACTAAGCTTTGAAAGGAAAAAAAATTCCCGTTACATCAAATTATGAATTATGAATTTACAGTGCTACACGATATATGCTGTATACATTATTATATTACGATAGATCCAATTCAAGCTAAGGTAAAATGTTCTTGAAATCCATCGCTTTCAAAGATTTTTCCCTTTAGGTTTTATGATTTTTATAAGTTTACTTTTGCAAAAAATATTATGTAAATTTTTTTGAAAATTTATAGTTTCAATAAAAAATTACCTGTTTGATAGTTCCGAGATTATTACTCCTATGTGACCTATTTGTAACACGCATATTACAGTATTTTTCAAAGAGTCAGTTTTATACTTCCTCGAGGTGATTGTTCTATTGATATATCCATACATCTATCTATAAAAATATAGCAATTTTAATTTTTGGTTCTAAATATGTACAGTGATGATCTACTACGAGTAAGACAATTACATTACCAAATCACTTTGATAAAGCCCACAGTGTCCCACATACATACACAGCTTCTTTAAGCTAGCAGTAGAGTCTGAAAAACAAACATCAAATTTAAAGTCATCATCTTCATTACCGTGATTATATCTTGTTGTATAAAAATAAAAACCTTGCCTGAGCTAGGCAGGCATGATTGCAATACTGAGTTCAAGATATCCAAAATTTTCAAGTTAGGTTCCATATTGGGTTAGGGCTACTTGTATCTAACTTTACAATGATTCAATGACAAGCTAATGTCAAAGTATAAAGTTCACCCCTCAAATTCATCCCCAGATTTTCCACCACCACAATTTGACAATGGCCTTATCATCCTCGACATCTTCATTGGAAGGATCACAAACACTACCAGGACCTTTGCAATTATACAAATCTGCACTTAGCTCGTTTATTAATAAGCAATTTTCGGAATCTGTCGAGCTGATTGAACCTTTATTGGATCAAATCGACGATAGGTCGTCTTGGTTACGTCTATGGAATCTATATGTTGCGATATTGAATACAGCTGCAGAACAAGAGTCAGGATCTTTATCAAATGGGAAAGTTCCGACATCCAGTTCAAGTGTTTCACAAGGCTGGAGCGAAACGAAAAGGTTTGAATTAGCCAATAAACTGTACACCAACACCGTGTGGGATCAGATCATCCAGTCAGCAAATGGATTAAGCAAAGTTCCTCCTCAAATTATTGTTTCATTGATATCATTGTCATTGAAACACTCAACAGACTTAAAGCCTATTGCTAAAATTGTTGATGACTACTTACTCAGTGTTGGCCTTGACTTAGACCCGGAGGATACCGCTTTTCTGAAGAGCTACCTAAGAGTGATAGAAATATATAGCTCTGAGCTCTTACCTGAAACTGGAGAATATGAACTTGCAAGAGAGTTCATCACCGAACACTTGATATATCCAGACACTAAAAAATCTATAATTCTGAAGAAAATTGAGCAGGCGGAAGAAGACAAAAAAGAAGCTCTCCGGTTAAAGGAAGAACAAGCTAAACAAGTTGAGGCCTTACGAATCCAGCATTTGCAGGAGCTTGAGAAGAAGAGGCGCGATGAACTGGCTGCATTGGAAGAAACAAAAAGGCAAAACGAAATTTCCTTGAGACAGGAAGGAGTTGAAAGAGAGAAAACAGTTTCGAAAACAGCTTCTACGGACATTCCAAAAAATAAAGTGTGGACATCGCTAAAATCTTACTGGGGATCTCTAATTCTCAGCTCTCGTACTGCTTATCTTCTCTCGTTTCTTGTTTTTATGATTGTGGTTACCAGGCCTCGCGTACGACAACGACTGGGCCAAGTGCGAACTAAAATTGCGGAGACAATATCTATGGGCATGAAAGTGAGTTATGTATAACATCTATGACACCTTTTGCTCATATTTAGAGGCTTTGGAGTTTGAAATACTTTAGAGATGGAAATCATAAAATTTTGTTTGTTTTCAATGACTTTCTTCCAACTTCTGTGATAAACTGCACAAAATTACCTCGGTCTTTTAGTCTCTGTATTCTTAAAGATTCTAAACAACCTACACTGTTTGTATAATATATAATATAATGTTACTTGCCTAAATAGTCCATTATATACACATCATGTTAGACGCAGAGAAGATGTTGGTGTCCGGTTGGGCAGTGCTTCTAGCTTTTATGGTAAGAATTTTTAAGAATTTTTCCTTGCACGTAGTATACTTGAGTCTAAAAGACCTTCCAAGCAGTAGATAATGATTGAGAGCTTCTAGTAACAGAGTGTTTTTCTTCATTTGAAACTGGCAAAAAGATGGCTCGAGTATACACCAATTGGGCCGACTATTACTTGACCAGAAAATGTTAATATTTATTTTGACATTCAGTATCGATCATGAAGGCGCCTTTGACAAGCATTGATTATGCAAAGGAGTAAATTATATGGTATATCTACTAAATTACTGGTTTATACACATTTTGAGAAAAAGCCCATATTTTGTATTGGAGAATTTACAAACATACAAATATACACAACAAGAGAACGGGCCCTAAGCTCTTTTTCTATGCTAGTTTTTTTTTTTTTTTTTTTTTTTTTTTTTAAGACAGACCTAACCCCTTATACAAATGCCAACACATCCAACCTAAATCATTTTGAAATCATCTCTTTCAATTATCTTATGATCCCTACTCAATTAAGAGCCGGCAATTATCACTGAAAAACATCTAAAACACTTCAGGCCGATTTAATCAAGATGTATACCCCGAAGCTTCATCATCCTGTTCCTCAGCATCCAATGCCAACAAATTTTGAGCAGGCAATTCCGGTTCCACAACAACAACAACAACAACAACAGCAATACAACATGGGCACATATCCTCAAACAGAACCTGTTCCCGCTTTCCCTGCAATACCCTCAGTATATGCTCCCTTTCTTTCAGGCGCGTCGAAGTCAGCTCAAGACTATGTGAATAAACACGTTCCGGTGCTGTCTCTAAAATATTACTTCCAAGTATCAAACTCTTACGTTTTTCATAAGTTGATCCTCATCATTTTTCCATGGCGGCACAGCTCATGGTCAAGAACCATTCGCAATGGTGGAGGCTATGAGCCTCCACGAATTGACATTAATGCTCCAGATATGTACATTCCGATCATGGCGGTTACTAGTTATGTCATGGTAAGTTGTGTGATGCGGGGACTCGAGGGAAATTTTCATCCTGGATTGATTCGGGCGCTGGCGAGCAGCACCGCAGCATTGATGGTCTTAGAGCTGGTGGTTTTGAAACTTGGAACTTATCTGGTTGGAGGTGAATCTAACACGTTAGATATGATTGCATATTCGGGATATAAATTTGTGTGTGTTACTATTGTGGCTTTGCTAAGGTACCGCCGTGTATTAAAGTGGATCGGGTTTGGATATCTTGGTTTAGCTAATTCATTCTTCTTATTGAGGTCGATGAGGTTTCTATTGCTCCCTCAAGATGGTAGTTCTACTGTGAGTCCACGCCAAAGACAGAGGAGGATACAAATGCTGTTCGTTTTCTGTGTGGTTATTCAAAATGTCTTTGTTTATTTTTATCTGTGATTGTTATAACGATCAATTGAAATGTTTATATTTTCATTTGAAGGAGTTGTGGGAGTTCTGAATAGATGGTGGCAGTATTGGTGTCATGATCATGGGGAGCTGAATCAAACAAAATAAATTGATTTCTGTGTCTGTTCTGCACTTTCCCCTTGTTTTGAAGAATCCGAACCATGCAGATTAGTTTTCGATGTGATATGAGTTGTATGTGATCTATAATGATATAATATGAATTGCCATATTCTAGAATTTATTCAACGCATCATCAAACCAAATTTGTATATATCGATATATATATATATAGAAGGCTTTTTGCATCTACCTTCTTGAATAGCTTGTCATGTATAGAACTGACTTTATATACGAGGTAGCTTACTTTTTGGGTGTAAATTCGTTTGCTTTGCTAGTCCGGTGAACATCTTGTATACATGTCGAGGTTGCGCGTCTAGGCCGACAAAAAAGAGACGCACTGGTAAGAATTCATGATGTGTACACAATGAAGCAAAAAATAATTGGATTACCTATGAAATTAACTTGTCTTAACTGAGCTTAAGGAAAATAACAACAGAACTATGGAAGAGATGGTTTATATACTGAGGGATATGTGAGTCTGACACAATAATCAGTAGATCAGGGCAGTCCCAACTTCAACAGATCGTCAAGAGATTTGACTCAAATTTGGCTTATCTTTTTCTTAACAGTGATATGACATACTGTATTGTACACCTGTAGTACTACCCGACAATATTACAGAGTCAAAAAGATCAGTAGGAACTAGATATTTGCCTATAGGTAACTTATAATACAGGTTTCTATCTGACCTAGCTGTTCTATGATATATCAACATAGGTTATAATTTATCTATCCAGGGTGCGTAAAGTAACTGATATGAGACTTTAAAATATGGGTGTCGCGTGTGTATCCGTTACTACTGTACATAAAAGGCCGACAAAGAAACAACTAAAATATTCATGCAAATCAAGCTCAATCACATTTAAATTTTGATCAAATAAAGAATTTCAGTTCTTTAGGTAAAGCTGTTAAAAAATGACTTTCAAATATTTGAAACTATAACAATGGTGATAGTTGTACATCCCTGCGATACATGAGTAACAGATATAAATACATTTATTTCCAAAAAAAGGCCCCCCTAATGCCAAAAACCTGAGCGCAATAAAACTCAGCCAAGTGTCAATGAATAGAATGTTCACCATTGACCATTGACCATTGACCATCAGCCATCATTAACCAAAAAAGCAAAACGAGTTTTCACATGAGATTTTTACCGCTAGCAGTAGACTTCCTTAGAGCCCCATCATTTGCTCGTTAAACTCTTTCTCCGCTTGTAAATGATGCTTTTCTTTAATTCTCGCATATCTCGCACTCTCATGGACCTTAAATCCAAATATCTTTAATAAAAATCCCTCTCTTTCTCCCCCTTCACTCTTGTCTTCCGGAAAAGTCTGGTACAACATCCCAGGGAAACTTGTTCCAAAGTAAGCACCATCCATGGCAGCATGAAGTCTTGATTTTGGTGTGTAAATATCCTGGCATTTCCCGCAGTACAATTTAACTGTTGACTTTCTGGCTGTATCATTTAACCCTACAGGAATCAATGGATGTTGATCACAGTAAAATCTAGGACATCTGCCAAAATCAGCATTGTGGAATTTATCGTGCATCTTTTGAAGCCCTTTGGGTGTTAAAATATAACGCGCATGGATGAGCCCATAAAGATGCCAGGCAAGCTTTTCGAGAGTCTCGCGCTCGGACTCCGAACATGTGCTTTTATAATTGTCCGTTATGATATCGATTGCTTGTCTCATGTGAGGTACTTCAGCATCAAGACCTGTCAAGTTGAATCTATCGAGAATGAAATCCGTATCGACATCACAAAAGTACTCGTTGCCTTTCGCTCCCAGGAACCAATCTATCCAATACTCGTCTGCATCTATTCACGTTAGACATTAGCACAGCTTTGAACAGAAAGAAAGGCTGACAAGATTGATGTGGTTTAATACAAATGGACATACCTGAAAATTCTGATATTGACATGGCGTGCTGGAGTTGTGAAATGTCTAGTTTTAGAAAGAGGCTGGGTAGCTAACTTTCACGGGTGGTTGGAGGAAAAAATTAAAAATCAAAAACTCAAAGCCAAAACAAATCTAATTCTTTAAATTTTTGTAATGAACAAAAAAAAAAAAGGACAAGACTCCCAAATTAAATTTCACGAACAAAGCTCCAGACCAGCATGACTTTTAAGTAAATGCTGATACTCTAAATGTTCAAACACAGTAAATTGAGTGAGATAATATTTAGCTATATGTATATTGACGTATATACGAGATGGATATGAGGAGATGTGCTGTTTGTATGCTCCCTGCGATTAAACATGTCTGCCGCTTTTTAGAGAAACAAAAATAGCGTTTAGTATAGTATAATAGTAGGTAGATATATATATATAGATCTATACCGGTATAAAATAAATATTGGAGCAGGTTGCCTGCTTTTATACTAAAGAAATTCAAATATCTGCTACACCATGAGCAGCAATATCCACAATGTTCAGAAGGGTCGTTGAGTAAAATGGCAGCCTAACTTGGTTCTAGCCAAGCTCGTGAAGACTTATTCCAAGGCTGTGAAAAAGGTTTTACGTTTCTTGAATACGGACCGTAATGCCACACATTAAGTGAAACTTTCAAGTCTCATCTAAAAATCGCCAGATGGATGCAAGTCTCTACATAAGCACGCTGGGTTTGTAAATTAATGTGAAGAAATTTCTATACTTAGAGAGATACCATTGATTTTCAGGTTCAGAGTAAACGCAGAATTTACATCATCCTGGACATTCTCCCTAATGTGCATACATTAAGTAGAACTAAATCCCCACAGTTAAGGAGCGGGTTATAAGTTGCTTGTTGTATGGATATATTCGAACATCTGTAAGTGGAATTGAAGATTGAATTTACTGTAGCTTCGAAGCCTTCGATCAACTGAATTTTATACTTTTTCCGTTTTTTTACGCGTTCGAAAGAAAACTTTTTTTCTTTCTTTTACTACACCCCCTAAAATTGACCGATTGTCTTTGTTTTTTTTGATGATTTTGATCTGTGACTCGCAAACAACTAACTCCAGAGCAAGTTTTGATCATTAGAGAAATGGCTGGTAGAGAACACAAGCAAGTTAAGATAGCCATTCTTTTAGGCCATTCGTAACCGGCAATTTCATATCACATAAGGGCCGCTAGAAAAGCCACCGAAGGCAAGACGATACCTTCAAGGGCTACTATACCATCCCGTTGAAAGGTATCTCCACGTGGTGAAGCTCATTTGGCAAGATATGTGTTTCAACACCAAGAAGAATCTCTTGAAGCTCTTGCCCGGGCCGGGTCCAAATATCAAGGTATACCGTCGCGAGAATCTTGAAACGCCGTGGTATTTCTACTTTATGTAAAAGAAGAAAGCCATATTTGTCTGATAAAAACAAAAAAAAGAGACTACTTTTTGCTAAACGCGTCAAAAATTGGACAGCAAATGATTGGAAAAAGTGCTATTTTTTGATAAAAGTACCTTACAAATTGGACTTCCATTTGGCCACCAATATACTTGGAGACGCCGTGGGCAGCCTCTCAGCAATCGAGATATTATCTCTACCTTTGCTTCAGGACGAAAATCTCTTATGGTATGGGGAGGAATTCACGGTACGGGCCGGTAGCGTCTTCACTTCCACAGACCGACCTTTGAACGAAGTGTCCGAGGCTCAAAAAGCTCCGACTATCGATAATTTCTTGATACTTTCTTACTCCCGGAGATGGAAAGATGTAAGGAAGCTGGCTGCACATTGACTTTTCAGCAAGACAACGCGCCAATTCACAAATCAACAATGCTGATGGAATGGTTTGCTGAAAAAAATATTACATCTCTCGATTGGCCCCCCTTAAAGTCCAGATCCAAACTTGATTGAGCATATTTGGGCTCCTATGAAGCAACAGGTGAGTCTTAAGTATCCAGGAACCAGATCTTCGGATGGAATGATGGAGGTTTTGCAGATTATTTAGGACGAAATTGATGCGTGTGTGTTAGAACCATATTTTCGAAGCGCGCCTGCTCTCATCCAAGCTGTCATTGACAACAAAGGTGGTCACACTAGATATTAGTCTTATATAAAAATAGAGCTTTTTGCAGTCATAATGACTACTTCATAGCCTTAATAAATTTACATAAAGATGTACTTATTTGATTTAAGAGATATTTTCATGTGGAGTGAAAAATTATCGATATTGTTACGATAATGGAGGCTATCACCGAATAATATAGGGCGAATTAGGTAAGCTAGGCGCCGCTATATGTGGGCTTGAAGTAGAGAATGAACTGTAGTATATGTAGCAGTTGTAGACTGAAATCAAGTTGTTTATTAAGTAGTGGAATCCTATGGCTTTATGTAGACATAACGATGATGGTATTACGTTGTTGTTTATATAAAGCCATAGGATTCCACTACTTAATACCCTCAATACCGTTACAGATATATAAATATAAAATTCAGTTGATTGAAGCTGTACATGTAACATAAAGTTGTGTAGAGAAAATGCAACTTCAAATTTCAGGTATGTGAGATAATTTATAGGATGTTAATCTCAAAAACTATCATCTTTATTTCTAAGCTAGAAATATTATGTTTTAGTATTATACAAGGAATAAATTTTTAATGGACCTGGGACCACAAAAAAAGAGAATAACTTAGAATAAGCATCATTAGACTTCTTCCAACTTTTCTCATGAGTACACACCACACGTCTTAAAGTGAGGTTGGCGGTAACCATTATAGCACGAAATTTATATATTGGCATAATATTATATTATTATCATTCTTTGCAACTATCCAAGATTCAAGATAAACAACGAGCTTTATGAAAAAGCGCCTGGTTGCTACACAGATCTACTTATTACTAGTGCCTTTCGAAATCCAATATTTCTATATCAGTTCCAACACCCCCAGAATTCGTTCTGAAATCAATTTTTCTTGAAAAGTATTAGCAACGGGTGTAACTTACATGATGGAGAATTTCCTGTCATTATCACCTCCAGCGACTATGGTTCCTCCGCCTCCTCAGCCAGCACCTTCTGCAGCTATTGCCCCTGACCAGAATGCTTTGATACAGCTTCAAACACTTGATCTTTTGTCTTTAGTACGCGATCTACTCGAACGCCTACAAGCAGGAGCTGTCACAGCTAAAACCGTAGATAATGAAGCAGGTAATATCCGGTCACGTATTCACAAGGCCAAATCTTGGATCCAAGATCTAGAAGTTAGAGGGATTGGGATTGGACGAAATTTTGAGTTGGAAGTTGGCGAGCTTGAGAAAGAAATCAATCGAAAGTATGAGCTTCTCAAAAGGTTTCGAGAAGTTATGGGTGTGGAAAATACAGAAACAAAAGAAACCACTAATCGAAGGAATGCGCAGGAAGAATTCAAAATTGAGGTTGAAGATGTGGATGCTAACATGAGTGCGAACACCACATTTGATCCTACACCAGATATCAAAAAGGAAGAACCGGATGTAAAGAAAGAAAACGATATAATCATGGAAGATATAGGGGGAATTGGGGATATGGAGATGGGAATGGGAATGGGGATGGGGATGGGAATAGAGGGCATGAATGCTCAAAATATGGATATAGATCTCGACAATTTTGATAACTCAACTTTTGACTTTGGGTTCTGATCCGATATCCCTGGGGTTTCAGATTAAGTTGAATTTTGGAAAAGCTACGTTCTCCAATTATCTATGGTGTTTGCGTCATATGTTCGTCTTGGTTTCTAAATTGATTAGCGGGTGTGTATCCAGATATATTCTGTTACTGCTTGTTTTTCCTATCATAAGCGCCATTCTATGAATCAGTCTAGCTCAAGACAGTCATGAGTTTATGAAGTAGAGCAATTTAATAATCTGACTTTTTCTTTTTTGTTTGACATGTCAATCCCCTTATTTGCTTCAATTTTGCATTTTTGATAACATGAAATATATTACAGGAAATAGTTATTTTGTTAGCTTCCCCAAGGTTTTTATGAGCGATAAAATTGCGGAAAGGCATGGAAAGTAAAGCATACCAATTACTGGAAATTTCGCCTAAACTTATGTGGCACGAAATGACATGTTATGAACTTTTTTTTTTTTTTTTTTTTTTTTTTTTGGAAAAAATGAAAAGCTTGACTTCCTCATAGTATGAATAATATACACATGTATACAAAATATTGCATTTCATAGACAATCTTGAACTTGGAATAATAAATATGGCTCGTGAAAGTACTGGGTTCTAAGTAAGAGCTACTGGGTCGATAATTTTGCATTAACCAAAGATGTATGGTAGTTACTAGTCACGATTCTACTAATGCTGATCTTGACTTGACTATATATAATATTATAAATTTAATAGACGTTGGGTTTAAAAGCATTCTAAACTCCGATACAGTTAACCTCTCATTACAAAAAATTAAATTATTCAGCATTTTCATAAAATTTAATCAAGAATAAAACTAATGTTAAAGTCCTCACAACTGTGACAACTGTGATTTTAGTAGTTCCGTAAACACGCTTGCAGCTTGAGCATTCAAGTATTTTGACATCTAAACCGCCTATCATCAAACTTAATTCTCTATTTCAAAATGCCATGGTATTGAGCCGACCATATGCAACATGGCTACTAGCAACTTTTCAGAATCTTGTAGTGTTGAATATGTCAGGGTTGTTATGGCTATAATGTTTTATACACAATAAACATATTGCAAAAGTTCCTATGATCGCGATATCTGTAGTTATATACTAATTATCATTTCTGTTCACCATTTGTTCTCTGAATGATATTTTGATACGTCAAACACCACCAACTATATGCTTCTGTGAGAAATCACAGTTTCAATGCAAAATTATCGCCTTCGGTATGGAATCTGATATAGGGGTAGTAGAAATTCTGAGCAACAATCCTGCTGCCTCCGCACCTCTTAGTCAAAAACGCAAAAACTTCTTCTCTGTGAAACAACAATTGCCTTTGTCGTCTATGAGACGTTCGCCAATTCGCACCCGTTTAAGTTTGTTTCTCAAACCTGTTGCTTTGGGTCAGAAAGTACGTACTAAATTTACTCCAAAAGTTTGATTTACTATCGATCTGGAAAAAACGTGTATGCTAATATACTCCGAGAGATTTGCACAAAAGATGATGAATTTCAAATTGGCAAATGGTAATCACAGATCTACGTCTAATATCACCGGAAATACGTTCAGCAAATGCCTATTTTCAAAGCGCAGTTTGTGCAGAGCAAAGAGGGCACAGGAAAACTTGGACATACATTACAACTTGTTAGGCAACCAGATAACGATGGGAAAGCTGTACTGTTTTTCGGATGGATGCGTTTGTCTAGCTAGTCCGGTGAATATCTTGTATACATGTTGGCGGTGTGCGCCTAGGGCGACTAAACAGAGACGCACTGGTAAGAGTTTATGATATAAACAATGAAGCAAAGGATAATTGAATTACTATGAACTTAACTGGACCTAACTGAGCTTAAGGAAACTAAGAACAGAATTATCTAAGAGATGGTTTATATACTACGGGATATATGGGTCTGATACAGTAATCAGTATACCAGGGCAGCCCCAACTCCAACACAGAATGCATCTCATCGCTCTCCGGTCTTCCCGACCTGGTAAGGTATACACGCAGAGTAGGTTGGTTGCTCAATAGGAGTGGAAGAGTTACGTACATAAGTAATAATGAAACATAATACATAGGCACAACAAAGCTGAACTGATATGGAAAAAAAAAATACCACTTTTGTGGATTGTCTGAACATAAAAGGTGGTGAGATACATACCAACCTTTGAATTGGCTACGGCTTACCGTATTAGTAATAGCAATTACAAAAGCCAACTTCTTCCCAATTGAAAATTCATTCTTTTCAGAGCTGCCTAAAAATTTAAAACTTGGACTGTTTGATTGCCCCGAATACCATGTTGATAACTTTTGATCTGAACTACACACAGTACATTTATGACTCTCAAACAATTAGTTATTCCTCTTACAACGAAAGCCCAACTATAATTAGTACGTCTCTATATCGTTAGACAAGTAAAGGTATGTTAACTAGTTTCTCTAATATATCCTGCTTTTAATTTTGAAACCTTCTTGTTTACATTCTGATTCTATATATATAATAGATGCCATTTGGTATCATGTGTGGGGTTCATTTATGCTACCGGTAAATATTGAACTCAATTCCTGAATCACTCAAAATGTCTATCTACACATATACAAAAGCTTACAGTCATGTACCAAACTATCACCACTATGAATCATACTAATATGTGTGTTTAGCATGAATGTCTGAAAAACTTGAAAAACTCCATTCCTGCTCGTTCACTTTCAACTTTACACTTTTTGCTGTTGACTTCCACCATTCTTAGTTTGGCTCTAGGAAAATGCCTGGCAAATTGAACAATACGTTAATATCAGTAGAGCATGTCTCTTACGGATCAACTCCTCGAATACTTCCCAGTTACAAACCTTTACTTGGTATAGTTTGTTTGTCTCTTCTTAGTACATTGACTGCCCAAAATACTTTACTTGACCTTACGCTTTACTTGATTTGCAAAGTCACAGAGGACAACCCTTCATTCACAGATTCACGATGTACGGGATCGTCGACTACAGCTCATCTTTCTCTCGTCACATCACGAGCCACAACTCTCACTTGCCTTCTTACATTTTTTTCGGTTCCCATGTTAACTTCATATACGGACAGGCACGGAAGGCGCCCTGTAATACTATTTTTTGGAATGGTTTCTGTTTTGATCACTACAGGAAATTTACTGCTGTATATATTTAGGGAAACGTTGTCTTATAGGTGGGTTTTTGTCAATGCAGTACTAGAAGGACTCTGTGGAGCTCAAGTGCTGCAAACCGTTTCTATGTGCTATATTGCGGATGTAGTTCATGAAAACAGAAGAGCCGGTGTACTAGCAATGTACGATGCAGTGTATTCTTTTTCAATGGCTGGTGGCCCAGCAATTGGTTCAGCTCTTATAAAAATAGGGGGTGTTACCAGCGTTTTTAGTATGAGCGCCGCCTTTAGTCTTACATTTATGATTGTGGCGTGGCCTTGTTTGAAAGAATCTCGTAGTGAAGACGAAAAACAAAATTCAACTTCGGAATACAACCTTCGGCGCAAGGATATATTGAACGAAAGGCACGTACGAAAGTTTCAACTGCACAAGGAGGTTTTCGCGAGAACCAAAGAATTTATGGATCAAATTGGTCTTGTTGAGCCTCTAAAAACATTGTGGTTTAGCACTATAAAGTCGTCATTACATAGGCGGAACCTCTACACTCTTCTAATTGCTAAAGCCTTACTTTCAAGTACTCTTGCTCAATCTTTCCCTTACATCCTTCTAATCGCTAAAACTCGGTTTCAATGGTCATCGTATTCATTGAATTTATGGACAACGCTTTTAGGTACATTTCGAGCTTTGTTTTTGTTCGTTGTATTTCCTCACATTGCGTCGGTCATACCGTCCCATTTGATACTTTTCGGTACTCAGTTTGCTTCTGCACTAAGTTATTTAACAATGGCTGAGTCGTTTGTACCTCAAGGCTATATTGTGGCAACTATTCCTTTTGCAATAGGATCTGCTGCAAACTCTGTCCTGATGAACGCCTTATTGAAAGCTGTTGGTAAAGAAGGAACAGCCAAGATTGTTGCCGGAACTCAGATTATTGGGAACCTTACTATGTTGGCTATACCGAGCATATTGGCAGTTATATATGGAAAAACGGTAGATTGGAGGCAACAAGCGGTGGTTGAGGGTGTTACGGCAGTTGAGATGATTGTTGGAGTTGTTCTAGCAGGAACTAAAGAGAACGCTTAAGTATACATTCAGACGTCTGTCGACATGTATACTTGTGTCTATATGGCTTTTCTCTCCAATTGTTTTGTACTAGACTAAATAAATTCACGTCTTTTGACACAATTGAGACTCCTTTCAAGATTCTTTATAAAGTGTCGCAAGTCCTTTCAAACAAACGTTGGGAGAGGGGTTTTATATGAAAATTTAAAATAAAATAAAATAAAATAAAATAAAATAAAATAAAATAAAATAAAATAAAATAAAATAAAATAAAATAAAATAAAATAAAATAAAATAAAATAAAATAAAATAAAATAAAATAAAA
>JAJMKR010000036.1:2500-13052 GCA_030563945.1 Geotrichum australiense | reverse complement strand
AACATAAATTAAAAAAATGTAAAATAAAATAAGTTATGACAAATTATAGTAAAATAAATTTAAATAAAATAGAAGTAAATTAAATTAAACTAAAAAATGGAAATAATATAAACCAAAAATAAATAAATTCAAATAAAATAAATCAAATTTAAATAAATAATATTTAAGCAGAATAAGCCATATTAAATCAGAATATAAACATATAAATTAATCCAACTTACTTTAAAAAGTTTTATGAATTTAGATGAAATAAATAAAACTACAATAAGAAAATGACTTAGATCAGTTAGACTAAGTATAGTAAGAAAGTCATAAATAAACAGATAAGACAAAATGTCAGAAAGTCAAATAAAATTAAATTAAAAAATAAAAAACACACTACATTTCGAAGGAAAATCCTAAAAAATGAAAATTAAAAAAAGAAAAATGATCAATTAAAATCTAACGAAAATACAATATACAAGATCAATTTACAAAAGTTAAAATAACTAATAAAATTCAATTGCTAACAAAATCAAAAGACAAAAATTAAAAATCAAAATAAATATAAATTCAAAAACAAAAATAAATATGAATATGAATTTCAAAACAATTATGAAGATAGGTATAAGATAATAGAGGCCCAGTTTCAATGTCGTTTTTATGTTTTGTACATAAACAGAAATCGGAACACTTTTTTTTGCTAAGAGTACTGTTTCCTTGGGTTTTGTTTATTTACAAACATACAAAAACTTGTTCCGTTATATTTTATTTATTGGTAATATACATATAGACAAAAAAAAATTTCCCTTTATTTTGGTTTAATTAACAAGTGCTTAAAAAATGTGTTCCGCAACAAGTATACTCTGAAAAAATAAACACGATTTTATCTTTTCTTGCATTTACATAATAGAAACTTCCCCCTTCTCCTTTTGAACTGTAAAGTTTGTTATACATAATCCAAAATGACTTCAAATCAGTTGCAAATGGTTTAGAGCTTAATATAATTAAAGGGTTTTATTTTATACTATAAGATAGATTTTAATGCTAAAAAACTTCAAATTGCTAAACTCTCAATTTCCGTTTATATATATATATATATATATATTATTACAAAAAAGTGATTAAAGAAAATAAAAGTATAAAAGTCTTTATACAAGTTGAAATATTCTTTATATGGATGCGTTTGCCTTGCTAGTTCGGTAAACATTTTGTATACTTGTCGAAGGTGTGCGTCTACGGTCTTTGTCTAGGGCAACTAAACAGAGGCCCACTGGTAAGAGTTTATGTCACACTTCATGATAAACAATGAAGCAAAGAAGAATTGAGCTATGAACTTAGCATGACTTAAATGAGCTTAGGTAAACTAAGAACAGCCTATGGAAGAGATGATTTATAAACTACAGTACAGGATATATGAGTCTGGTACAGCAATAAGTATACCAGGGCAGACCCAACTCTAACGGAGGTAGATGTCTGTCCGAGGCCTTTCGTGACATTTGTTCGTCATTCTATCAATCGTACGGTACGTCCAGGATAGATTTTGTTACCTCCATGCTTACTCTAACCTCAACACTACTTCAATTATCAGACTTAGGCCAATGTGCTGTTTACATGGAATGTCAGTCTTTTTTTGAAACGGCCCCACAATACTTTTTGTTTTCTATATACTGTACTGTATATCATAATATAACTGGTAATCTTGGATCGGCTACTTTGAAAGTGTTCCTCTGCTCGGTACTTTTTTCTATGTTTTTTAAATATCATTCGTGCAAATTAAACCACAAATTGCCCAGATGTAAAAAATATTACAAATATAGGTCAACCCATTGTAGATAAATCAAGTAAACATACTTTTTAGAAAGACAATTATAGATAAATATAATAATTAAAAAGTGATCAAAAAATCACACACAAAAATTTTGAAATTTACAGTGAAACGCCGTTAATAGGGGTAGTAGATACAGACATAGTAAACCCCAAGATTTTTTAAAATGTTTCAGTACGCACTAACTTTTTCTCTCCTTCTATCTCTTCACACTGCCACCCAATCACCAATAATATTATGACGGACTTCTAGCGTGCCATGTTTTCTACCCATAAAAAGTTAAAAGAGCTTTCTGAAAGCTTTTTTGTAGCGATAATTACCGAAATGAAAAGTGACTATAGTGCTGGAAAATCACCAAGCTTTTATTGTGTCCGTTTTGGAGTCGTTCAAAATACTCTCCTTCGCCTTGAATCCACTGAAATCTTTATATCTACAAAGCGGCATGATCGTATTAGAGGTCATAGCACTTGAACAGAAAGTTTGTTGGCCATAACTTCTCAGAATACCCGAAAACATTTTACTCTATTTTGAGGTCATGATCCGCTCCGAGTATCTTATTATAACCAATCCAGAGAATATGAATATATCACAATCAAAGAAAGCTCTAAGAGATAGCACGATTTTGAATTTTGTTAGGATTTTGTTTTTGCAAGAAATTGGTTTCATTTCGTGTCGCAATGGCTCGCTAACGGAGGCATTGTGAAATTGCACACTTTTAGAAGAGTTTTTTTTTCAGCTTTTTCAACGGTATCTTTGAAAAGGTCCTCTGCTTGCCCCAAAAACTTTGCTATGTTAGCGGGGTCTTAATAGAAAACATTTACTCTTTTATGTCAACCATAGCACGAATGTCATCTGGCTTAGGGGCCGATCGGTACTCATCATCCCTAATCGTACGGAACCGAAGTAAATAACTTCCTCAATGTGCTTAAAACCAATCACTTTCCTTACTATAGCCTCGATAAAACCTTTTGGCAACATCAAAATTTAATAATTAAGTCCAGGTTGACAACTGAATAATGTTATAGAATGTCCTCCCCCCATACTTACCTGACTTTAACTCCACTGAACATGTATAAGAATTGACCAAGGGTTTTTAGCAAAAACAATTCTGATCTAGCATCTATTAAAGCTGACTGTTGAAATTTGCAGAACATAATTGATTATATTGCCGAAGCTTGGAACGATATTGATTAGGGAGTTATAAGCCGTGTGATTAGAAGTGCCCCTAGAAGATTAAAGGCAACAAAAGATCTCAAAAGACGGTACACTTAATACCAGTAAGATTACATTTCTAGATATCCCTTTTCCGAGGCTTTATAATTGTATTTTTTCTTATATAAATAGTTGTTTTCATTTCATTATCGTCAATATCATAAAGAACTTATTTAGGCTTGGTGAGGCTGGATTTTAGGTTGTATCCAGATTATCGTCATACAGCTGTATATATGTTTTTCACTCTTTCTCAACAATCTCTCAACGTATGATACGCCAAAAAATTGTATTCTCACCCCTGGCGACAAAGTAACGTCCAATTGCTATCTAGCTACTTTATTATTGATTGCTAAAATATTGTTCACCTTGCATCTGCTATATTCTTTATGTTTGAGCATGCTGTGGTGAAATTCGTAAGAATGAGAATTGAAAAGTTACATAGAAAAAATGCCGATCAGAGAAGCAATTTGAAAGTTGCCAATTCAAAGTTACCAACTCTATCATCATGGCCTATGTACTGTACCGTATGTTTTTTGTGGTCCACTAAAAATTAATAATACTTCTAACCTAAATAATACTAAAGCAATAATACTTTATACAGTATTTTCTGTACGTAGTCTTAAAGCTAATATATCAAGTGGTAGCTATACGTAAAAGACACCAAATATAATACATTCTTTTCTCTCTCAACCACCACCAGTATCTACTATGAAAGGATTAAATATTTTTTTTCCATTTTGGTTGGCTGCAGTTCTTGCCGTTTTTACCGACGAGGTTGGAAAAAAGGATTGGGCAATTGAAAGTCTGGGCCTAATAACCAACTCGTTTTTTACACCATCCAAGATCTCACTTCTGTCAAATCAAGCATGGACTGTTCTTAATACTTCAGGAAATGTGATTTTTAAAAGATACATGCCTGACACAAAACTGCTTTCTGCTGATGTGACATTGGGAAGCGATGGAATTATTCGAGTTTGGGACCTTCAATCTGGCGCATTAAAATGGCAAAAAGAAGTATTTGGACCTGTGGCTGTTAGTGACTATATATACGTTGCTGAAAACGACAGTGTTATTGGTTTAGAAAGATCTGGAGGAAAAGAAATAGGGATAGTGAGACCTGCAAAAGGCGAACAGATTGTTGATATAAATCTCATTGATGGGACTATTATTAAAACTGATAAAAGGGTGTATGTTATAGAGGAGTTCAAAGTTGTGGAGGAGACAAGTATTGAAACGAAATTTGACCCGGTTGCTGAAGAATGGAAAAGGGTGGTGGACCTGGATGGAAAGGTCTTGTCAAATGGCGATGATACGTTAAATCTGCTCTCTGATCACATACTGCACATCAATGGCAACGAAAATTTTATGATAGTGCAGTTTCAAAATGGTGTATTACAACTTATAAATTTGGATCAAATGCAGATAATGTTTGCTAAAGACGAATCTCTATCTGTTCCACTAAATGTTCACATTATGGATGGTCCCATTGAGAGCTCAATATCTCTCGATGACTCCGAGCTTTGGTATGAAGAACATTCTGGCTTGCCAGCAGCATATGTTCGGCGTTTGGTTCGACATCTATATGACCTTCCCAAATTACCACAGTATTTTTTATCCTTACTGAAGTCATCTCCTGAAAACCAAAAGCTAGAGTCTTTTGGACTATGGAAATATATCATTGTCGTGTCAAAAACTGGAAAAATAACAGCCCTAAACTCTGCCAGACAAGGTGATTCAGTCTGGAGTGTTGAGCTGGACGTAAATACCGGAACAATTTCATGGTTATGGAGAAATGAGGTTTATGTCATAACAGACGGTTTTATGACTGTTATTAATGGTCATACGGGCGACATTATTCGTACTTCAGAAGTAGGGCCTATCAAAAATGTTGTTGAAACCGATACAGGTGTTGCACTGTGGACTGTAACGGATAAATGCCTGATTGTTTGTGGAAGTCTTGACGAACTTTATACTACAATGGTTGATAGGCATACCGTATCTGGGTACGTGGGATCAAATGGTGAATTAGTTCGAACTTGGTCATATAGCTTACCGCGTGGATACGAAATTACAAATCTTGTTAAACCTAATTATAGAGACAAATCTGTCAACGTTGGTATAGTCCAAACGGATCGCTCGGTTTTGTACAAATACCTACATCCCAATTTATTGGTAGTAGCCTCAAATTCTACAGATACTCTCAATCTAGCTATTCTTGACTCCATCACTGGTAGATTACTTTACTCAGTTGAGCACGGTGACTACTTAAATGGGCCTGTGGGGTTGGCTTTCGCAGAACACGTCACATATTACACATACTTCTCGAAACACGGTTCTATTTTGGTTGAGTTACCGCTTTATCAGTCGGGCCCAAATGACCGCTCCATACCCAGCACTTATTCATCTTTTGATAACTTTTCCTCTCCCATAGCCGAACCAACTATCAAATCTCTAACTTGTCCAGTGACATCGCTCGCCACGACGTGGACTTTGAATGGCATTTCTGTCCGATCATTACTTTACACCACTAAAAATCAACTCCTCCAGTATCCTCACGATACCCTTTCATATTATATCCCACTAATTGGAGTGAACAAAATTACTGTACAACCAGCTAGTAAAGGTGGTGTTGAATCTACTACTGTGGTAGTAGGATATGGGTTTGATCTTTTTGCTACGAGAGTAGCAAGTTCTGGAGAGTTTGATATGTGGAATGGTATGGGTAAAGAGAAAATTCTGGGGACTATATGTGTTATGATGATTATGGCAAAATGGACTAAAGATCGAGTAAGCATAAAAAAGTCAGAAGCCATTTGGGGAGTTTGAATTTGAATCTTGAACTCCAAAAATCATGAGTCTTTCTTTATTTAACTTGCGGTTAATGAGACATATCTGCCCGTTATTTGCTCCAATAACTACAGTGGATACCGATGAATCTCATTCTCATTGTGAGTTTGTAATATAGTTATACATAATTTATTTAAAAAATATGACCATTTCTCATCATATCTGAAAAATACAGAATTCGGGAAATACTAGGGATTTCTAACTGAAAATATCTATTATTATCAAGTTCATAAAAACGGATTGTGGGTGGACCCAATCAGGTAACGTTGTAATTACAATGCTTCGTCGATTTTTCGTTCAATTAGAACTACAATTGTATATTACTTACTATATTGACTTATATCATAAAGTATGTTTCTAAATATCAAAAAATGAATATTAAAATGATGCCCAGTACTTTATGTGGTGAGCCTACTTTTTCAAAAGTTTAGAAGATAAAGCCTCCAAGTCTTCCAAGTCATCAGGAATGTCAAAGATTTCTTCTTCTTCTTCTTCATGGAAACCGTCAGACCGAGACTTCTTTCTAGGTGATTCGATGACACTTGAGTCAGAACCATCATCTTGTGCAATATTATTATCACCGTCCATGTAGACTCCCAGTTCCTCATCATCGGATTGTAGTGCAGCAGCCCGTTCCAATTCTTTTCGTCTCCTTTTCAGTTCGGATCTTTTTTGCTTTGCAATAGCTTTATCTTCAACGTCCCTACCTGCCATTTCACCTTTCTCTTTCTCCAAAAACTGGGCTTTCTGTTCTTCCGCTGTACCTTTACTTGTAAACGTATCTAGAGATTCAAGCTCATACAGAGGATGAGCTTCCCCGTCATCGTCGAAAACCAGTTTGGTACCCAATGGCTTGTTTTTCAAGGAAGCTTTCTTAGAAAGTGCTCGTTTAGCTGCACGTTTTGAGGTATTTTCGTCTTCATCCGTGGATGCGACATCAACATTCAAATCGTGGTCCACTCTTTTTATCTTTATAAAATCATCTTCTTCACTTATGTTTGTTTCCGACCCTGTCAATTTGAGATAATGGTCACTTAAAACATTTTGATTTTTCCTGTTGAACATTTTGTCGTACTTCGTTTTTACTATTTTTTCTTCCAAGCTTTTTTCGGGTTCAGCCTTGTTTAAACTAAGCAATTTTCTGGGAATATTTTTTAACTCTTTCGATTTTGAGAGAGAGCCAAAATTGACTTTAGGTGCACCAGGTAGTCCCATACTTTTAGCAAATGCTTCCCATGGCCATTTTTCAGCATTGAGGGAAGCTGAAGAAGATCCTGTGTAAGAAACAATAGAAAGAATTTGAACAGATTTGACATAAGATATAAATGCTTTTTGCCCTAAATATTTTAGTTCGGGATTCTTGAAACACAAATGAGTAAGTTGTGGGGTAACTGGCTTAGATTTTGGATTCTTTTTAACGTTGAGTTTAGATATGTCAATTTTTCGAGCTTCAATACCAGGAACCACAATAGATTCTTCTTCTGGAGTTACCATAAGAAGTGCCTGTCCCGATTTACCATACCTAGCGGTTCTACCAACCCGATGGATGTAGGTCGAAGGACTTTCCGGAGAATCAACTTGAATCACCCAATCAACCACGGGAAAATCAATTCCTCTTGCCACAACATCAGTTGCAAATAGTACAGCATGTTGAGCAGAGCTAAATTTGCCAATAGATTCTAAGCGAGAAGTTTGTTTTTGCTTGCCATGCAAATGTAACAATGAAATACCTGGTTGTAATGTTCTAAACGTCTCATAGACGAATCTAACTTGTTTAGATGAACTAAAAAAAACAATTGTTTTTGATTTGAGATGAGTCTTGATAAAATTAAAAAGAGTATTAAGTTTTTCAGCAAGGGAAACAATGATATAATATTGCTTGAGATTTGGTGGTGTCACATTTGTTTCCTCGTCGACTGAAATGTATTTGGGGGCTGTCAAGCTTAGCCTTGCTAGATCAGATACACTTTTTGTTTGAGTTGCACTGAATAGCCAAGTCTTCCTGGTAGAAGGTAGGTGCCCTATGATTCCATCCATGGTCTTTTTAAACCCCATATCTAAAATTCGATCGGCTTCATCAAGAACTAATACTTTGAGATCGTTTGTGTTTAGCTCGAAACTTTCGTCCATATGTTGCAAGATTCTACCGGGTGTACCGACTAATATGTTAAGGCGGCCTATTCTTTCAGATTCCACTTTAACGTCTTTACCTCCAATAATTAAACCGGCTGAAAGCCCATGAAAACGACCAACTTTCTTGATAACTTCAAAGGTTTGTACTGCTAGCTCACGTGTAGGAGAAATGATTAGTGCACCTAGTCCATCTTGAGAATTCCAACTGTTACGATAAAGAATTTCAAGCATAGGAATCACAAATGCAAGAGTCTTTCCAGAGCCTGTTCTCGCAGCTCCTAAAATGTCGTGCTCCTCCAAGGCCACGGGTATAGCCTGTTTTTGAATGGCAGTTAATTTTACAAAATGACTGTGCTTGAGGCCTTGTAAAGTTGGGACAGAAAGAGGAAGGTCGGAGAAAGTTTCAAAGGAATCAATAGTTGTAGATTCCTTTACCTGACTTTTCGTTTTCACGTCGCTCGGTCCATTTACTATTTTTTTCCCAGAAAAAGAACCTGATTTAGTTTTGAAAGCTTTAGTGTCCTTAGCCATGTTGTTAAAAAATTTGCAAAGAGTTGTGATATCTAAGAACCATAAACTAAATTTTTAAGTATGAATACTAGAAAAAAAAAAAAAAAAAAAAACGTAGGTTGGGAGTAACAAAACTTCGATACTTATGTAATGTTTTGTAGGGTTTGATAAAAAAAGAATTGAGCTCTAACCATGCAAAAATAGAAATGGCTACACTTACAGTACGTACTGTACGTGCGTACTATACAATTTTTTTCTCCTATGGAAAGTTACGCTGCAACCAGATTACACGGTACACTTACTAACAGACTATTCATAACTAGGGGTGTTGTTTGTATATCCTGGGGCACTATCTTGACCAAACCCGTATAAGGTATCTATCTTTAAAGCCCTACCTAATGTTATGGATCGGACTTAGGATGGCTGACAGTCCATTACAACAGCACATTGTGGCCTAAGTCTGATGGCTGGAGTAGTGTCGAAGTTAGGGTGAGCATGGAAGAAGATAACAGAGCCTCTCCTGGATGGATGAATGATAGAAAGAGAAAGAACGATCACAAAAGACCCCGAGCAGCCATCTACTTCAATCGCAATCGTTTGTAATTGCCCTATCTAGCTATAAATTAATATAGTATCTAAGAGTATTAATTGTATTCTTGCGCTTAGTCAATAAACTAATGGACAAATGCCAAAGACTTTAGTAAGTATATCTGACTTTGAACACGAAAATATGACACTTGGAAAGAGAGAAAGCTGGAAACATAAATACCAGCAGTCCCGCCTAACTTCCTGCGAGATTGTTCTGAATTAGAGAAACCCCTCAATATCAAATGCAACTCGACAGTAGAAGAGGCCAGCCTTTAAATACTGCCCAACAAACCGATCTGAAGTTTATTAGTCACCAAACAGACTCTTAGACCAGCTGAGGTGTTCTGCGGATAAGAGACAACACGTTCAGTCAGTAGAAAAACACATTAAATTTTAGTAATTGAATCAATAACTAACTGATAATAAGAATTAGCAAAAGATACTACACCCCATTTTTCATGTGACCGCAAATTTTTGATCACAAACTTCAACATCAAAGTAGCTAACGATTTAAACCCTTGATTTATTACCAAAACACAGACGATATGAAAGTGAAATTTATATGATAAATGCATTTATGCATGAACAATATGTATACAGAGTTTCAGTAGACAATCTACACATTTGCCTTTTGCCCTGGTAACTTTCGCACACCTTGTAGGCATACTAGCAATGATTTTTCGAACTTCTTCGACTTTGATTTTTCCCCACCCATCTTGGACAGTCTGCTCAAGTTCTTGATAAGAATGCAGATCTTTCATTGCTTTATTAATTGCTATATTCAATATTTGCCAAACCTCTTTTATTGGGTTTAAATCCGGAAATTGAGGTGGCCACTCCATAACATCAATACCCTCTTCAATAAAGTAAGTTTTAACAGCCTTAGCAGTATGATATCGAGCACCATCCTGCTGGAATATAGTGTGTAGAGGTGGGCCTTTATAGTAGGGTATCGTGTAGTTCTTCAAGACAGCCTTGTAAGTTTCAGCGTTCATTGTTTTTTTATGAGGTAGAATATATATCGGTCCGACGCCCTGACCCGATATAGCACCCCAGTAGCCAACATAAGTAGCGTTTTGAGAATGCGTGAGGTGTACCTTTCTTATATCATATTCTTCACCAGATCGACGCCAAACAAGATCCTTTCTTGTGGTTGATCCTAAACGCTGACCAGATTCATCGGACCACAGCACTCGATACCAAACTTCGACCATTCAGTTGGCGTGCTCCTTAGCCCATGCAAGACGTTTTGTGAAATGCTCTCGCTTCAGAAGTGAAATACCTTTGCTGGGGTGAAGGCCAATCCCGGCCTCATGTAATACCCGGTCAACTGTGCTCTTGCAAACTGGCCGAACACCAGTACCAAAGTCGGCTAATTGTTGAAGAGTGTCACGACAATTTTTCAGGCAATTTCTAATCATATGTGATTTTTCTCTTCTAGTCAATCCATTGCTT
>JAJMKR010000035.1:84950-203329 GCA_030563945.1 Geotrichum australiense | reverse complement strand
CACGTAAATTTATACACCAAACTATCACTTACACATACCGTAGCAAAACACGGTAAAGTTGAGGTTTACTCTAAAATAGCAGAAATAACAACAATAATTACCAGTATATTTATTATACATAGAGATATAATATACACTGGTCTCTTTTTTGGTTACAAGAAAGTGAACGGCACAAGCTACGATAAGGAAAACTTTCCTTTCCAAGAAGGAAGAAAAAAAAAAAAAAAAAAAAGTGAACGGCGCGCGCGATATATAAAAAAAAGAAAAGTTACTTTTTCTTCTAAATGAAACCTTCTACTTTTTTTTTTAGTTTTCTCTGAAGTTTTTTCTTGTAGTATGGGGTCGTCACAGAGGTTTGTGGGGGATGGTAAGAAGGGTTACGCGGGTAAATGAAGGCAGGATTGTTGGTCAGAGTAAGTGTGGAAGGTGTTTCCGTGTTTGGATATTTGGAATGTCTTTGGAGGGTTTGTGACTTTGTGGAGTCGGTGTGAGATGAATGACAAAATTAATGGACATTCACACGACCCTGGAAGATAATAAACATCATAATATCATGTTATAACATCTAGATGGATCATATTATATCCCATAGTTTAGTACGAATGGATAGCAGTTGAAAATGATATCTAACAAATGTATATTGACAGAAACAAAAAAAATCATATATAAAAAAAATTAATTAACAACAATTCAAAAAAAAAATTTCAAAAAAAAAAAAAAATCAAAAACTTCAGAAACTTGTAAAAAAATATCAGAACGAGAACGAGAAGAAAAAACTTCAAAAAAACAATATACACATATACAGTTCTCATTCTCAATTCCATCCATAGTCGTAATCATAACCTCCACAAAACACATTATGGCATCAACTTTATGACGAATGACCAACAGAGGCAGCAGCTTCCGCAGCAGCTTCTGCAAATCTTCTCAAGTCGGTCATAACCATACCAGCGACCGCAGCCGACAACAGTGTCGAGATGCATCCTGTAACCAGTGCACTCATAACCAAGCCAGCAATATCACCTTTCCTCGTAGGCGCAAGCTGACCCAACACACCGATATTGGTACCGACCGAACCCAAGTTTGCGAATCCACACAGCGCGTAGGTGGCCAGCATGCGGCCTCTAATTGAAAGTCCTGCGTAAGCTTCGGACGAAAGTGCAGCGTAGGCAACAAACTCGTTCTGAATCACCTTGATTCCAATGAGCTTCGCGACTTGGTAAATTTCAGGACGAGGAACACCGATTAGGAACGCAACAGGGTAGAAAATGTAACCGAAAATCATTTCGAGCGTGAGGTTTTCAATGTTCCAGAAACCAGCAAACCAGGTGAGCAGGGCGTTGATTAGAGCAACTAGACCAATGATACAGAGAAGATTGGTCATGATGGAACCGGCAATGACAATTCCGAGCCAGGCTCCGTTGGAAAAGGCGTGGAGCACGTTGTAGGTCTCTTCGGTCTCGTCGTCGGGGATGACACAGGTACCGTCGGTCAGGGTTGGTTCTGACTCTGGGTATCTAAGTTTTGAAGTGGCCAAAGAAGCAGGAATGGACATGACACAGGATGAAATCAAAGCTTGAGGAGATACACCCATGGAGATATAAGACACCAGAACTGAACCAGCAATAGTTGCAAATCCAGAAGTCATGATTTGGTGGTACTCGGCACGGGTCAAGTGAGGTGCAAAGGGCTTAATAAGAATGGCGGATTCTCCCTGGCCGATGAAAGGTGAGGCAGCAGCGACAACTGCTTCAGCTCCGGAAACTTGCATGGCCCAGTAAAATGCGTAAGCAAACTTTCCAACAAACCATTGGATGACACCCCAGTAGTAGAAGATATGCACAATAGCAATGAAGAAGATGATGGCGGGCAAGACGGTGAAGAAGAACATACCAAGTTGAGAGACCTCAGCAGAAGTAATGAATGCAGTACCGTCCTTGGCAAAGGACAAGAGCTTTCTACACAAGAACGAAATGAAGTCGAAAATATCGTAACCTGCTTTTGTTCTAAGCACGAAAAGCGCAACAATAAACTGAATCAGCATTCCAGAAATAACAGTGTGCCAGTTAATCAAGGATCTGTTGTTGGACGTAGCCCAGAGACCAAATATAGCAACGATACATCCAAAGAATGAAATAGCACGCTCGGATCTGGGAGAACCGCCTTCAATTTCTGGAGAAGCAAACGTTCCAACCAAGATGACCGCGGTGGCACCAATTGCCGCTGCTAGCAGTCTGTAACGTGGAGGAATGAATTCAATAACTTTGACGACGGTTCTTTGCCAGACCCAGTCGGTCCAGATGAGAATGTAGCGGGTAGGGACGTGGAATGTGATGAGTCTCACCATGATGAAGATCCATAGCAAAGTTGGGATTAACCATTTGTGTCTGTATTTGTCCTGGGCGACGATTGAGATCCACCAAGCAGTGAAGAAGCATCCCCAAAAGATATGGGCAGCCCAGATATTTTTCTTATAGTAGTAAGTCCAAGTGTTGAGCCTAATGAACTTTTTCCACCCAGAAGCTGGCGGGGGTAGATCACCGACGGCCTCGGCATCTTTAGGGGAACCAGACTGTGTGGTGACGACGGGATGGGTCATGCCTATTTTCTCAGAGGTGGTGCTGGATTCAATGTCACCACCGGACACGGTTGTTTGGTTTTTCTCGGTGAGGGGCTGGTCTGGGTGGTGGATGTGGAGGGAGCGCCTGTCTGGGGGTGGTGGCGAGGAGGGACGTGGGTGGACGTTTATGTCGGCGTGGACTGTGGGAGGGGCCTGGCTGTGAGCGTCATGGTGTAGATGGCCGTGTAGATGTTGGTGCTTTGGGTCCAAAGCTTCGTCTGGGTATTGGGGGGCTGACATGGTTTGTGTCTGTATGTGTGTGTCTCAGTCCGGCTTTCTATGAATCAATTTGGGGAAATGATGATGATGTTGTTGTGCCTATGGATATATAAGTGAATATATATACTGTTTAGGTATATATACATGTACGAGTCTAAAAGATTAGACAAATTTAGGAATGATAATTAATGACAAAAAGATGGAGAGAAACACAGATAAGAGAATATCTAAATAAAAAAAATTTCAAAGACAGGGAACTGAATTATTTATATATTTTTATTTAGAGGATGAAGACAAAAAAAAAAGATTAACTGAAAAACTGAAAAGTCAAAAAAATAAATTTTTTTCCTCTCTCTCTCTCTTTTTCTTTGAACTAAAAGAAATAGATAAATGATAGATTGTGCTAATGTTTTGGTTATCTTTCCCCCATGATGACGACCAACATTGACATTTTTTTTTCTTCCCATAAGGCTAATAAAAATATGAAAAAAATATGCGATAGTAGTGTGGTGATAAATATACAAATACAAAACTATGAAATAGCTACATGTTTCCCACATCATGGGCATAACAGCAGCTTTAAAAAAATCTGGTGATATATACAAATGGTAGAGATTATCGTGTTGGACATTGATTCATGATACAACTTTTTAGGCGGTTAGCGGGGGGTATTTTTTTTTCTTCCAAAAAAACTTTTTTTTTTTTTTGTCGGAATCAAAAATCATAATATCCAAAAAATATAAGTTAGGTCTAATCAATCAATCTAACAAACCGTAAGGCATTTTATTTCTCTCTCTTGACCTTTTCACTTTTCCTAATTGAAAAGAAAAAGAAGAAGAAAAAAAAAAGAGCATTAATTCGTGTTGAAGATAAACGAGCTCCTTCCTTATCCAACTGCTACTGCAATTACTACTACCATCATTAGCTCAATTTTTTTTCTTCCATTCTCCTCACCTCACATCTTGTGATTTAAATTATGATATTATAATTTCTGCTTCTTTTTGTCTTTTTTAGACTTTAAAATTATATACATATTTCCTACAAGAACTGACGCTGGGTAAATATCAAATTTTCGGTCGGGCCCCCGAGGGCGATCAACTACTACAATATCCTCTTTCTATTTCACATAAACAAACAAACGAACTTCTCTCTTATTTTAAAAGTATTATCCACATCCACCACCATCACCAACCACAGAAAACAGGCATAAATGTATATGATTTCTCGGTGTTACTGTTTGTTTTCAGAGACGGTCACCTAAATCAACTTTTTCATAATTTTCATAATAATAATGAATCAAATTAAAAATAAGTAACCAACATTTCTAATAGATGATAAATAAGTATTAGAACAGTGTTATGTAGCTTGTAGTTAGTTAGTTAGTTAGTTAAGGTTAACTGATAAAAACCGAGTAAATTAAAGAAAAAGCTCTGAATTTTAAAGTTTTCACGTCAAAAAAATAAAAAACTTCTGTTATAAAGGAAAGAAAACTAAAAAAGAAATTAAAGCTTATCAACTTCGCCGAAGGGTTTTCAGTTACCCTCCTTTCCTATATGTTATCCTCCACACAAATTACATGGGAAAGAAAAGGAATAAAGAAATGATAGTTGGAACTTATTTTTAAAGGTCTATTTATTTTAGCTACTTGTGGATAGAAAAACCTGTGAACGATAATACTGCAATAATCGAAAGTTATAACAGAAGAAGAAAAAAAACTTGGCTCATGTTTAGTTGATTTAGTTAATAGTTTAACTGATCAAGGGCGTAATTAAGAAGCTACATTTACAAGATGTTATTTCCAAAGAAGTCACACTGGGGCAAGCAAGCAGGTAGGTAGATAGGTGTTATTGCTATTTATGTTTACTACTATAAATTTTAACATTAATTATTGTTAGCACAAAAGATTCAATTTTTAATGTGATCTCATGATCTCATGACTACCATTATTATTCTATGCCCTTTTTTTTGGCTGCTACTACTGCTATTACTGGACTTTATGGCTAAAAATTGGAGTGCAATGTTTGTATACAACACCGAGAGTCCGACACAATACAACATAAAAAAGTCACAAATCTACCTATTATTATTGTTGGATACGAGTGCATTTACTGGCTCTCGGACCAGTCCTACATGACTTGGAATTGAAAACAACAGTAACAATAGATACAATTACCCCGTCTTTCTTTTACTTTTGGAAGCTACAATGTCCATCACTCCAAGGTTATAAGCCAAATACATACAAACCATCCAAAGGTACAACCCCACAAATGTGTACCTACATTTGAATATTAACAAAACGCCCTGTTTCAGCCACAGAACAGCGTATCCACAACTCTCATTGATCACCCATCATGAGCTCATATGTACCACCAACGCTAGGTTAAGAAGAAAAAACCCCAGAAAAAAAAAGACAATACCAATTGTATAGTGTATTGTGTACGTAACTTGGCTTTTCTTACCAGACCGCCTCCGGCGACGTTCGGCCCGGAACTTGGCCACCTCTCGGTGAACATTCGTTTATTTCTATTGTTATTGTTTGGTTTTTTCAACGGTATAGTGACAATACTTCAGGGAAATAACTTTTGCTTGTTGGTTTCACCGTGGAGAACATGGGCGGTATAGGTCGGCCTGGGGCCCCGCGCTAACAGGTCCCTTCACCCCCCCCCCTTTCTCCCCCTCTGACCAGTACGTTCTAAACGTCAAACCGCAAAATTCTATTTCTTTCGATTATTTTTTCTTTTCTATTTTTATAGAAACAGATGTTGTTGTTGTTGTTTTTGACTTGGCTCTCGGAAGATCTGTTAATAGCCAATTTTCATGGGGTAGTTCATTTTTCTTTCCCCAGACAATTTCTTTTTTGATCTCGAAAGTTTCTACAAACCAGTATCCTGTAGGAAAAACTTCTTAGCTTTGGTCGGTCTTTGAATGAAAGTTTTGGAGGCTGCATCAATTGAAGAACATTTTCATTGAATTGTCTGTATCCAAAAGTAGAATGAATTTGAAAAACTTCAAAGTATCCATCTCCACAAAATAGAAAAAGACTGTTATAATGAAGTCCTTCACCAGGCACAACCGATATGGTTAGAATTCAATTACCATCCTTATATACCTGCGTTTAATTTGACATTTTTTACATTACACAATACTCGGTGAACTGTTTCGAGGCATGTTTTGTGTTGCTTTGTAACCTCGCTGGCCGATTTTCCATTGGCTTTTTTTTCCAATCCCGCCGCGGACTCTTTCTAGCCTATTCTGGCCCTCTTCTCAACCTTTTCTTTGTGACTCTGTTGACTTTTTGTACCCCTCGTATGACTTCATTTGATCCTCTTCGGCCTTCTCTGGTCCTTCTGTGGTCTGAGTGTTATTGGTTGCAACCATAGGTTGTCGTTTTTTATTTTTCTTTCAACCTGGTACTGTTTTTGAAACTTGGATGGAGTCGTTGTTGTGTCAATACACTTTTTCTAATAAAAGTTTACTATATATAGAGCTTCTTAAACTATTAAATTGTTATACCGTGGCAAAGATCTAAAATTGACAGCCATCAACATTAATAGATGTTATACCTTCACTATAGCTAATACAAAAATATGATGTTACCAAAGCAAATACACAAGTCTAGATACACACCCCTTGACCAAGATATTCACTCTGTTAAAATTTGAAATAACTCGTATTTGGAAAATAACAGTTATGTAGCATTTTTTTACATCTTGAGGTTCTTATGTGACGGTTAATTATATACTGGTATATAATTGGACAGATGGTCTCTCCAGGACTCGAATCATTTTACGAATTAAGAAATTGACCAATTAGGCAGTGTAAAATCACGTGTAACATTGTGGAGACAGTGATACTGGTATACAAATAAATAATTAATTTCATACTATCATAAAACAGCGTTTTAAAAGCTAGCCGTTATGATATTATAATCTTATAATATACAATACTTGCTGTACAGCAAATGATAGCGATAAGATCTGGTTTCAAAATGTTTTTCAGGGCCCGTCGTTATTACTGTATCTTAACATCATTACGTGAATTCAATTCCAAATAATCTATACTTTATTGTGATTATATATGCGAATGTGTTCTCCTTTTCCCGCATGCGATTGTTTATAACAGTAGCAGTAATTATGGGCAGAACCGTTACTGTAGTGGCTGATAGAACATTATCTGGGTTTCTTCGGCCAGCCTTTCTCTCTATCTTTTGTGGCCATTGTATTGTTATCAATAGTAGGAGTTGTGCTGTAGGAAATGATTGATACGCTGCTGTTATATATAACATTATAGGTTACTACGAGAGTATACTATCTGCGTTCTTTCATCTCTTTTATCGTATTTTGTACGAAAACTTGTAAAGATTGGAACGTTATCAAGGATCGTAAAATCTCTATACTCGTTCGATCGTGAGCATTCTCGCATCCGCGTAAACAACCCGTCACAAACCCAGCTCCACGTACTGTACCATCCGCTCTTCTTCCTTTACAGAAATGACTGTTGCAAGTAATACACAACTACGACATAACCCAATTCAGTCCAGCCCACGCCATACAGCACCCCAACGCGTAACTCACTGTCCCTCTTCGGACAGAAAACCTTCCTCTACACAAGACAAAACAGCATCCACCCACGCATACAAGCACTAACTCTCGTTCCATTTTGCAATTTTCCATCTTCCCTAATATGGTAAAAAAGCCTTTTGTTGTTTTCCAATGACGTACTGTAAGCCACAAACACATGTGCGCTAACAAGTGAAAAAAAAATCCTATCAATACCAAAATTTCTCCTACTAATTCCAATTCCTACGTAAACACAGTAGTAGAGTTGAGTAAAAGGTACACAAATAGGTGCGCTATTACAAAGATAGTTGCGGTATATTAGTTATGGTTATATATAGCTAGCCTAGTCTATACACAATGGCTATTACAGTACGTACAGTACATACTAGTAGCTAGGCACGCACGCATAGGAGTGAAATTGTTTGTTCGGGTGTCACTTCTTTGGGATTAGCTCTTTTTCGGCGCTGAAAAGAACAAAAACAAAACGACAAGTCTTTATCTTATCTAGATTTATTATCGACAACGGATAAACTAAATGAACTTAAACCTACTAGTTAACTAGTTAGCTAACTAACTAACTAACTAACTTTGGTTGAGTAATCAACTTAGCGTTGAATACTTGGCTTTTATACCTGGATATGTGGAATCCTTTGTGTTGGTATAGGATGGTTTTTGGTGCCATTTCATTCTACTACTGGTTTCCGCATATGTCTTTCCTGTATGTGTAGGAAGGTTTGGTATCGCACACATAACGTACATACAAAGGAGAAAGTGCACAGTGATTGAGGGAAGGTTGAGTAAGTTTAAGGTGTGTGTTTTGGGTGTGTTGTGTAGGTTCACAGGTATGTGTGACATTTGTGTTCATTTCATTATCTTTTCAATTTGCTAGCACTGCTAGCAGGAAACCAATCACGGTTGTACTTGGAGGCTACTAGAATTCCTTGGAATTGGAAGCAATGAGAAACTCAATTTATTGTTCAAGGCTTTTTTTGTCCCACAACACTCCATACACATCTACATGTACGCTCTTTCGAAGCCAAAACTGTAAACCAACAACGTCTTTATGTCAACAAGGTAGCAGTAGCACAAGTTCACGTCATAGATCAACTTGCAATTCTGTTAGAGCGGGTAGCCAAATTCACGGCTACAGTTAATTTAATCTTCAAAACGACCATCACCACCAGCTCCACCACCAACAACAAAAAAAAGAAAAACCTCGCCCTCTCCCCTTTATCACCACTATCGATACCCCACCCCACCTCACTTATCTTGCAGTATCCCACATCTTCTTCTTTTTCCATTACATCTAGAGCGGGCGCATCAGTTTCCAAAAAAAAAAAAACTTTGTTAAAGATCTTTCCCTGTATGCAGTTTTTTTATCAGGAGGAACCCGTCGGATATCCGGTGGTTCCTATTTTGGAAGGTGTAGATGAGCGGGATTGGGGGTGGGGGGAGAGAAAAAAAATATGGTTGGCGTTCATTTTTATTTTTTCCTTTCTTGATTGACCGTCTGGGTTGGTATGCAGGAACGAATTTGATTGGTTGCGTGAAGGGGGAACAAAAAAAGTGGTGGGAGATAGTAAGATAGTGAGTTTATGTTTATTATTATTATTATTGCTGTACTTTTGGACAAATGAGATGGAATGGGATGGGAAGGTTGTATATTGGGATGTGAGAGATGGGTGATATGGATGATATGGGCTTGGTGTTTGATAAGAAGAACTGATTGAAGGTCTTCCTTGCGTCTCTACTGTACGTACTTTTTTCGAACGTTTTGGACTTTGCGTATTTGTAATAATTTCTAGTCAGTGAGTGGCCATAGTACGATAATGACAAAAACCTGACGGTGGAAGACTATATCAATTGATTGTATGTAGCTATTTTCTCATGAATTTTGTGTCATAATACTACTTGGAATACAATTAGGAATACTGGAGTTGAACATTTACCACTGTTAAAATAAAGAACCCATATTTTAGACTACGTTTAGATGTATCCATATACACATAGGAACCTAATATTGCCCAATAAGATCACCGTTAAAATGATATGAATACCATTAATTTTCAAGATATTTTTGAATATGTATAATCATGAAATTTCAAGCTCTTTGTGTGAACTTTAGTTATCAAATCGGAGCATTTATTTTTGACATCTACAGTAACACAAAGTCAGAATAGTAAGAAACATTATACAAAAGATCTAATTAGTCAATTTTTTCCAAATAGCTATGTAGTCCAGAATTTTTGAATTTATGTTGCATGGTGTCCATCTTCAGAGCCATAATATACCACTTTTTTTACCAATCAAAATACAGGCTTCAACAATAATCAACAAAATGTACAGTGTACTACAAAAAGCTACTAAATATATCATTCGATTAGTTCACGTAACAAATTACAACGTTATTTAATTATCACTTCACGACAAGCTATGTTAATTGTTAAGTTCATTTCATCTATCGTAAACTTCCATTTTAATTTTGTAAAGTTATATAACCCAAAAATACAGGTATCACTAGAAACCCTTCCAAGATCTACAACAAGTTGAGAAAAACGACAGTTTTCTTAGCTGAGATTAGTTCTTTGCTTGTCAAAACTCATATGCGGTATATGTTGAGCAATTATGCCAATACATGTCCGCGGCATGCAAAATTGTTCGATACAAGTTTAAGATCTATTAGAAATCACAGGATATGAAGAGATAATGCCATACATAAGGTGTTGGGGGGAGCCACCACTGTCATAAAGCTGAAAATAATTTTGGTTTAGTGAAGTTTTTTGTTTTATTTTGTGGCAAAGAGTGTAGAGCGGCCATAAAATTTTGTCTGATATGCTTATCTGTAACGCTCACAAGTATATCAACAGTTCGGCCAATTTTCAGTAAAATCAATAGCCTATTAAATTTTCACCAATGTAAGACAAGGCAATTTAACGTGAGCGGATAGTCGAAAAAACGTCCACTTTTTAACAGAACCTGATTTATAAGCGTTTCAAAAGCCTTTTAATGTACAGTATGATACAAGAAACAAGGAAGGGTCTTCAATAGTTATTTGAACATGCTATAACCTGATATAGATAGTAAGATAAATCGTAATTTGATACGGTTATGTGTGTGAGTTTCTACCAACGTAGGTAAAGAGCGAAATGAATATATTAGTACTAGTGGCTATCTTTTTACGTCAAAAAGTCGTCTTTTGTTAAGAGTTCTTTGGTTCTATATAGCTCTTAAAAAAGTTATAATATAATAGTAAACAATTCCATCAACACATTTCATACGTACATAAACATTCATGTACCTTTTTTAGTCCAAGCTTAGTAGTTCATATATCACTGGCCTCATATTTACGTCAACAAATCAGAAAAACTGATTGCGTTTTGGTATAGGCATAATTTGTGCTTACAGCCCACACGTTTAATAAACAAATCAAGTTAACGTGAATCTTTGTATATATATTGACTTTTCTCAAATGTAAGGTATATGCCAACACTTCTCCACGTTCTGAAGAGTTACAAATTACAATATCCGGGGCATATGCTCATTTCTTTCAATTTATTCCATTTAATTGTGATAAATGCACATGTTGTAGACATATATAGTAGTGTAAACAATCACTTCGAAAAACATTGAATTCATTCAGTGCGTCTTATAATATCATGTGCACAGTTAAAGAAAACAAAATTCATACCAATTGTTCACAGGTTAAGTACTTGAGTCTATCGAAAAATATCAATCAGAAAATACATTTCTTGTATAAACATTTAAGCTATCGAAACATGCTTTATTTACTATGTTTTCTCTCGTGCTATGTTAGATTGTAATAATATTATGATGATACTGTATGATATGCCTATATTAGTTTGTTCGATTCTGCTTAAATTTGTTTTCAATATTTTGATGGAGATAAAATGATTTTTAAGAATGAAAAATTTTTTTAAAAAAAAAAATTGAATAAAAAACAAATAAATAAATAAAATAAAAATTAAATTCTTCTCATCATTATCATCATCTATTGGCTCCAGGTCGGACTGCGGCTGCTTCCGGTGCTTCCAAGCTAGGTGGTGCAAATTCTCTAATCGCCCTCTCAATTTTATTCATTATCTCTTCACTGGATTCCGTAATCTTAATTCCATTAGCCTGGCTAGCCATTGCACTAGAGGTATTCACGTTGTTGGAAGCTGTGGCACCAGAACTGGTGGTATTTGCGTTGTATCCATTACTTAAAGTCCCTTCTATAGTGTTCTTATCATTAGAGTTATTGCTATTGCCGGCCGTCGTTGGTGATGTCGGGCTAGAGATCGTAATAACTTGATTCATGATATCAATAATCTTATCAGGAACTCTAGCAAATAATCCACTTTCTCTAATTAATGTCTCAACAACTGATATACCAATGAAAAACTCCTCACTCTCTCCTCCTTTACCAAAAATAACATTAGGGGCAATCACAGTAGCAAGGTTCTTTATATCCATTTTTGAACCGGCGTGCCCTTCTTCTTCCTCTAACCCTGAAAATGTGGCAACCCAATTCAAAAAATTGAATAAAACTTCCATTACATCCCGGTGAGCAACAGGGACAAGGCAGTTAATGTACCGCATTACATCAAGTTTCATTTGATATTGCTGCTCAGCTGTCATGTCCTTAGACTGTGCAACTAGTGGTGGATCTCCGGAAAACATTGTTTGCGACCTCAACCAGTATTTCTGAAGCTTTACCGATAGCAAAGAGTCAGGAAGTTCTCGCAAGTACCTCTTCAATAATGCTGCTAGCTGAATAGGAGGTTCATCTATGAGTAAGCCAGTCTGATCCGGCTTCTTGTCGACTTTATCGGCAAGTTCCTTGGCTTTTCTGATGTTACCATTTTTCCTAAATATACCTTCAATTGACATATCCATTTGGCGCATAGAAGAAAGACATTCATCTACAAAGGCAGGAATTTTCAAAGGTTTGGAACCAAGTCCAAAAGTAGAATCAACTCCATACTTTTCAACTTGGGTTTCTAATGAGACACCAAATACACCAACATTAGCACCTTTCTTCCTATCACTAGCTCGATTACTACCATCGTTACTTCCGCCACCACCCCCTAAATTGAATGCTTTTCCAAACTTTTCCCATAATGATGAAGGTTGTTTTCTTGTTTCTACCAGCTCGGTGAGCTCGTCGCCCCATTCGGGTATAATGCTTTTGATCAAGTATACTGCGATATGACGAACATAGAACAGTTCCGTAGGCGTCAAATCTGACATGAAGACTTCCCTTTTAGTTTGTGATTGCTTTTCAGCTGCAACAATTCTTTGAATATCATCGAGAATTAGCGATGATTTTTCGTTTTTGATCAAGTCAGTTGTGTGTCCGTATTTACTTTCAGCTCGGCTTTTCTTGGTCCGTTTCTGGCTGCTTATGCGCTTAATGAAACCCGGCTTTTCCCTCTTCTTTTCGTTTGGAGCTTCAGTCCTTTTATCAATGACTTGCACAGGAGCTGAACGAGTTAATGGAACTTGGGGAAGTTTTTTATTGTCAGCCTTAGCTTCGATCATGTGCTTTGATTCTGTTGATGGCTTGTCAATTAAAGTATTAGTAGATGACTTAGCTGAGCTATCAATTGTACTGTCCACGTTACTGCTTGGGCTGTTGTTGAGTTTTTCCAAAGATGAAACACTTTTCTCGTTATCTGCCTTTCCATCAATAGTAAAGCCTTTGGGTATCTCAGCAGATTCACGCTTGGGACCTCTTGAACGACGAGCTTCGGATAATTGCTTACTGAGCCTTGTGGATCGGTTCTTTCTGATATCAATCAGTGTGCTCATGTAAACTTGATCGGTGCTGTTTTGCTTATCCCTAGAGTCATAAGTATCTAACACCAGCTTCAATCGAGCAAGTGCAATCTTGACTAAATAAATGAATTGAGACAATCTCGTAACAAGCGTTAAATTATCGGACACTTCATCCGTAGCCTGTGTACATTCTTTGCAAATTATTGTCCTGTCTTTGACCAGGTACACTGCATCTTGAATTTTGTTTCCAATCTTTTTGTGACACCTTTCGCAGAATACACAGTCAAAATGCCATCGTTTGTCACCAAGAGCAACACAATCCTCTTCCATACTGGTGTTGCACTTCATGCATCTATCATTGGCCTTACCTGACACACCAAGACTCTCAAAAGGATTTTCTGGAATATCTTCATAAAGTTTTACTTTGTCCAGAAATTTCTCCACGATTTTCCCACTAGAAAAAGTACGATCGTACCTCAATGAGTTGGATAGTCCATATCTGATTAACAATTTCAAGTAATGAGCCATACTTGTAACGGTATCTAATAGTTCTTGTGAAGGTTCTGACTTCGTTTCACTTCGATTCTTTGATAAAACTTGCATGAAGCTTACAATCTTTTTGCACAGTGTTTTGGGCTCTTTGTTAAGCAAAGACAAACCTGAACTTCTAACGACATCAATGAGACCCCGGTAATCGTCCGATTCTTGTTGTTGTTCCTCTTCTGAAAGTTTCTCATATTCAACCATAGCATTAATCAGGGGATCAATATTGGTTACTAAAATATCCAACGCCCCTAATAAAACTTCAACGTTGCAAACAAGCTTTGAAGTGGCAAGCAAAGCGTCACTATATCGGTTGCTAGTTGAATATTGAAGCATGTCTGATATAATAGAAGCTGTAATCTCTTCGTACCCACAAAGAATGTACCAAATTTTAAACGCTTTTTCTTCCACTGACTGTTCGATCGCTAGTAGCCGTTCTCGCTCTTGTTGTGTGGGTTCCGCTTCAGGATCAGTTGATTTGGTGTTTTCAAGATCGTCTCCAGGATCCTTCGGTGATATCATAACATTCCAAAACTTGTTGATCATATAGCATTCAGGGTGCCATTGCTGTTCTCTCCCGCCTCTGATGATTTCAACAAACTGCTTAAGTATGGCAGTACTGCAACCCTCACATTTACATGCATATAACGTAGAATAGTGATATCTACAGTAAATATTGTTTTCGTGTTCATAATAATTGTCTTCGGAGCCAAACACAACGGAACAAAGAGAGCAAGTAAAGTGTTCGACGTGATACTTTTTTCCTAGTGCGGAAATATATGAGCCTCTTAGAGCACCGTCACATTTATGACATAGTAGATCCTGTCGTTTGAAATAGCAGTGTTCGCATAATGGTACCGTTTCATTGGTCTCAGTTTCAAAGGGGAAATATTTAGTAGGACAGGGGCCTTTACAATCATAACAGGAAAAACACTTCGTGTGGTAATAATTGCCTAGAGCCTGAACAAGGTGTCCTGAAATTGGTTTTTGACAAGCCACACAAACCCCTTTAGACGAAGCGCTGGTGTCGGATATTGATGTTGTAGTCGTCATTATTTCTTTTGACTCAATTTCATTTTCAGATGAGTTCGGAGGGCTGGTTGCTGGAGGAGAGACATTTGAGACTGATTCGATGATTTTTGACGACTGTAATTGCACTTGAGGGGATGATCTATCAGCTGAAGTTTGGGGAACAAATGATTGCCAGTTAGGTTTTGATTCTGACATTTTAATAGATATGGTAATTGGCTGTAAATATTGTTAGAGGATTTGATTCTTACTGAAAAAAGTCATGAAAAATTGTGTAAATCCATATATAACGTGTATGATAGTAAAACTTACCGAGGAGTCGCCTCATTAACTATAGTAATAAGGCAAAATCAGTTGTATATTAATGGCCAAATGGTGTATGAAAAATATTATTAATTTACTGAAGGTGGGACCCTAGTGTGTAAGAGACAAATTGCAAAGGTATCGCCAGTTAGTAATAGAAAATCTTCACAAAAAATCAAAAATGAAAAAAATAAAAGTAAGGAAGAAAGAAGAAATCCTAAATATAAGATGGAGAAAGGGAAGAATTGAGCTAAATACAAGAATATAAAAACTAATAATATCAACAATAATAATAAACCTAACGTTTAATTTACCCTACCTGCAAAACATTAACAAGTTCATACAGATAAGGTAAAGCGTACGCTTAGTTGACAACAATTAATTCACTAAGAAAAAGAGTTCAGCATTAAGTGGATTCAATGGATTTGAACGGGTTTATGATGCTCGGTGCCTGTATTGGATTCAGTGATTTGATCAGTAAAGAAACTTTGGGACTCGATGCTTAAATTCCAGCTTAGGATCGAAAGGGTAATTAGCTCATACCTTCTACTACTATTACTGCTATTTAAATCAAGACACTGGGGCTGATCTCCTCCCGGTTCAACTGTACACATTCAATTGAATGTGTGGGTTGTCTTTAGAAGAAGTATGGATATATCTGAGCCTTTTGTCTGATGAACAGAATGAAGCATTTCATAGGCGACATTTATACGGATCATTGACCAAAAAATGCAGTAAATTGTAATATTTTTCCATTGTATAATTGATTTATCACTGAAGTAGATATAGCTATAATAAATTATATTGGTATAGTAAGAATCTCTTTGTTACATGTAACAATTTGAGGTCTGGAAACTGTCTCAAATTAGTGAATCAATCCTGTCGAGATCTCCATAAACACATCTACATTTGTATACAATAACAACTTGAACAACATGCATTGTGAATATTTCTTCTAATGGGACAGATCATTTTAAATCCACTCCTTCGTCCATCCATTCAAATACTCAAGTCATATGAAGGTCTCGTAGGTCAGAATGTGGGTGGTATGTGTCAGTCTATTGAAACCTAGATCTATATATAGCCAACTTGTCGAAATGTTTTGAGATCCAGACTTTACTCAAGCTTTCCCAAGTTACCGTCTTTATTTTGTTTCATCCCGGTACGTTTGGTAGGTTGATAGTCCAGATTAGGTAAAACTCAGTGGCTGGGGAGTACAGCAAGAAGTTGTCAAACATCTACGCGAAACTTCTACAGCTACCCGATTTCTGGTATCTATTCCATGTAAACTGGTCAACTTGACCGTCTAAACATATTCAAACGGTTATATACGAGCCAACATAAATGATAATAGCATAACTTAGTTATCTTAAGATTATAAAATTCTTTAGTAGATAGAATGAAACAAAACATAAAGCAATCAACTAAAGTATATTCGTGTTTTCCTCAGATCGAAAGCTTCTAAGTCTAGCAAGCATACGTGTATTCCTCAAGTATGACAGGTTTTAAAATGTGGTGTCATATCTCAAATCTAGTCTCTAGCTCGCTATATCCACACACCTAAACCCCCACAGTTACTATCCACCCCACCAGGTATCATCCCATCAATAATGGGTTTATATAACTTGAAATAAAGCCATCTGTCGTCCAGCTAAGGTAAACAATTGATTCGTTTCACATAATAATAGACGAACAATTGTTCAGTTTCATAAGTATACATACAGTCTCGGACAAGTATTAATAGCAGCGGCAGTTAAACAAATTGAAATCAAATCAATAAATGCTAATTAAGTGCCAGTATATTAAGTAAAGATATGACTATATTTGGGGAGTTCATGATTTTCGGTGGTTCCCAGTTAAATTGAAACAGTATCATCTGAATCCCTATAGGGAGTTATAGAATTACTGGTTATCAAGCAAGTTGAGATGTAGGTAATCAAAGTAGTGAAAAGTATCTCCTGAAATTCCGTATACCATACACTGCATAATATTTCGCAGCTAACATCGTACAGCATAAGAATCTATATAGATAAATACCTTCATTTCTCCTCCCCACAAGCAGGTAAAACGTTTATATTTTGCTATATATCTCTATCTATATATATATTGTGCTAAGGGAATGAAAACACATATAATGTCCCGGAATTTGCACGTTTATTAGATTCCTAAATTGTGTATCCGAGTATAATTACTTTGATGGAAATACATATTTGGCTGGTGGATAGATGGACATTAGTAACTGTTGATGCTCGATTACCTAGATTATGGAATAAGCTATTTTCCAAAATAGAACTAACTCAAATCACTTTGTTTATTTCTTCTTCTTTGTGGAAGTAGCAATGAGCTTCTTTTTGACATGCTTCTTGATTTTCTTTTGTCTCTTCTCACGTTTCTCCTGTTTAAGTTGCTTCTTCCTTTCCTTATTCATATCACGATCACCAAATTTACGGGGATTCTTTTCATCTTCCTCAAATTCTTCACCACTTTCATTTTCTTCGTCATCTTCCGATTCGTCACCGCTTTCATCGCTTCCAGACCCTGCCTCATCGTTGTCTTCATTTTCATTTTCTTCAGTTGCTTCTGTTGTTGACTGTTTGTTTTTGGTAACTACCATTTCTCCGTAAATTAATTCAGCAGCTTCTCCCCGTTTGATTCTTTCAACATCTCTTTCAACATCATAAACCTGCTCCAAGTTTTGAGGGATATATACTGATCTAAAAACTGCATCATCGACTGCACTTTCTTCCGTAATAACTTCTTTTGGTAACTCTTCCAGTATTTTCACCAAATACTCAGAAGTCTCTGGGTTTGGTGCCTCGTTTTTCTCCACAGAGGGAAAATGCTCAACATCCAGAATTGAAGAAGTAATAAACCGGAAAATGCGCCTTTCAGAGTTGACTTCAACACCTTGTCTACGAAAGTAGTCGTTAACATTTTTGATATCCATTCTTAAAAATTCCAGTGAACTTGGGTGATCGTGCTCAACGGATTGAGACACATCAATCATCCATAACTTCTTCTTGTGATATAAAATGTTGTATTCTGAAAGATCAGCGTGAACCAGCCTACATTGTTGATAGAGTATTCGCATGTATGACAGCAACTGTCTATACAAGTGAGGATATAAATCAGGTTCAATATCAGCATCTCGTAATCTGGGAGATGCCCAACCCTTCTTGTCACCCAAAAATTCCATGACTAAAACATGCAAATGTAGATGCAAAGGCTTTGGAACTGGAATGTCTGATTGATAAATACGTTTTAAATTTCGGAACTCCTTTTCTGCCCATAGTTTTACCATCTTTCTCGGATTGTGTTTAGAGTATCCATTTCTGAATCTGAATTCACCTGTCACATACCTATCTCTATCCTTAAAAACTAAAATAGAAGTTTTATAGATTTTGATAGCCCTGTGTTCACCTTCTTCAGTTTGTGCGTGATAGACGTTTGCTTCTTTACCAGTTGAGATACACCCGTTTATTTCGTAAACAACTCCTTTGTTAATCATCTTGAATAAAATCATTCTAGTTCGAGGATCTAAAACCTGTTCATTTGTTGCTCGGTTCGCACGATCTGTGGAGGCTGTGTGTTTCGTTTTGGTTTTAGCGCCTAAGAACATCTCTTCGTTTCCACCGCTGAGATTGATTCGAGAAGCATACTTTGCAAGATCAGACACATACTCGTTTTTCGAGGGCTTCGGTTGTGCATTGATTCGTGGAACTCTAGAAGCTCTTGTAAGAGCTTCTTGCTCATCTTCACTTGTTGGCTCAACTAAAGTTTCAGCGGGAGGTTCGTCTTGTTGTTCCGCTTGTTGTTCCTCATTACCTTCATGAGTTTCTTCAATACCGTTAACTTTAGGTACACTGTTCGAACTTCCAGGAACATATCTTTGTTGAGACGGAGCATCAATACTATTTACAACTGGGCCCGCATTTTCCAAAAACCTCTTCTGTCTGTTATACTGTTGTGTAATGTTTCCAGATCCATAGTTTCCCAAATCGTAGGTTCTTGATTCCAGATCCTTGTCAAATTCTTCACCTGAGTCGTAATCTTCCCCTTCATAATTTTCATCTGAAGAATCATCGGAGTATTCGTCGTCAGTGGGAATCAGAATAATCTTCTGCTTTTTTCCTTGAGTAACAACTTTTTCGATCATTTCTTGGACCGGTGCAATTTTTTCTGAAAGTAAATTACTGTATTCGAAAATTTCTGCAAGCAAGTAGGCGGTATTCGAAGTTATATGTTATGCTTCGAATATTTTTGTGGGAAAGAACTCCCAAGAATTTTAATACTCTTGTTCCTGAGAAAAAGTCTTTCATCGTTTATGCCATTTACCGTACACACCCCAACCCTACAGATGACACCCCAATTATACGCTAGATTTTTGTGATACTTGCAAGAGAAAAGTCATCAAGTGTTTGTCAAAAATTATAATGGACCCTTAAATTCAAGTATTTGATAGAATTGAAAGGCTCTGAATACGGATGTTTACTATACTTGCAAGAAAATTAGTCAACAAATTATATTAAAACGTATCATGAGTAGAAATTAGAATGGTATAAAAATAGAATTTAGCCCAAAAAAGCCTAGAAAAGTGTGTTAGTACTGTTATGCGAACGACGAATTGATTATTTAACTTACTGCTAATAAGATAACAGCTAAGATGACAAGCAAAAGAATCAGAAAGCAAAATAGCCTACTCCTGGAGTTGCGTTGATACCTGGCAGCTTGCGTGAGTTGAGTGGCTGCCTCTCTTGTGCTGCCTGCGATATTGTAGATGTTGGCTTCAATGTTATCGACAATAGTACCTTGTTCATTGACAATTGCACCTAAGTCTGTGAAAATCTCATTCAGCTCTTGTATTCCATGCTCAATACCTTCAATCTCAGCCTCTCTCTCAAGAATGAGGCTTTGCTGATAGTCCAAATCTTGCTGGTCAAGTAGCTGTTGCTGTTCCTGAGCTTGTTGTAAAGATGTGCCGTTGTGCTCTTCATCCTCTCTGCCTTCTTCGTCCATCAAATGCATCTGTTGTTTCTTGTTCTGTAGCTCCTTGGCCTTCGTAATAGAGATTCTTTGTCTTTCGGCCAGGTTTCGTTGAATACTTTGAAACTCTTTCAATACTACTGAGAACTCTCTTTCAAGTTTATTCTGTGTAAATCGTTGTGCCGCCACTGTTTCTTCTTTCCAGCCTTTGAGTTCTTTAACTTCTTCGCCAAGTTGTTTTATTTCTTCCCTTGCGCTGTCAGCAAGAGCCACAGCACGCTCTTCAACACTATGACTAGCATTAGGCTTAGAAAGAGCTTTAAGATGACTTTGCAAAGTTCCGAGCTTGGTGTTTACTTCAAATAATTCATTCGAGATTCTTTCGCTCAGGGCGTCAAACTCTGGTGAGTCTGAATAGGGCGCTTGAGACTCGAGGTCGACACTATCGGCAAATGACATTTTTGGTTGTATGGTTGTGTTGAATTCTGAGTTATTTGTGATACTGGCGCTGTCTGAAATAGAAGTGTGTCAAAAAGCAGAAAGCTACATAAGGCAAGAAACTGGAAAGGTAGCCTACTGCGCGTAGGTTTTACTTGATAGTTTGAAGTTTGTGAAACATGTCATACACGTGACACTATAAAATCTGCCTGTGACGAACATTTTGCAGGCCTCGAGTCCTGAAGTTTGGTAGCTTTCTACTAGGCGAAGATGGTGTTACTTGAACGAGGATATGGACTACGAACAGTTAGCTGATATTTCCAGCTAAGTCACAGTATAATTTGTTTACAAAGTATAGTTTTTTTCTCTTTCTTTCTGGATAAGCACATTTCTTTATGCCAGCTATGACAGCTAAAAAGGATGGTTTTCTGTTTGCTTTTGTGAGCGCGGAAGTGGTATTCTAGTGTCACAACAATCCAGAAACCGCCTCTTTACACGTTTAATTGTATCAGAAAAGGTTCATGTTAAAAGGACTGGCCGTTTCAATCGATGGATCACTGAGAGCTATTTGTTTTAAGTCGGCTTTCATTCTGTAATATTATTGTGTTTTGTGGATGTTCAAACCTTAAATTCAATATGACATTAACAGACTCTGGGGATATTTCTCTCCAGTAATAAATGGTACTGTAAAGAAGTGAGTTATCAAGCATTCAAGGTGTCAATAACTAAAGTGGCTTTACAATAGCGATTTGATATCATTGGCAGTTAATGGCACTTGCAACTTCCCTATTTCTCTACTTTACACATTCCAAAATGTCATCATTGAATGTTGTACTGTATATTCCAGGTTTACCAGTATCTATGTTTGTACAAGAATATTCATTTTTCAAAACATGATTAGGTCTTCTCAAAGCGTCATTCTTGTGACTACATTGAGCCATCGAAATCATCTCTAACCTACTCTAGCTGAATTTGAAAGAAACAATTCTTTAAAATCCTTGATTAAGTCTTTCCGTTAACCCTTATCGAGCTGGTCAATCCTCACAATACATAATGTTTAGAGGCAATGAAATAGTACTGTATTTTATTGATGGATGCAGAAGAATGTTTTTTTTTGCCCATATAGGCGTTTGCTTGACGTCTTGCCTCATATATAACAGTGCCTTGGGGTTTTCTGTTCTATCTATCTAAGCTAGCTAAACTTAGCAGAGTCGTGTGTGCATTTATTATTAGCAAGGGCCTACATTTGTAAGTAAATTTATACATCAGCTAGAATCACGGAATATTCTGAAAAGTATATTAGATGTTCCCGATCATCGAGTTGAGAATATGGATGCCTATGTACTGCCCAAAAGGGTGATGATAATGTTTGATTTTTGAACAAGCGGTCAGATAGAGCTAGATATTGGTAAAATACTGTACGTCACCAGTTTCTAATCCTTGTGATCTTCCGGTGCCGTTTTCTATAATTTAAGAGTGAAACTCGCTGTTGTAACCAGAAACAGAATTGATAAATTCATGGATTTAAATCAACAATAAAGCTTTAGTTGTAAAATGGCATTCATGAGGCCTTTGGTATTGTTTCCAAACCTATATATAGGCCGTCATAAATCGTCTCAAAGTTGTTCAATTCAACAACCATTTGAAACTTTCGCAGAATACAAAACAACACTACACACCACAATGATTGAAACTATTGAAACTCCTGTCAATTACGATAACTGGAAATACGGAACGAGTAGTAAGTAAATGCCATTGCAATCCCACACTTATAAGGAGCCGCTAACAGTTTTTTACAGCTTATGTTGATCCCGTTGCCCCTCCTGGTGAAATCAGGTTCGATGCAGTTGTGTGCGTTATTGCTTAGAGACCATATTCTCCTGCCCCAATCACAACAATCTTTTACCAAATACCATTTGACACTGCGCTCGTTGATCCATGCTATAATACTGAATAGCCTAATATATTAATTTTTTACTTCATAAAGATCCTTCTTTAAACCCAGTCCTACTATTGTTGAATATGTTGAAATCATTAAGGTAAGGTGTTACACTGAGCTCATCGAAGCGTAATAGAGCTGCGACCATTGAACTAAAAAACTGACTCGAGTAGTAGAAGTAAAACTTGTAGCATCTTAAATATTTTCATTTTCAAGTGATAATAACACTGCTAGTCACGAAAAACTAAACGTAATATTGCCCATTTAATAGTTGTTATTCAACTTACGATCGATACAAAAACTTTTCTGTCTACTCTCTTTGGTGGCAGAAAAGTGGCTTTTTTGACATTTGAATTAGCTTACTTTGTGGTGATGGTTCGATTGTATTTCTCTTTCAACCATTCGTCTTTACTCTCTACTCGTAGGAAGACTGATATATGGTTCGCGTGCCAAATACGGATACGAATCTCACTGTTTGTAAGTAGTTCAAAAAGCTGCGGCCTAATAAAAGTTGATGTATGAAAGGCCGACAATATAGATCTGGCTAGTGCAAAATTTTGGCATCAATGATAGCTCTAGTGTTATCTTCAATTTATTTTCCAATCATCGATATAGTATATACAAATTGCAACTGCAACATTTCAGATGCTACCTTATTTTTTCTTGTTCCCATCATTTAGATCATATTCTGATTCCTGGTCTTTTGCCGCCATCATCAATTCATACAGCTGAACAACTTGTTCTTCACTCATTTTTTCGATCTTTCCCATTTCCAATTTCTTATACCTCCAGTTGTCGCCCTCGATTTCCTCCGCGTACATCTGCCATTGTGTTAGAAATCCGACAATGTATAGAGGGTTGTCAACTTTTCTGTGTGCCCGAAATTCACTCTTCACATAGTCATCTCCCAAAGCCCGGAGAGCTGGATCAAGTTTTCGATTTGCACGCAAAACTCGTCTGTATAAGGGGAGTGGAGGAAGAATAGGCGTAAACGGTTTCGCCGTACGTCTGGTAGCGTGTAAGATTCGTGTCACCTGCATCTGTACTTATTCATATGAAAATCGCAAGCTTCGGTCAAGATTGATCTTGGATGGTTTGCGAATCACTTGAAAATGTGAGCAATTACTTTTCGGCATCATATCTACACTTGCATGCAAAGTTCCTACACGTGACACACGAGAATGTTACGCAAACGTCCCTATGTCTAGAAAACCTGACTGGATTCCTTGCGGTCGTTTGCACATTGGCAAATGCCACAGGATATGATGGAAAGACAAGCTGGTGTGAATTCTAACTTGATGTCTTTTCTTGAACATTACTATAGTGCGAATTACTTGCTACTAGAACATGCTATATAATATGACATAGACAAATGTTATTTTAAGCTGCTTTGACTTCATCTAGCTTTTTGAGGTTTTCTCGTACTGTTTGAGTAGTATCTGGTACAGGTTTTGAAAAAAATTCGTTTGACATGGGGGCAAAAAAACTTTTGGTTCGGTTCTAATAATTAATGGTAACAATGCTTGACATCCTCAAATTTTTAAATTACACTACTAGGCCCAAGTGATGTGTGTGGGTTAAAGTTGGAGCTCCTTTCCAGTTCATAAAAGCAGCACATTTAAATTACCTGTGTCAAACCTACAAAGCTTTCAGAAACACTTTACTTACCTGATTAGAATATCTATCGTATCGTCAACTTTTCCGACTTTCGACCAAGGATTTTCACTGCATTCAATTATACTTACAGTACTTAATTTGCCTGGGTATCATTACAAGCTTAAAAAACTGTTCAAGTCACAGGTTCATGCTTGAGACTTGAGTGAGTAATAAATTCGATAACAAAACTTTAGCACTAGAGTTCCCCTTATTCTTCTGCACTTACATGAAATCAGCAATCTACCTGTCCTATCGCAGCTTTTATTCCACAACAACGATGCCATACTACGCGGTTCAAAAAGGTAAAAACCAAGGTGTTTACGATAATTGGTAAGTTTTGAAGCCTTCATGACATAGGCTCGCGTTAACATTTGCAATATAGGTCTGAATGCCAAAGTCAAGTTACTGGTCATTCTGGCGCCGTGTACAAGAAATTCAACTCAAAGGCAGAAGCAGTAGCTTTTGCAAATTCAAATTCAGGTTATTCAGCTAGTTCAAACTCAAGCTATTCAGGAAGTTCTACATCATCTAGATCGACTGGTAGAGTATCTAAATCCTCATCTAATACTGGCAAGTCTTATAGCTCAACTTCAACTTCAAGCTATTCAAGGTCTTCAAACACTGGCTCGTACGCCACAAGATCCTCAAGTTCTAGTTCATCTTACTCATCAGGGTCTTCAAGCTACGGCTCATCCAATAAATCCAGCTCATCTAGTTCCAACTCGTCATACAGCAACAGGCACTATTCTAGCCAGCCTGAAAGGGTCGCACGCCCTACCACTGTTTATACTGATGGGTCTTCTAGAGGAAATGGAAAGAGTGGTGCCAAAGCAGGATATGGTGTATACTATGGATCAGGAGACAACAGAAATGCTTCTGTTCCCTTGTCCACGTCAGAGGCCCAAACTAATCAGCGAGCTGAGTTGCATGCTATATTGCATGCATTAAGGGAAACACGTAACAGCGAAGACCCCCATGTTGTGATCAAAACTGACTCACAATATTCTCTCAACTGCTTAGGCAATTGGTACAAGAACTGGGATAAAAACGGGTGGAAGAGCAGTACTGGAAAAGAAGTGGTGAACAAAGATTTGATTCAGGAAGGGCGGAGACTTATTGAATCTATCGACAATCGTGGAGGTTCTGTTTCCATTGAATGGGTTAAAGGCCATGATGTTGAACCAGGAAATATTGAAGCCGATAAATTGGCTGTTTCATCAGTCAAGAAATGAGATGACGGAAATTTATCTAGCCGTACTTCAGTCGTTTTCGTGGGGGTTGCTTGGAGTTCAGTGGATATGTGTACCCCTTCTTTATACTTTGATATTATATATCAACTATCTGCCTGTTACAAAGTTTTACTCGCAATTTGAATCTTCTTACTATTTAACTGAATATTTATCATAACTTATACGTCAATTATTATCTTATTAAATTTTTATAAATTTTTTACCCCAATTTTGGAGGGTTTCATAGAATGATACTTATACGCATAACGTTTCCACTGAAGTTATTCGGATCACTAGTAAGTCTATTACTAAGACCGGTTCAATAGAGCTGGGGATTGAAGTGCATCTCAGTATATTCCCCAAACAATGTGTAACAATTTTTAGGACAAAAAGCGCATTCTCACTAAGTTACAACAACAACAGGTTTTGGGCTTCTTATCGTCCAGATCTGTTTCATATCCAAAGCATGAGCGCTGTGCTTTTGTAATAGGTTGCAAAGAGAGAGATATCAGCTTGATTAGATCGTATCAAGGATTCTTTTGGGTATGCGTATAAGATTGTGATAATATCAGAATTTAAAAATGCATCCAAAAAACTTTTTGTCTCGTGTGTGTCAATTTCTATTCTTTGATAAATGCGGAACAGCAAAAACTAGAAAGTTGAATAATGCGGGTTTTTGTGTTTAGGCTGTTTAGCAAAATTTCATGGCCTATAATCATTCTCTCATAAATACCTGTAGTTAATTGACTTATCAGAGTTTCCTAAACTTTGTTTACATTCTGGGTGAAAGCTCAATATGTTTATCAAAATTTTTTTTCGAAATGTTAAAGAGCAGTTCAGTATCCGAATATGTGTATCTTGCAGTTAGAACTTTTATTAATTCAATTAGAGCTCGAAAACTGAATTAATGAGAATAGAAATGTATCAAATTTGATGCCAATGACCGCGTAATAACTTCTTTAGATCATAATAACCATTATGAAGCATCAATTGAGAGGTTCAAAATCTTTCACTTTGTTTCTATAGATAAAACAGTTTAAGGCTACGTTTATTTAAGCTTCGGGAACTGTATGAAATAGATCGCCTTCCCATTTCAATCAGCAATCAAATGAACTCAGTTATCTAAATATCAAGATTAGCTGAAGACCGTACACACAGAATGGTCATCTGTAAGCATGCAGAATTACGCTTTTAATGTGTAGAGCGCTAATACATCAAACCACCAAACCTCCAAGCCTATTCCAGTTAGCGAATCAGACAAGGTACAAACGCGCTATCATTCCAATATATACTACGAAACAGACTCAGATTTACCTAATTGGGAATCATCTTATATGGTCTGCATGCCACGTAAATGATATAGTGATTTTAAATTTGCCACCTCTTCTTTCTCTTCTATTTATCATAACGCAGTATATCTCTGATTAAATCCGATCTAGAAGCAGAAAAATGTCATTCAACTTCAACAAATTGTCTCAGCAATTGACCAGCAGTGTCAGCGAAATTTCGTCCACAGTCACTCCTTTTGCTAAAAGAACACAACAAATTTTCCAAGAGGCCATTGGACAAGTCGAGGAAAAAACTCAATTGCCTGAAGAATACTTAGAGCTTGAACGAAAGGTTGACAATTTAAAACTCCTCTACTCCAGAATCTTGTCAGTTACATCTCATGTGGAAGCTGAAGGCTACGATTATCCTCCTAACTTAAAAGAAAGTGTAACCGAATTTTCTAAAACTCTTCAACGCAAGGTTGAAGGCCTTTCTTCTGTTCAATCGGCAGAAGACGTCCAAAGAGTTTTGTTGCGAAACGAAAATAAGTCAGAGAAGAAGACTCTTTTCCACGCATTGAGTCGTGCAACATACACCGAAGGAACAGATCCTGTCTCAGTAGGACTTCAAAAGTTTTCCGCCGCTGAAGAAAAGATTGGCGATAACAGACTTGCACAAGACGAAGCAATCTCAACCAAGTTCAACTCCAGTTTGAGGAATACATTGAATACATCTTTCAAGATTGTTGCTAGAGCGCGCAAGAATGTCTACAACTCAAGATTAAACTTAGATTCATTGAAGAACAACAAGAAGGCTAACAGAATCGAAATCGAACAGGCAGAAGACGATTTCCTCGCCGCAACAGAAGAAGCTGTGGAAGTCATGAAGAAGATGTGCAACAACTCTGATCTGTTGAAGGGACTGTCTGATGTTGTTGCTGCACAACTCCAATTCTTCAAGGCATCTGTAGAGGTCTTGAACAACCTTTTGCCAGAGATTGATGAACTAAACGTCGAGGAATAAGTTTGCTTCATATAATAATACTACATGTTGATATAATCATATCTGAAATATATATTTTTTCTTTATCGTGCTATACTGATACGAAGTGTAGTGTCTTCAATATTTAGGTTAGGGATGTAGTACACAATGTCTGCTCATTTTGGACTCTTCTGTTGATTTTTTACTATTGTGAATAAACAAACTATCTCTAGCATAATCTTGTTGCATTAAATAGTTGAATTAAGATAAGACATTTATTGAGCGAAAAAATTCATGCTGTTTGAAGATGGAATCAATTTGTGCTCAGGGCAGTTACCACAAATAAAAACAGCTTTTTGTGCTGAATTTATTTCCAAAAACTAACGTAGTGCCTTGAGTGTGAATCGGAATCCGGTACATTAGCCTAGCTCTTAGTGTCTTGGCCCGAAAGGACCCTCTGTATTACATAAGAGTTTGCATATTATGCGTAATCGCTGCAGCTTTAACATCCATTATGTCATGTGTTATAATATGTCCGGTTGGGAGCAAGGAAAAGTATATAAGTGTTAGCCAAGAACCTTGTTCTTAGTTATTTTTGGCTTTTTTTTCTTCTCTTTAATTGTTATTTATTATTTTTTCGTAACTTCCGTCAAGTTTTCATATCGAAATTTTGTAGGTAAAACGAAAAATACAATGGCATGGGATCAGTTATGGATCAATAAACCGCATCTGGCATATGCCGTTATTGGTGGTTTCACCACAGTATTCTCATTAATATCACTTTTTGTAAAGGAAAAGTTATACATCGGCGAAGCTACGGTCGCCTCTATCTTTGGTATCATTGTCGGTCCACATTGTCTGAATTGGTTCGCTCCGACAACATGGGGTAACACCGATAATATTACTCTCGAAATATCAAGAATCGTTCTAGTTGTTCAGATCTTTGCGGTTGCCGTCGAATTACCAAAGAAATATATGTTGAGACATTGGCTCTCGGTCGTTTTGTTATTGTTTCCGGTGATGACTTTTGGATGGCTCATTTCGTCAGTTTTTATCTGGAAACTGGTTCCTACGCTACGTTGGGTTGAAGCTTTGGTTATTGCCGCATGTGTCACTGCTACGGATCCTGTTCTGGCGTCTGCTGTCGTCGGTAAAGGTAAATTTGCAAGACGAGTTCCTGGACATTTAAGAAATTTACTTTCTGCTGAATCAGGTTGCAACGATGGTATGGCATTTCCCTTTGCATATTTGGCTCTAGTGTGTGTACAGCATGCTCAGGATGCACACTATGTTGCTTTTCACTTTATTGTTATTACGGTGCTCTACGAATGTGTTTTCGGCTGTGTACTTGGTGCGATCATTGGTTATTCTGGGAGACATTTGATCAAGTTTGCTGAGCGAAAAAATTTGATTGATCGTGAGTCCTTTTTAGTGTTTTATTTTGTTCTTGCACTCTTTTGTACCGGTGTTGGGTCCATTATTGGAGTTGACGACTTGTTGGTTGCATTTTCCGCAGGTGCTGCATTTTCATGGGACGGTTGGTTTGCTAAGAAGACTGAAGAATCGCATGTTTCTAACGTCATTGATTTGTTGTTGAATATGGCTTTTTTTGTGTACTTTGGTGCTATCATTCCATGGGAGCTCTATGATGAGCCTTCTCTTGGAATATTGCCTTGGAAATTAGTAATCATCGCCATACTTCTAATTCTCTTCAGGCGTATACCTATTATCTTGTTCTTGAAACCGGTCATTCCAGATATAAGGACATGGAGGGAAGCACTCTTTTGTGGACATTTTGGACCTATTGGTGTAGGTGCTATATTTATAGCTATTCTATCTAGGGCGGAATTAGAACATGAAGAACCCACTCCATTGGCGGCTTTACCAAATCCAGATCATCCGAACTATATGGTGGTTGCAACTATATGGCCTATTGTTACTTTTATGATTATTGCATCAATCATTGTACACGGTTCATCAATTGCCGTATTCACTTTGGGAAAGAGACTCAACAACTTGACAATTACTATGACGAATACCAGAGATATGGAAGGCAATCATAATTGGCTTTCTAGACTACAGAAAACTAGCTCAACGAGGACATCGTTTTCTGCTGGAAGTAGGAATGAGGATATCAACCGACCTGTCGTTTCCAAAGTTGCTAAACCCGCCGGTGGCATGAAACGACGAAAACACAATCCTGATGCCGAACTCAGAGTTCCTGAAACAGTTCAGATCGACTTGAGCACACCACGGAAAGATCTCACTCCAACCCTTTCCATTACTCAAGATGAGCCCATTGATGCATATCAAGAAGGTTCAAAGATCATGCTTGAGGATAAGGAAGGTGAAATTTTGGATGTTCTAGACGCTGATGTACCCCCAGAGCCTAGCACGTTACAAAAACTTCCATCGCTGGATTATGATGAGCACCAGGTCAGACGCACCACCTTGGAACCTGTTTCTGGTGGTAGAAAGGTCATTGCTTATAGATTGGACGACGATGTTATTATAGAGAACTTGGATGGTGAAGTCATCAAAAGATACAGAATCACATCAGGGGAACCAAAAGTGGGTAATCCCATTACTAGATCCCAGTCCATTCTTACTGCAGGCTTGCACAGAACACTTTCGCTTGTTGGGCTCAAGAAGCCCAAAGAAAATAATACAGATCTGGAAAATCAAGACATTGTCCCTGTTAAGACGTCTAGCAAACCGGCAGATGCGGACGATGTCGATGATGAACATATTAAGAGGCGTCTCAAGAAACTATTTGTAAGTAACTCTGGAGAGCCTAGTAGTTCTGGTGCTCTTCGAAGCGAAAAGCCGGCAGCGCCATCAAACCAACGCATTGCGGATTTCAGTATGGGCGATCGTGATTTGACTGATGCCGGAGAGGAGGATGAAAATGAGGAGACTGAAGTGGAGCGAAAGAGACGGTTGGCTGCGCTTGGACGTGCAGAGTAAAGTAAACAGCTATCTAAAAGGCTTCCATTTACTACAGTATTTTAGTTAGTCTGGCCACTTTACCAGATTATCTATGCCTATGTGTTGTTGCTCTGTGATTTTTTATTGTTTTTTGATTTTTGATTTTTGATTTGCTTTGTTTTTTTCATACCATATCATATCATCTCTTCTGCTATATTATCGTTTCAATCCGGTTGTTCTCAAAAGGTACAAGTTATCTGCTGCTAGCTTGAACCCAATAATTAATAGCATATCCAGCATTGTATCATATAACTAATTCATACGTTTTATATTGATTTTATCTAAATCTTTGACAAAACTTTTCTACATGTATCTCTATCTAATCAATAGTGTATATATATTGAAACCAAAATTATCATGATTGTAGATATCGCATAACAGTAACTTGGCTTACCCATTCTGAACACATTATGATATATGTATACACGTCTTTCAGACCTGATTTGTATACACGAAAAGTCGGAGAATGGGTGCGACCTGTTTTGGCATCTACTGTACTGTATTATGGCTTTAAAATTTACCATTTTGGTGAAGCTTCATAATAACATCTACTGTACAGCTTAGACTGACACAGATATGCGAGCGGAGCTACCAAAATCCGTTACCGGTATATGTCATTTTACAGCACAGGTCCTCCCGTAATAGGAGTCCGTGTATATCCTTTAATCGTTCGTGAAAAGCAGATAAATATTTCTATACTTGCAATTGTGCCAAACTCTCCACCAAGGTTTGCAGCTTTCAATAAAACAAGATAACGTGTACGATTCAAAAAGTTCAAAAATATAAATTGTTCAATTGATAAAATAAAAATACAATAATTCAAATAATCCTAGCTAGAAAGCAAAAAAAAATAAAGTAGTAAAACCAGTTAAAACTTCAAAAGTAAACTCAATCCAGAATTTACTCTTCGTCATTTTGCTTCTTTCTGATGTCAAAGACCTCCAAAACAGATTCGGCAGCCTTGACACCAGAAAGAGCCATAGCTCCAAAGGTGGGACCCATACGGTTAGCACCGTCAATTTCAGAAAGTTCCATACCACCGACAACAAGACCAGGGATAATCTCTCTGGTACGCTTGACAATGACATCTTCGGCGGCCTTCATGTCAAGACCTCTCATACCACCAAGCTTTTCAAGAGCACCCATGGAAACAAGACGCTTGACGCAAAAAGCACCGAATGGACCATCGTGACCGGTGGTAGAGATGATGACGGGGCAGTTGATAGTGTTGGGGTCCATGCAACTTTGGTCATCGTGGTGCATAGAGACCAAGGTCCAGTTAGTAACGACACCGGCAATTCTGATATTACCAGTAGCAGGATCTTTTCTGGTAATCAAATCCTCAACAGTAGTAGCATTGAACAACTTGACGTTGGGGAACAACAAAACCTTGGAAAGCAAGGTAGAAGTGAAAAGGGCGGCGTGCTTAACAACGACATAGTCACCTTCATCTTCGAAAGGAACACCAATTTCCTCGAGGAACTTCTCAGCAGGCTTACGCATAACCATAGCGCTGAACAATTGACCACCAAGCCAAGCACCACCACCGGGAGAAACGTTAGCTTCAATGATGGCAATCTTGAGGTCAGGTCTTTGCTTAGCCAAAACATAAGCAGCAGACAAACCACAAGAACCGGCACCAATGATGACAACGTCAGACTCGGCATATTTGTTGAGGTCGTCAAAGTATCTGCTAGTCATAGCTCTGGAAACAGTAGACTCGCGGATGTGGTTGAAAGTAAAATCAGCCCACTTGTCAGCAGAGACCTTCTTCTGGACATCATTCTTAGGAGACTTTTCGTCGAAGATCGAGATATTGCAAGAAGCAACAGAGACAGCAGTAGGAGGAGTCATCTAAAAAAAAGAATAAATCGGTTAGAAAAAAAACCTATAGAAGCATATGGGGAATGCATGTTCTTTCGCTAGTGTTATCTAGATCAAGTTCAACCGTATAATCTCAGCACAAATTCTCGAGGAATAAGGCACCGGCCATGCAATAGAACTATACCTTTTGATCACCATTGTTATACTAAAAAGAGAAAGAAGCATTCACAGCCATGATGGATGAAAAAAAATCATTCCATACTTGTGTCTGTGAAGCCATTATGAAAAGTGTTTGTGTTAGCCAAAAGCCAATTGTAATCCTAAAACTGGCAAAGTAGCAATCATACAGTAAATTGGTTGAGTATCAAATGTAGAGGTTGAATTATTAATAAAAATCGAGGTTTAGTTGAAGTAACACAAGATCAGAAGAGGAAAGAAAAAAAAAAAGAGAAATTTGGGGAAGTTGGGGAATTGTGTCTGAATTTATACTCGAGAAAAATAATAAAAGCCATTAACGTTTTGCACCGATATTCACTCAACTTTACTGAGTCATGTCAATTGGTACAGAGTGATCTTTCCGTGAAAAGTATTGCATGACAACATAAGTTGCTAAACTAGATCGGATACAACCAATAAAATCGCAGCTTTTTATTAGTGAATAGTTTAATTCCCCCATACTGGATCTATGCTTCCAGCTTTAACAATGGTGAGAGACAGAAAAAACACTAACGAGGAATTGCCGAACCTAAACAACGTAAAAATTACAAGCGGATGTTAACTATAGGTTATTGATAGTTTTTTAATTCTTCGTAGACTCTTGTAAATTCATCTCGTATTATTTTATAACAGGAAGTTTCTTGCATTTTTTTGAAGTCTCTTAAGGAATAATTTTGTGTATAAGAGCTCAAGACTTGACTAAATGAAACACACCAGTGTGGAGAGTAAACCACAATAATATCCTCGTACTGTATCTTAGGAAAAACTCTACAGAGATTTATATAGACGACTAACCTTACCTGATAGGGTACGGTGTATTGTGATCATTGTAAGATGACACTTTTCATAGCAATCATAGTGTTGACATTGAGAACAGTCCTACTATCGGGTTCGGATTTGCTATCAAAATTCCTAAACAGTACAATCAGTTAATCACTATGAACCCCAAACAATTGCTGTAGAAGGTGTAGTACCATTATATTTGCTGAACTCTAACTCAATCATGTAGAGGACTTCAAAATCAGCTATTATAACTTATACCAGACGTCTGATTTCAAATGTCGTGATTAGTGTTCTTTCAAATGGTGTTGGTGTGGTGCCAACGTCTGGTGTTCTGTTCTTCCCTGTAACGGTGCTATACAACAGTTCATCCTCTATCATTCAGTTAAGCAGCCAAAGTTATCATTCACAAATTGAAAGCCGAAAGCTGCTCTTTTTCGCTATAACGAAATTGTCCTACACATTCGGGGCCATATAATACGCTTGAGCAATTATTTTCAAATCTTTAGAAACCTGAAAAGGCTTTTTGAAATATAATACTCCATTGGATTACTCCGGGAATTCTCACTGTTTAATGTGAGGAGGGGAAATAATACCCCACGTCGACAAATTGGTTCTAATAATTATTGGAAAATTAAAATCCAACTGGTGCAAAACGAAATTGAAAATTGGCTTAGAACATTTCTGGAAGTTGGTTCTGTTGGAATTTTAGACTTATGCCACCTATTATAGTAGAGGGTTTGGTTTGCTGACTCAACTACTATGGCAATCACTGCTGCCAGAGTATATATTTGTTTGTCTATCTTGTATTCCTTTTCATAAGTTAAGTTAATATTCATTACTATAAGATTTCACCATCTGTTCATTGAGGCTACCTCTACTGACCCTATTGGCCCCTAACCGCTTTTACTCTGGTCTTAGTTACTTATAACTCGCCCCTTTATACACTTACCTTGCCTCTCCTTGTAGTTGGACTAAGAAGCTTACAGGTACAGTACGTTTACCTTGCTTGTTCTCCTTGACTTACACACACTAACAGGACAACTACGAGTGATCTGATCTAATCCTTGATGAAGACTGAGAAAATCTAAGAGGTTCAACTTGTATACTATACCTAGCGTGCTTTTACGGAAACCGTACATCAGTCAAAGCTATCATCAAAAAAGAATGCGTTAGCCCGGAGTCGAACCGGGGGCTCGTGTATGGCAAACACGAATTTTACCGCTAAACCACTAACGCTACTGCGCCATCTGGCCAATTATAAAATTTAGTTTTTTAGTCCCGACTATGTACAGTTTCCTGCCTAAATGTTTCCTAACTTTTGGGAGATTTGTCACTGCTATTTGCAAGCTTCTCGCGAGTCTTTACGAAAAGTTTCTCCGGAACTCGATATTAGTACTTTGCTAGATACTGGCAAAGGGCCTGAAGCCGTTATTGAGTTCTTATCCTCCAACCAGGCTATTTATATAAGCAGGTTTCCCTTTACACTTGGAATTTATTCCAAGCAGAATTGGCAGCGTCAAAATACAAAAGTATTCATACAACAGTAACGCACGAGATTGTGAGCCTCGTCGCAACGCAGATTGTTCGGTTTTTACTGAACCACAATTACATGTCTTCTTCATTGTTATTAACATTATTTGTATTTTAGTTATTAGTTTAAATTTTTTATAAGTTATTTGACATAGGACAATAAACTGATTATGAATGAATGAATACTGGTTCGAATGAACAATCTTCGTTGCAACGGAGCTCACACTCAGTAGTATAGCTGAAATAATTGTACCCATATAGGTCATGGAGTTTTTAGCTATTTTGTAATAGGCGAAGTATGTACACTGCTTATTAGCTAGGTTCAGGACGTCAAAATTCAAATACTGCAACGCCCATAAAATCTTTTAGCTTCAACAAGAATTTTAACTTTAGATTTTTTCGTGGCAGCCCTTTGAATCCATTGAGCAGAAGATAGAAGGTCGTTGTCTACAGATGCAGCTAATATATTATTATCTGTGCAGTTAGCCAAACCTTGATATAGTCCTTATTCTGTGCTTTACAAAATTATGTGTATTGATTTGAATTAATAAACTTGTTGATCCAGCCTTAATCCCTATAATATATTGGCGAAATTTCAATTAGTAGTATTATCATCTGTCAGACTGCAGATTTGAAGAAGAATTGCAGCAATAGTCATTTCTTTAAATTGTTGGATTTCAAATGCTGTTTGTTTAACTTTTTCGATAAATCATTTTATTCTGTTTGGTATTTGTATTAGTAGTAAGCGTGCTCCAGCATATACAGGAGAGTGAATTAAGTTCGGAGCTCGCTGTCACTATTTGATAAAACCAAACGTTATTAGAAGAAACTTGTTTCCACACATTGGCCATACGATATTTTATCTCGGATATGGTTTACTTTAACTTCAAACCAAATGGTTGCGTCTTATTTTCTATTTTAAATGAATTGGATTAAACGAATTTAAGCAAAAACACCTACCATTTACAAAATCTTAAATTTCTTATAGTGAGCGTATATAAGAACGACAAATTCCTTTAGTAGAAGCTTTTGCAATAAATCCACAATAGCAATTTCATTTCAAAATGTTATTTAGACAAATCACTTGCACACTTATCACCTCAACATTGCTGGCTTATTCTATGCCCGTTCCTAGAGAACTAAGGGCTGATGATCCTATTATTCCTACAATTACAGGATATCCCCCTATAAGAGAAAGAACTCCAGGGAAGTTGGCTATCAATTACTAAGTTTTGCCTGGTGCTATTCATTGGAAAGCCTTATCTATTTGGTCATGTTGAAGAATAGTTTTATTGGAAACCAGAATTGATCTAACAAACACTTTGAATATACCTTACTGTTTTATCGTTTTATTTTGTGTTTTTGTGCTATCATTATTGATGTTGCATGCTTTTGTTTTTTGTGTTGTTTTGTGTTATTATTGCAAAATTTATTACCTCATTCAATAAAATATTTCCTTTTTTGGACAACTTACAGTATGAAAGTATAGTGTTTGTTAATTTTTAGTTGCATACTTGTTGTACAGAGGAATAATTCTCAAAGAAGAATCAAATACACAAAAACAAAAAGGTTATGCGATAGATTCGGAAATGATGGGAGTGTCAGATGTGTATTATTTGTGAGATAGATTCATAGCAGAAAAGCCACATGAGGCTTAATTTGTACATTATCGATACAAGTTTATCGCATGGTACTTAATTATTTTACGGTAAGTGTTTTTGAATACTTAAGGATATCTTGTCTTTTTATACTGTAGTATACACTAAAGATTTGCGTTAAGGAATAGAAATTCAAGACTGCAAGTCATGAAAAGATTCATAATATCTATACTGGTCATAGATTAATACGTACAGTACTTACAGATCGTGCTATCTGTGCATATAAACATATAAAGTGAGAATTGAGTATATTTCATGATGTTTACAAAGATTAAATTTATCTTGAGAAATGCTATATAAATGCATAGGCTATCCAAACGTAGATGATCCACCTTTTCCACTTCTTTTCTGAGCGCTTAACCTCCAGTCGTTAGGATTGGCAGCATATCTATCATGCAAAGGAACAATTCTTTCGTTCTTCTTTCTCTTCGACAAGGTTTTCTGATCAGCAACCTTGAAAAATGTCGGTGCTACCTCAGCCAGCCATTTTGGATCTATCGTAGTCACCGTATGCATATATTCCTTAGTAGTTAAAAGAAGAGTATGATATATAACATACTCTGCAGCTTTTCCAAAAAGTGAACTCGAAGGATGAAGAAAAACTGGTGTTTGTTCGATTAACGTTTTGTACCCTTCTTGTGGGTCTTTTCTTGCTGAATTTCGGAAAAATCCTGAACATAAACACTTCCTGATAACATCAGTGTTTCCGGTTAGGAACCCGTGAGATGAAGTCAAACAAGAAATGACAGGATGTTTGTAACGCTCCATGATTGATAAAAGCTGATTCCTTACATCCAGCCCACGTTTCATACTTCGTTCTTGAATAAAATTATCAACACACCAAATTCTTGATTTTCCAGATCTTATCCATGCATTGTACACGTTTAGCAGCATTAAGTGATCACCGTTAGGATCGTGAAATTTGGCTTTTTTCTGATCAGCCTGTTGTTGCTTTTCTTTTGGTCTATAAAACACGTTTTGAACAGAAAGCATGGCTACAATTGTCAGTACTTCTGCGGAGCATTTTGCATCCACTGAAGCAATAAGGACTTTCGCAAGACCAGGTTCCATAGGGAAATCGGCCATTTTCCGTCCAAGTCGAGTTAGCAATCCTTCGCCGTCAAGTGCGCTTAAAGCATATAATTCTTCCAACGCCAATAATAAAGTATTGGATGGTGGAGGATCCATGAAATCAAAATTCAGCAAGTCATTGATACCCATAGCTTTCAACATTAGAATTGTATGTGCAAGATTCTGTCTTTGTATTTCTGGAATTGTATTTGGCAACATTTCGGTTTGATAAGCTTGTTCGGTATATAACCTGTAACATTTACCGGGTCCAGTTCGACCAGCACGACCTGCTCTTTGATTTGCTTGTGCTTGGGAGATAGGTGAGATCACAAGAGAGTCCATACCAAGTTTAGGATCATACGCATTTAGCTTCACAAACCCTGGATCAACAACGTAGTAAATCCCGTCAATAGTAATCGAGGTTTCAGCAATATTGGTTGCAATGACAACTTTCCTGGTACCTTCAGGTGCTGGATCAAAGATTTTTGTTTGCATCTCACTAGGCATAGCTGCATAAACTGGGAGAATCAGCAATTCCGGAACATCAGGACCCAAATCCTTGATTCGTTCATGTAACACTTCACAGCTTGTATCAATCTCTTCTTGACCGGTTAAAAATACAAGAATATCACCTGCAGGCTCCGACAAATGGATCTGCATCACAGTCATGATTGCCGCATCAAGATAATCAAGTTCTGGTTCTTTCGTATACAATATGTCCACAGGGTACGTCCTACCTGGAATGTATAAAATAGGACAATCCAAGAAATATTTAGCGAATTTTTCGGCATCTAGCGTTGCTGAAGTGATGATTAATTTGAGATCTGGGCGTTTTTGAGCAGCTTTCTTAAGGAGCGCAAACAAAATGTCGGTAGCAATGGTACGTTCATGAGCTTCATCGAGCATGATAACTGAGTACTGTTCCATATTAGGGTCAAGTAAAGCTTCTCTTTGTAGCATACCATCAGTCATGTATTTGATTTTAGTTTTCGGAGTGGTGACATCTTCAAATCTAATATTATATCCCACAGTAGATCCAACCTGGCATCCAACTTCTTCGGCAACTCTCTTAGCAACTGACACTGCTGCCACTCGACGAGGTTGTGTACAACCTATTTTCTTGCCATTATCGGCATATCCAGCTTCATATAAAAACTGTGTAATTTGTGTTGTTTTCCCTGATCCAGTATCTCCAACCACAATTAAAATTTGATTCTCTTTAACAGCCTGTAGTAATTCCGTCCGTAGTTGGTATACAGGCAAACTTTTTCTTTGTTCTTCGATACTCATATCAGCCCGCTTCATACCTTGAGATTTACCTTGAGTCGCCCTCTTCCAATTCGGAACACTGGTATTGACTTTTCGTTTTAGTTCTTCGGCAAAAACTTTTTCTTGAGCGAGCGGATCTTGCCATTGCGTATCTAAATCTGCCTTGCCTCGCGCTTCCTGTTCTTTTGCCTTTGCTGCTTTCTGTTTTTCTTCTTTTCTTTCTCGTGCTAAAGTGGCACCTGACATAGCAGCTCTGTTCAAGGAGCCTTCTGGAGCCCTAACTACACGGATCGGACTGAGTTCGAGACTTTGCTTCGTCTGTCCAACCAGAAAAGGTGGCTCCTCTTCTCTAACCTCAATATCAACATCTTCCTCCTGCTCGTAACTGTCAACGTCATTGTTCTGAGCCATGTTTATATCTTCATCCAAATCAGGATAATCTGATTTTGAAACTGCACCAGAGGCAATGAGTTGTCGAATCTCCCAACGTTCAGGCGATGTCAATCGTTTCTTCGATTTAATTATCGGAACCTCCTCTTTACCGTACATTGGTATACTATTCGCACCACTCGAAAATTTCGCATCATCTAAATCTGCACCAGTTTCTTGATCAACTGCCTTCATGGATAAACTAATTCTATTGTTTTCGATTTTGGTAACCTTGACTTTCACAGGCTGTCCCCGTTCAAGAATATCAGCCGGGTGTTCAACCCTTTCTTCCCTTATGGCAGATACATGCACAAGTCCTAAAATAAGTTAGTAAAACACACTTAGAATAACATTGTTAGAGATATCTTACCGTCTCTTTTTTGCCGTATTCCTTCTAATTCTACAAATGCACCAAATGGTTTAACACTTGTAATATATCCTTCATAAACCTTTCCTACAATAGGTTCGTCATCAAGTTTTGAGTGTTTGGAACTAGCCCTACTTTTGTCGTTATTTCGGTCTCTTCCATAGCTATGACTTCTATCTCTTCCGTGCCTATTTTTTCGGTCGTTTCTATCAGATCTATCAGATCTACCATATATATCCATTCCATCAGAACTTTTCCTGACTGGACTGCTGTTTCGCTTATCAAATCGACCATAAGATTCAATGTCTCCGTGCCTTCTTCCGGCTGGACTTCGTTCTCTCGAGGTATGCTTTTTTTCAATCGGAGATTTACTCCTAAGACGCTCCTTCCGCCACTGTTCAACTACTTCTGGATTCTCGTCCTTTAAAGCCAGACCCTTCAAAACCGTTTCCTTCGATTCAGTTTTTTTTGCGTTTTTATATTTCGGATGCATCTGTTTTATTAATCGGTCTATATTTTCGACAAATCCATCTGGAAAAGGAGCTCCCATTTGTTTTAATTTCGATCTCAACTCTTCCAGACTACTCGATTTTTCATACAGGTCGAGCACAAATTCCGCCAATGTTTTGTCATTGACTCCTGTGTAATTCGAGATTTCATCGGTCAGTTTAGAAACTAAATTCAATAATTCAAGTTTCCGTATCGTCTCCATTTTTAACTCATTAATGTTTTTATACAATAAAATTTTAGTAAAAGAAGAAAAACTATGGATTTCATGATCCCAATTGATGAAAATTGAAATCTGTAAGAACAATACGAGCATCTGAGTGCCATTATTTATCATTCACGTGATTTATTGCTTAAATATTAGAGATTGGTACATAAAACATTAAAAGTCACCATGAGCATGAATGCCATCTTTATCGACGATCGTGATCTAAAATTTATATTGTCAGCAAGTGCATCTAAAAGAGTAGTAAAAATTCGTTGGACTTACTTGAATTCCTTTGAAATCAATTGGAATACGTCTCTTGATTTCTTCGACGCAAAGTTTAGTAAGTTCGAGTCCCTCTTCCAAACTCAATCCTTCTTTATGGTGGCGATCGAGTAAAGACAGAACATAATATGAAGCGTATCCATGGGCAGCATAGGGTAGCTCCACGCATGCTGCTAGATAGTCAATCCAATTCAAAATAGGTTTTTTGGTTCTTGAATCGTAGCTTCCAAGAAGCAGATTGACTTGATATGGTTTCTAATTGTTGAACATTAGTATTCTGTAATTTGATTATAAGATCTGTGATTGAGGTGTTTCATACCCTTGATCGGAGAGCACTGGCAAGCTCGTTTCGAGTAAAGCTTGCAACCGCCTTTGCCGACATGTCTTTTCCGTTTCTCATGCCGTATAATTGAATGTTTGCTTGTAAGTATTCAGCGAATTGAACTGTAACCCGTTAGTTTCTAGCAAAGTCTGAGTTAGAAAACACATACCTGTGTCACCAGCTTCCCCAGAGTAAGCGATAAGACTGTGTGCATTGAGCTTTCTAGTTTTATCATCGTCTGTCTTCAACACCGAGATTCCTCTCATAGCAGCCTTTGAGGTGGCAATAATGACTTCATTTTCTGTAGTAATTCCTAATAAAATATCCATGTTGATAGTAGCTTTTAAAGTCTAATAAATATATTTCTATTCCCTGTAGTGAGAAGGATCAATGAAGATGTGTGTTGTTGAGAAGGTGAAATAGTATTCAATGATGAAATCTGGTTGTGGTCTTTCCCAGGCTGGTGTGGTAGAAAATATCGACTACAGTTATGCTCAAAACTCATAACTACTTATGCCAAAACGCGTTAACACCACCTAATTAGGAATATTAATGTTACTACGCGTAATGATAGTTCAAGTTTTTCCCTTAAATCTTTTTTTCTTGATTTCAATACCTTCTTTTCTTTTAAGCACATTCTATTTATTAAAAACGTCAAGTCGCCATTTGACTATGCCTGTATACGAAAATAGTTCTAAAGACTCTACAGATAGTCCCATCAACGATGTGGACATGCTGGAGAATGATGAAGAGTAAGTGTTCAGCTAAAATTCGATGCAAATTATACTAATCAGTGTTAAGAATCCCCAACTCCGAAGCTGACGAAACCCTGATGATGCAGTTTTACACTCATCTCTTTCCATACAAGTATTTTTTTCAATGGCTCAACCACTCTCCTGAGCCTACAACTTCATTCACACATAGAGAAATTGCCTTCACTTTGAGTAACGGCGCGTACCTTCGATACCAATCGTTCCCTACTGTCGACGCGTTTAGAAAAGAACTCTTACGTCTCAATCCCAGCCGTTTTGAGATTGGGCCCGTCTACACATCTGCCCCTCGTGAAAGGAAACTGTACAAAAAGTCGCAATTCAAACCTCTCAGAAAAGAACTCGTGTTTGATATTGATCTTACAGATTACGATGATATCAGAAAATGCTGTAGTGATAAACAGATTTGTACAAAGTGCTGGCAGTTCATAACGGTTGCCATTAAAGTGCTGGACAAAGCTTTGAGAGAGGACTTTGGATTCGAACATATATTGTGGGTATATTCAGGTCGTCGTGGTGCCCATGCCTGGATTTGTGATGAGAGAGCTCAAGTAATGGATGATGCTAGGAGGAAAGCTATTGCCAGTTATCTACAACTCGTTCATAAGGGGAAAAGAGCACAGCTACGTCGCCCATTACACCCACATTTAGAACGAAGCTACAACATATTAAGAGAACGGTTCCTGCCAGATATTCTAGAAAATCAGAACCCCTGGGACAGTCCTGAAGAGAGTGACTCTTTGGCCGATGCTTTTCCTGATCCCACTTTCTCGACTGCGCTGAAAACACGCTGGCACAAGTACGTGTCCAGATCAAGTGAGGACAAATGGTTGGATATTAATGTCATTGCCCAAGAAGGCTCTGCTAAAAAACTAGACTCCAAGACTCTTCGTGAGGCAAAACAAGACGTCATCTTAACGACTATGTATCCAAGACTAGATATTGAAGTCTCAAAACATTTGAACCATTTATTGAAATCGCCATTTTGTGTGCATCCTAGTACGGGGCGAGTTTGTGTACCTATTGATGTCTCGAAAGTGGACGAGTTCAACCCTTTGAAAGTACCGACCGCTTCAATGCTATTGCAGCAGATTGAAGACTACGAGCAGAAGGAAGATTCAGGAAGAAGGGTGATGGATTATGAGAAAACAAGTTTGGCTCCTTACGTGAAGTTATTCAAAGAGTTTTCGAACCGTCTTGTCAGAGAGTCACTGAAAGGTAGCAAAACGGAAGATAGTTTAAACTTTTAGGTTGACCAATTGGTCTACATTACAGTACATAATGCGCTTAAAGTAATTTGTATACAGTATTACAGTTAATCTTGCCATTAAGCCTTTACAAGAATGAGGCTACACTGTAGATATTTCATTTTACAGATTAAGTTAACTGGCACAACTGTCATTCATGTATCACTCCATAGGGATAGCCCTGTAATGCTCAACCAAGCAAAACTGCTATTGTATTGATATATAAGAGCTCGAAACAGAAGAGAAGCATGCGGCAAGTAAGAGCCTAGGCTGATTTTAAAGTAAAGTTTTAAAATAACTGATCTTTTGGTTATCAACCAATCAGTCAATAAACGGATCACCATACATAAATTAAAGCCTAACCGACCCTCAATTTTACCTTACCTTACTTTATTTGACAGCTTCCGCTCCCCTTTTCTTCAGCCCTTTCCTACTTCCTCTACTTTCACAATTATATACAATGTCGCAGACTTATCTTGTCGTTGATTCCACAGGTACTCTCAAAGATGCAAACAACCGCGAGGTAATCTTGAGAGGCATCAATTTGGACGGTGGAAGCAAATTACCCATTCAGCAAACCAGCTTCTTCAATAAGGTTGACGATGAAACTTATTGGGACGGTGAAAATATCTCGTTCGTCAATAGACCCTTCTTTTTGGAAGAAGCCCCTATGCATTTCAAAAAACTGAAGAGTTATGGGTTTAACACTATCCGTTATGTCTTTACATGGGAAGCTTTGGAACACAAAGGACCAGGGATCTACGATGATGAGTTTATCGACTTTACTATCAACGTTTTAAAAATGCTTGATGAATTTGGGTTCTATGTGTTTATGGATCCCCATCAAGATAACGTATGTATCTCTATTTTCCCCCCTGTTTCTCAAAAACGTCTAATTGTTCATACACTGCCTTTTGTACCAACGAGATAGATCTGCTAACCGAAATTCTTATATAGTGGTCAAGATACAGTGGAGGAAGCGGTGCACCACTATGGACTTACTACGCAATGGGACTGGATCCGCGAGCTTTCGAAGTTACCGACGCCAGTCTTGTACAAAGTCAACACGAAGACCCAGAAAAGTACCCAAAAATGTTCTGGCCAACAAACTATTTCCGTCTAGCATGTCAAGTCGCATTCACTCTTTTCAACGCCGGTTTGGACTACGCACCAAACGCAACAATCAACGGCCAAAACATAGAACTATACTTACAAACACATCTTCTTAACGCTCTTTCACACTTCTATAAACGCATTCTTACTGAAACAAACCTTTTCAATCGTTGTGTGATTGGTGTCGAAACACTAAATGAGTTGAACAGAGGAATGGTGGGCCACGAAGATATCACAAAGCTATCCGAGACAATGCACTTCAAATTGGGCGACACTCCAACTATTCTGGAAGGTATGATACTAGGAATGGGCAAGCCTTGCAGAATCGAGGTGTACAAATTTGGAAAGATTCAACCACAATTGATTGGCCATAAAGTGGTTGATCCAAAAGGTGTAAAGGCATGGCTCACCACGGACGAATATGACAAGAGGTACGGGTGGACTCGTGGCCCTGGATGGAAACTCGGAGAATGCGTGTGGGCTCAGCATGGAGTATGGGACCCTGCCACTAACAAAGCCTTGAAACCCAATTATTTCAAGATGTCGTCGGACGGCCGCGTTGTTGATGAAACAATGTTCAACGAAATATATTTTAGAAGATACTGGGAACGGTTCTACACGGCTATGAGAAATGTGGACAAGGACATGTTCCTGTTTTGTCAACCACCAACAATGTCTATCCCGCCTAAGTTTAAGGGATCAAAATACATGGACACACGGGTGATATATGCCCCGCATTACTATGATGGACTTACAATGGCACAGAAACACTGGAACACATGGTGGAATGTTGATGTACTAGGCATTCTTCGAGGTCGGTACTTAGCCCCACCTTTCGCAATTAAGCTCGGTGAAGCTAATATTCGGAAATGTATCATGGCACAGATTACAGCGATGCGAGAAGAAGGACGTGAGAATCTTGGAATTACGCCGTGCATGATGTCTGAAACAGGCATGCCTTTTGATCTTGACGAAAAAAAAGCGTACGACACAGGAGATTACACGTCGCAAATCAAAGCATGGGACACACTAGGACATGCTTTGGAAGGATCCAAGATCCACCACACTCTGTGGGTATATTCTGCAAACAACTCGCACCAGTTTGGCGATCACTGGAACGGAGAAGATTTCAGTATTGTGACACACGGCGGTGGTAAAGGCCGTACTGAGCAGCATGAGAGTGCAGAAGTCGTTGAAGTTTCAAGATGGCATACAGACCGTGCCGATAAGGCCATTGCCCGTCCGTTTCCTCTTTCGGTATCCGGCGGGTTAAAGCAGTACCATTTCCACATGGACTCCGGTGTGTTCACGCTTGACATTGACGGTGAGGACTGCTACGATAGCGCCCACGGGACCGAAATTGCGCTCCCGGCGTTCAGTTTCCCCGGCGACAAATTTGGCATTGAGATATCGTCCGGGCGGTACGAGTTTGATGCGGAGACGAGGGTGATTAGGTGGTGGCATGGGGGTGGGAAACAGTGGTTGAGGGTAGTCTCAAAGGAGATCCCGGCGGCGTTTGTGAAGGTGGGGGGCAGGAAAGGTGAGGGATGGAAAACTGTTGGGTTGGCTGTGGTGTTGGTTGTGTTGGCGGTTATGGTTGGAGGGTATAGAACGGGTGGGGGAAATGATGGTTCGGGAGAGGTTTGAAGATGGGTGTGTGAGTGGGAGGGAGTCTAGAGTTAGATGTTCATTTAGATTTTGATAGAGAAAGGTTCTGTGCACATTTGTAAAATTTTGTAATTGTCTACTATTATATTATACTAATAATCATTTTTTATATATCCTGTGATTTCGGACTCTGTAGTATTATTTTATCATCCATCCCGTTTCTATACAGAACAATGCCAGACAACAAGAAAAACGTAAACAAGGTCAATCCTTCCAGCCCAAACATGTAAATCCATATAGCCCCAAAGTATTTGGGCTTCCGTTTCAAATATACCGGTAAATTATACACTAATTGATCAAAACATACCATCACCAAGTTTTCTACAGTACTGAGCACTGGCTCAAATAACTGTACACAGACGGATCGTAGAGAAATGCAGTAAATGCAATAATGATTGTGACTGTGGAGCTAGGGAAATATATCATTGTAGAATTTCGAATGATACATTTTATACAGCTTTATTAACAGTTGATTGTATTCAAGAATTTGAACATAGTGACGATCTATATTGCATGAGTATTTTATATAAATTTGCAGAGACCATCGTTGATGGGCTATATTCAAAACAACAGTGACAAAAAGTAACAGAACACATTCACAAAAGAGTTTCAAAAAAACACATAAATTTATATCTATAGATATGATGATATATATAACAAAACAACAAACATAATAAACAACAAGAATATACGTAATAAATTCACATAATATTTATATATTATAACTACACATTGTCATAACCCCCTTTTCTTCTTATCTTTTCTAAAACAAAAAGTCCAAAATCTTCTCCCAAAGGCTCATATTCTTATTCTCCAGCGCCTCCCAGTCAACGGCATCGACCTCTCTCCTTCCCGAATCAATGTCCAGGGTCTCAATAGGGTGCTGGAACTTGAGTCCATCCCTGAAAATTCCAAACTGGAAGACGATATACAGGAACAAGAAAATGAACACGGAGATGTACGCGGTCAGGAAATCGGCAGCAGTAAAGTTCCAGAAACTCGTAAAACCTTGGATAATAATGACAACAATGTTGCAAATTAGAGCGTACCAGGCGTAAGGGGGTCCCAGCTTGGCTTTGAAGGGAAGAGAATCACGCGAGATGCCATTGTATTTTAGAGCTTTCATGAATCTAATGTGCGAGTATGAAATGGAGGCCCAGGCAAGTAATCCTGCAACGGTCGAAATGTTGACAAGCCAGTTGAACACTTCCATGGCGCCGTTGGACACAACCATGAACGAAAGTAGTCCGATAAGGGCGGTCAAGGCAACACCAATGTAGGGGACACCTTGCTTGGTTGTGAGAAGGAAGAACTTGGGAGCAACACCACCCAAGGCCAGGGCGTACAGAAGACGAGATCCAATGTACACATTTGAGTTACCAGCCGAGAGAACTGTAGTCAGAATAACAGCGTTGAATATGTGGGGCAGCACTGCAGTACCAGAATTGATTATTGCAATGATAAAGGGAGAACTGGCAACATAAGATTCGGTAGATTCTAGCTTGGGATCGTTGTAAGGGACAAGCATACCCAAGAATAAAATGGAACAAAGGTAGAAAAGAACAATTCTGAAAAAAACTCTGTTGATGGCTCTAGGGACAGTTTTTCTCGGGTTTGTAGATTCACCAGCAGTGATACCTACCAACTCAGTACCTTGATAAGTGAAAGCAGCGTTGATAAGGGAAGACAACCAACCCAAGAACTTTGCAGTATTTGAATTATCGACCAAGATACCGGGTCCAAAAGCACCAGGGTTTCTCCAGTATCTGAAACCCACGGGGCCCGTTACACCGGCACCGCAAACCATGCAAAGTGCGTAGATAAGCCAGCCAACGATAGCAATGACTTTAATCGAAGCAGCCCAGAACTCGATTTCACCGTAGATTTTGACGGGGAAGAAATTGAGGGCGGTAAACACGACAAAAAAGATGCCAATCCAACCTGCGACAGGGACCGCAAAAGTCCAGAATTCAATGATTTGGCCAATAATGGAAAGTTCAATGGCAAAAGTGATTGCCCATGAGAACCAGTACAACCAGCCGATGGACGCGCCGAGGGCTGGTGAGACGAAACGGGAGCAGAAGACAGTGAATGAACCTGTAATAGGAATGTAGGTAGCCATTTCACCGATGGAGTTTGCTAGCGAGTAAACGACGGTTGCCATGAAAACGTACGCGATAAGGGCACCTGCTGGTCCTGCGTTTGACAATGCAGAGCCGGTACCGATGAACAGACCGGTACCGATAGTTCCACCCAGGGCAATCATGGAAACGTGACGTTGTTTGAGCCCTCTTTTGACTTGGCCTAGGTCTGCATCTTCGTGATAGGACTCGGCGCTGTAGTCTCTGAGGGGGAAGTCATTTTTTTCAAGGTCGTTGTGTTGTGGTAGAGTGGCAGGGTCGTTATACCTGTAATGTTCTGCTTCTTTCGACCCCATTTTGTTTTGTATGTTGATAGAAGGTGATTAGAGGTGGTCGTAGGGTATTAACCAGAAATGAAAATTGGTCTCAAAGATGAAATATGTTGTGGTATATGAAAAATGACTGCTTTTTTTTTTTGGGTGTTTTTCGTTCAATGTCTATTTTGTATATTGAATCTTTTAAGTTGTATTTGAAGCGAATGCACACACAAAGATATCCCCAAACAAGAGCAAAGAATATGTGTCGATATCAGTTGAACAAGTATCCTTCGTCTAAAAATTAATCAAAATGCTGAAATATAAAAAAAAAGAAGGAAAGTAAGAAGAATTTTTTTTAATAAAGGAAAAATGGAAAAAAGGGAAAATATTTATACAAAATTAGGTTTGGGCGTATGGTTAGGATGTGACAGTTGGGTTAGCGTTTCACTTGGGTTAGATAGAAAACAGTTTGATTTTTGCATGGGACGTAATTAAATAGTTTTCTACTTACAGTAGATAGACAAAACGAATAAAAACAATATGGTGATGGTCACAATGATCACCACGTTAACGGCTGTTTATCACTGATCGGAGCTTAGCTTCTATTATCAAGGCCTCAAAGTATTCCAAACACAAAGCATTAGGCCCGTTGTAAAGTATACAAAGATTGTTTTCAGAACGTTAATCAGAGACCCGCTAAAATTCGGATTTCTTTTATCGCGTTAGTTCATTTGTTAGTTCGTTCACTCACTAACGTACAGTACACAAACGAAATCTTTTATCGATACTCTTAAAGACATGAAAACAGACAGACACCACTTTCCATCCCATTGAAAATTTTTTCTTGAGTCTCGTGTGACCTGACCTAACTTGACTTTGACTTTGACTTTGACTTATCTTAACTTTAATAAAACAGACTTGCCCTTACCGAACTTGACCTGTCTCAAATCTCTTGGACAAAAATGTTTGTGAAAGTAAAAGTTTTAGAGATAAATGTAATAAGAAGAAATACCTTCCCCCATTATTTTGGTTTTTAGATTATGATATAAATTTATATTGGACGGGCTGTTTGTTGAGTGCCATTGAATGTAACTAACTGCTGCTTTTTCTTTTCTAAAGGCAAGAAAAGGTTGTGTTTTTCACCAATATTAATTTTTATTTTTTTTATTTTATTTAGCACATGCAGTAGCATTCTGACTCTCGGGTATACCTGTTCAATATTATCATGTAGAAGATAAATATATTTACAGAAATCAATTATTGAACAGAAAATAATATTAAGAATAAAAAGCACATAATCGTACGGCAAGTCTGCATTTATTTATTTTCTGAGTTTTGAAAACACCAAAAAAAAAAGGCCCATCCACCCACTTTACATTGCTATGCCATGCTGAGCTCCATCTTCATTCACCGAAAGCGATTGGTGCAGGGTATCAACACAAACAAATTATTCTACAAGCTTACATGTCATGTATAACTTCTCCTCTACCATATGCATCTTTGGGAAAGAAGGGTCAAGATAAAAATAAAAATAAAAAACCAGTAGAGTCACCTTTACCTTTGCCTATCCAAACGACACGAAACATCCCTTGCAGTTGTTGTTTAATTTGATTTGCTTCTGAATTGGCCGCTCAGCCGTCGTTTCTACTTTATGGAGTTGATACTGATAGATAAAATCATGTAAATGCCTGTACAGTGTGTATGGAAGGACAGGCAAGCGGGGAGATCTGTGTTGTACCGTACGTACAAAGAAGATATTCCCAAAGACCAAAGTTAGTTAGTTCTATCACCACCCATACGGCGAATTACCATAGCAATAAAATTCGAAAAAAATAAAGTAAAAAATAAAGTGGACAAGAAATAAACAAATAAAAAGTAAACACTCTCCTTGCTCAAGTTGGATAAAACTTTGCGGGTCCAACATTTCTGCACATATAACAGAGTGATATCGGTTACAAACAAACAAACAAACCGACATACTCCAGCGAAAATCTTGTACACCAATCCATTCACACCATACGTACATGACAGACACAGGGAGAGAAAAGAAAGTCTAGGTCTTTTGCGCCTTGCGTTTCGGGTCTCTTGAATTTTGTTGTTTCTTTATTTCGGATCTATGATGCGTGAATGTACTCATGGGTATGTATGTCATAGAACGGAGGTATAGAAAGGGATGTATGATATAGATATAGGGTTATCGATAACGAGGGGGAAGGGGGGTAGGTTCTTGTAACTTGAACGGGATGGGTGATGAAAAAACAGTGGTAATCTAGGTGCAGTAGAGAATACAGTAAGTTGGAATCATCACCATCATTATTCTAAGCTAGTACTCTAGGCAGAAGCATAGGGACATTTGAAAAAAAAGCCCTTTGAACGTGAATTTAGTTCAAACTTCAAATTTTTTTATCGATTACTACGGTACCGTCAAAATCAATCATAGTAATATGCAAAACTCTTTCCAACAACAACCAATTACCCGAACAACCTTTCTCCCTACGTGTACCTCACCTCACCATCTCTACAAGAAAATAAAAAAGAGCATCCCAAAAAACTACACAAGCACGCTATTGGTTCAATCACTGTCTCTTCAAGCACCATATTATAAATTTACGATTTTTCTGTGTGCTCTGGTTCATACACAAATCATTTGACAGTTGTCTTGTGTGATAACTTGACTTTACTTTGGACTAACCAACCACACAAGATCCAGTTAAGAGGCCAAGAAGTGGGTAGACTTGACTTGACTTATTATTGTCAAACCAAACCTTGGGACTATCCCATCATACCAACAAAAGCATAAAAAAGCGTTCTCCTTATAAATTCAACCAATTTTCAATCTCTTTTTTTCTTGAAGGAAAAAAGTTTTTCATTTACGACTTTAAACAGTTTTTTTATTCTTCCAGAATTCCCATAGTACCACCAATAGACCAAAAGTTTTTCTTTTTCTTTTTCATCTTTTTTTTGCAAATGAACGAGCTCACCAAGTCTCCCCACATCGCCATTACGTAATCACTCTTTAAAGAGATAACCCAATATTTTTTTTTCCTTTTCCTTTTTACCGTGCGTGGTTAGTGGTGTGGTTAGGTGGGCTGCCTATTTGACATCATTGGCCTTGATGGTGGTGTGGATGAATAGCCTCGGGGAGTCGGGTTGGTGTGTAGGCACGGGTCTTTCTGGGAAACGACGGGATGTTTGGTGACGAGGTATGAATTTGAAATTTTCATGGTGAGTTAAGTTATTACCAAGTTTTGGTGTTGTGATGTGTGGTTGTTTGTGGGTTGAAGATGAATTTTTGTTAATTTTATGATTGATATAAATACATTCACAATACCTTGGGAATAGAATCAAGATAAGATAAAAAGAGGACAGAAACTGCAAGTATTTACAAATGACTGAGCACCATTCTAACCAGTTCTCACTTGAGACAAAATTTCCATGACAACTCCACCTACCACACTATTATCGTCCACCTCCCATTCCTTCTACCAACCCATATCTCCACCTGTCCAGCATGATCAACCACTCACCATCTTCACAACCGTCTTGTCCATCGCACCCCAAACCTCGCACAAACCCTCTTAAATCCCTTCCAAACGCACAAAAAAACTACTTGTCATCTATCCAAAACTGACCCTGCCAGTAAAGGTTTGTTGTACTGCCAGAGGCTATAAATATGTCATTGTAAATTTAGATTGCACTTTCCATCATGGGGTTGTTACTTGGGTTGCACGGTAGACTGACTGACTGGTTGGTTACAAACCGTAGAGACTTGTTTACGTTCGCAATTCTACACAGTTGTCAGTTTGATGTTGCTTGTAAATTAACTGCGATCATGAAAGGGAAACATGCTCATGCCATTTACAGTCTTTACCTAATTTAATACCGAAAAAACTGACATGCTGTGGGTTAAATTAAGACAAAATCATATACACAATATTACAACGTTATTCTTTGAAAAGTTGCAAGGTGGTTTTGATCAATAGCCGTTAAAATGTCAAACGTAACTTTTGTTTTGTTGTGTTTTTTCAAAATGAAAAATTTAATAAAAACGTTGTAAAGGAGGTTTTATTTTTCTCTTCTTTCCCGCAGCACCGTTGGGTTGGATTTAGTGTCAAAAAGGGCCTTGGGAAGTAGAAAATGTGCGCAGTAAGTGTCAAGATTTTACATCGATAGCTCTGCACTTTTGTTCAAATTTAACTGGTTTTGGGTGGAAAAACAACAACGGTAATACGTACAGTAAAGTATATGTAGTAGATACACTTTCGAAATGCCTGTATTAGCATCAATCACAATACCATAATAAGTTTTCGACAGGTGATGGACATGATGTACTGTATATATGCTTTCTATGGAAATATGTTTAGATCGATAAGTCTATATGTATGTTGATCACAGTTGTATGTTACGGCAGTAAAAGAGTTCAACAGCGTTAACAAAAATAAATACAACCAATCATCTTAGCTCACCACATTACCTCCTAACTTCAACAATACTTCGTGCAACTCCATCATTCTTAACCTCCAAGACAACCTTCCCTTCAACCCCAACCTTCTCCAACTCCCGTTCAAAATCTCTAACCCCTCCGCCAACTCCAAAATACATATTCTTCGCTGCAACAACACCTACACCCTCACCGCTAGGTCTCAGCACATCAACCAAGCTGCGTGTAAACACCGGTATCGTCGCCGGTGAGTATATGGTCTCCGATGCAAGCACCATGTCAAACTGGCCTTCGCTTTCGTCAACATCTGTATTGGCCCTATCGCTAACTGCGTTGTTCGCTAGTCGAACAAAACCCGACCCCCAGCCACCAGATATACACGATACGTCAATTCCTAATTGATCAAGAGTCTGCTCAAATAATGTAATCAACTCAGGACTGAAATCAACTTCTTTTGCACCTGCCCTGGTGGTTCCTGGTAGCCCAGGTAGACTGTTTTTAACCTCCTCACTCAACGTCTCGTACCAAGTAAACACAAGATTCGGAACAGACACTAATTTCAAAACCGACAAATTATAATCCGCCAGCACCAACTTCCTTCTCTTCCCACTGGCACCCGCTTGACCCTGCGCAATCCACTGTCCCAGCACCGCACAAGACGGCAACGCCGTTCCACACCCCATCTCCAGCACCTTCAATCTCTCGGTCTGTTCAGCTGTGGCCTTCACGTACGAGACAAGGTCAAACGTGGACTCCCACGACTTGAGCCCGCCTTCGTACTTTGCCACGCGAAGGTCCTCGTTCGTGAGACCGAGCAGGATCTGCTGCTCTTCGGAGAGCTGCTCGTCTTGTGACATTAGCTGGTACTTGATGTCGAAAAGATCGCGCCGCGGTGGGGTCCCGTCGTAGCTCATGCGTACGCCTAGCGAGGCATGGAGGATCGATGTGAGAGTGTGGTGTGCGGCGGGGGTGGTGGAAACTGTGGTGGTGGTGGTGGTAGTGGGGTCGGATTGGGCGGTGGTGATGGTGGGTATGGACGAGGAGGTGTCGTCTATGTCATCTGAAGAGAAATTGAAACTGAAAGACATGACGGGAGGGAAAAAAAAAGTGAAAATGAAAATTGAGTGGGAGGATCTTTAGATTGTTTCTGGTTTGTGTGTTGGTATCTGGGTTTAGTATGGTTGATTCGTCGGGCGATTTGGTGAACAGTAAAAAATTTCAGAGAGGATTGAACTTTTTTTTTTCTTCGTTCATATGAAAGTGAAAAACTTTGGGAGTTTGGAGTTTTCAATTTTGTGTACTGCCGCATGGGCATAACTTACACCATACTGAAGATGGTACGAATAGAAATAGCATTTATGTAACGATAGGTTGTTGAATAAAAAACGTGCAAAAGATATTGTGCTAATAAGGAAAATGTTTTGGGTACTTTTTTTATTGAAGGACCTTTAAAATTTATCAAACGTCATAAAATGGTAATGATGGTATGGTTATGGCGCTGCGAAATAGTGCGTTACAGTATGTGGAATAACTGTTTTTCAGATTGGCATCTATCTAAGTTCATGGAAGTGAATTGATATTACCGTAATATGGCCCTTTAATTGCCATGTAGAACAGACGAATGTTGTTAATTTTTATATATTGAATCTGTAATAAAGACGAGTCTACTTGTCATTGACATTTAGCCAATTAACTTATATGAAGAAGCCAGTCAAAAGGTGTTCAGATGTGAATCTAGACTAAATGAACTGAATAGGAGTTTCACACAAACAAGAGCAGTTAACATGGCATACCCACATTCACCAAGTGTCAATAACATTGACCCATTACAACCTTGAGATTCAAGAATCAAGATGAAGATCTCTACCCTCTACAGCCCCATACAACACAGTTCATCTCCAGGTGACAGATTATGATGCGGTACAGAACAAGCACATAATACCAACTTTCAAAAGAAGAAAAAAACAAAAAAGAAAGAAAGAAACAAACAAATCCAGAAAGAAAGGTTTTAGCCACATAATTACAGGAAGATGCAATTTAGATGTAGAAATGATACGATAAAGGGCAACTTTATTCCGGGGTGACATAGATTGTCAACGTATACTGTGCGGTGAAATAATTTTTGAGAGAAAAATTAAAAAAAAATAAAAAAGAGAAAAGATTCAGGTAATTAACTGGGATAATCAATGACTTTTTGGATTGAGTATGTGATGGTTAGTATATTATGCATTGTTGAACGGGATCTAAAAACAATTATATGAAAAAGTGTAGAAAACATAGCCAGCCGGCTTGAAGTGAATGGCGGATAATGGTTAGCTTGATTATCCGTTGTACTAACAAGTTAACAATTCAGCATGTTACACTAACAAACAAACAAACAAATCAGAGAGCAAAAGGAGAAATCCTCTCTGATTCTGTAGATTGCTTCTGTATGATGTCTCCTTCTTCAATCAGATTCCGTGATACTAAATGAAATGAAATCAATAGATATTTGGTGATAATGACTACTCCTGCAGTTGAAGTGAATACTTTCCCCAACTTCATTAATTTTCCCATATCCAATCTCTTTCCAAGTAAATTTAGCTTGCCACAATACCAGTCCCTGAAGTGTAAACCGCTTTTTACACGAACGCGGCTAGTGGTACGTATGTGTATGTAAGATAATACTCAAACTAATTTGAAATTTTTCATTTTTGTGACAATAAAATAAAATCTTCTGCATGTATATACAACACGTTTCACAGCGGGTCCTTTTGAAAATCAAACACGGGATTGAGCTTTTTTACCATCTCACCTCAATAATATGTTTATTCATACAAATTTAATATGTACAGAAACAAAAAATAATCTCCATAATTTTTTATACATGCGTACTGTACAATACATACACATATTATAATCCTACACACTACCAAACTGTGAATAGTATATACATGAACGGCTCCAGACCTTGCAGAAAGTCGCTTCTAAACAGAAGAAGGTTACCTCCACCATTTGAGCGAGTCAAATCATGAGATGGTCTACGTACTGTACAAATTTTCAGCTATAAATGTCCAGTTGTCCTCCCGACTGACTCATTTGTTTGAATGTAAAGTACAGTAGAAAAAAAGATGGATCACGAATGTGGGGGAGGGGGGTCAGAGTAATGCTGTTTGAATGAAAACTTTTTGTTCCGGATATGGGAAAGATGTGTGAACTGGTTTATAACATTAGCCACTCGTTTTGTTAAGGAATATCTCAATACAAGGTAATTTTTAGTTGACTTGTCAGAATCAAGTTAAGAACAACTTAACAAATTTGCAAATAATCAGGATTTAGAGAATGTAGAAGTTACCATTTGATATGCTACAACACTGGGTATTTATATAAATTTGTACATAAAACAATCAGTTAACGCTACTTGAGCGAAAATTCTGCAAGTTTACTATGAAAAATTGAACAAAGATTCAAGCTAAGAAATACACCCGTCTTCTATTGTATCAAACAATCAGCAAAAAGACCAAAGAAAATACAATAATCTGTCTGCAAACAAGTTATTCATCTGACCTGACAGATCAAGATATATTCATTCATAATCAGTTTATTGTCCTATATCAAATAACTTATAAAAAAAATCTAAACTAACGAATACGCTAAAGTAATCTCAATAATTGAATAATAACAAAATGCAGATACCAAAAGTTGATATGATACTAACTTTTCTTAAGGAAATGTTAAATCTTCTCGTATTTCAAAGAGAGTGGACTTGAATAAAAGTACCTACAATCGGCCAACCCCAATACCGTGTATCAGCACTTGGATTTGAATTTGACAATTGCACCTTACCGAAGTATATTGCTAGGACCAGAAAAGGGTCAACGAATTAGAAAAAAAAACATAACTTGTAGCTTCCAGTGAATATAAGCAAACAAAAAGAGGCCATGTCCCAGCACAAGCACACATCATTTTTTGAAATCAAGAATTGAAGTAGAACAAGAAGGAAGCAGTTATATCACCGTACAGTAGAGTAGGTTAATATCTGATTGATGATATCCATCAGTATACTCAAAATTTTGTTTGTTTTATTGACATTACAATATCCTTTCTACGCGGGAGAAAGTAAACGGTTAGTCAGTTCTTTCTTTCCTTCAAGGTAATGAAATGCTCTATATTATAGCTTCCATAAACAATATATTTTTCTTGGAGTAAGTCATATGTTCATGTTTCTGTTGTTTCTTTCATAAACTGCAATCATGGCCAAGAAGCAAATAACAGATTGTATACAGGAAGGCTTCAACATTTACAATCAAATTATTAAAACTACCAAAAAGCTGTTTTTGGTGCTTAGGTTCGAAATCGAGCTTAACGGCCAGCCACAAATGTGCTATTCTTTTCAATTAACGATCTCATCAAAACGTCCTGAATTTGAAATATTTGGCATTCTGTTAAAACGAGACTTTCTGACATGTAACAGTATTATTGAATATCAAAAAATGTGGCGCCGAATACGTACTATACATTGATTGTCAGTAGTCGTTCTACTTGCTGAAATTTGGAGTTTCTTGCTTAGCAATTTCGATTCCAACATTGACCCCTAATTAGTACAGTCAAACCCAAACATAAGCATGGCTAATTTTTAAGAAAAAATATGCTTAACTGGTGAATATGCTTTGCTAAAGATTGAGGATTGGGGTATATTTACTATACACACAAAAATTTCAAAATTTCAAAAAAATGCTATACCAGTAGAATATGCTTGCATATATCAATGCTTATGTTTGGGTTTGACTTTAATTACAAATATATATAGACATTTATCTCAACCAGCCCAGAAAGTCTTATCCTTCATGAAGATAGAACTGACCTGAAAAGTTGAGAACACTTTAACCATTTTGTGGTTAGCCCTTTCCATTCAGAACTTGGATCCATCACTCTAAACACAATATGCGCACGATGGTGTCTTCTTCTACTCCCCCCTTATTTTTTTCTTTCTTCTATTTCCATATTCTAAAAAGTGCATCTCGAACCTGAAAAAATAAAAATTAGAAAATTTAACGGGGGGTTTGAAAGATTATCTTTTTTTTCTGTACCTTCTGTTTATCTTGCATGATGCAGGAGAGATATCTCCATATAAAGGGGCAAAAATACCACTGGTATCTGTAGAAATGATAGTGTAGAAGACTTTCTCTTATCCCCCTCCCCCTTATCCTCCACTTTTTTTGGGGTATTAAATTTGTAGTTCTATAAAAACAAAGTACAGTATAAATTAAGATGTTTGGTGATACAACTCATTAAACTTCAAACAGGTAGTTGGCATATCGATAAATAAAAACGAATAGAAATAGGAATACAGGATTTAACGGGGCTCTAAAGAGTTGTTGTGATACTGGGCAGACTTGCACCGTTGGATCTAAATTTACATATCGCAAAAACAGGATACCATGAAACACTAATATTAGCACTTTGGTGATTAAATAAAACGCCAACGGCTTTGTAAGTTACACTTATAAAAATGTTACAACAGAATCACACATAGGTTACAAAATTGACAAGAACACCTTACCAAGACCAAATATCCTACATTTGTCGGGTCCAGAAATAAAACCAAACATTCATACTCTATTTCAATTCTATTTCTATTTCTATGCGCACGCACACGGGGCGAAAATAAACATAAAACCTGATACACATCAACATCCGCCAGTGCTGTAAAAAACAGACCATAACCTATGTACGACTGTATCATATTCTGGATTTTGCAATGATTGTCAAGGACCCTTGCTTTATGCAGATATCTCTTTTCATGATGTAGTAGTACATTTGGAAATGTGATGCAATTATCAGAGTTCCGTAAAGATTGAAACTGGATACACGGCGTGTTAGAAGTTTTGCAATACAATTTATGGGCGAAACTGTTTTGAATGGAGTCGCAATCAAGCTTATTATAAAAACATCAAGGTGTTAATGGATGTATTGCAAAAAAATGGCTTAATTATCAAAGTATCAGCAATTCGAATCATACGTGCTCAGATCCTAGAACCATCTGTTTGTTTGCGTCGTTCACCAAGATGATATAAGCTACTATATATAACACTTCTTGTCACTTTCAAACTACAAAATGACTTCAAGCAAGATTTGTTTTACCAAAAGATGACAGTAACATAACTAGAACTAATGAATTGGTCAAATTTGATATCGAAAGCGTAAAAGATATGGCTATTGCTCTAGCTTTTTTATAAGCAAATATGAGCTTACACAAGTCCAATTGCTAGTTATATATATCAAGACAGGCACACGTATGACAACATCATGAAACCCGACTATCTAAATAAACGAAGCTACTGTTAATTTTTTTTATTAAAACACTAATTTTTTATAAAGGGTTTACAAAATCTTTGAATCTTCAATTTAAGGAACTTAAGAAAACCTGTTTATAACCCTTTACTAAAGACTAGAGAACTAAACACCAAAATTGTGGAATCTACATAGACACCATGGCCCACTTAAAAGTAGTACATGAACACCATAAACCTAGGCTTCAAGCAGTCTTTACCAGTTCAACAACGATCATTACTACCGTTTGTCAAATATGTCAAATACGTCATGTACATACTGTATAATACGCGTAAAGCTATGAAAGACACGTTCAAAGCCTGTAATGAATAGTTAGTATTAGTTACTAAACCAGCACAGGAAGAAATTAGGAAGTTAGAAAAAAGCAATCTTCTTTTATTCAAAACTAATAGCGATTAATGATGATATAAACGCAACACTGATTTCTTTAGATATTCCATACATGAACCCAAACTATACCAAACGTCCTAACATTTATTGCAACTATTCAGTACTCTATTATAATCATTACACATTTCTACACATCTTGCTCAACTAAACCTTCCCCCATTTCCGGTTTACTTCCAGCTCCCTCATCACCACCATCACCCACAACACTCTTCTTTTTCTTTTTCTTACTCTTTTTCTCCGTACCATCCTTAGTTGTCGATTTCTTCTTCTTCTTTTTCGGTTTAACCACAACCACCTCTTCATTTCCTAATCCCCTTTCAGCCTCCAGTTTCTTTCGCAATTCTTCTACTTCCTTCCCAACACGTTCTGCATCTTCTTTTGCATTTAGATCAAAGTTCTTCAAGTTACTGGAATCAATTCGTAACGCATTTCTTGTAGTCCCCGACGGTGTGCTCGATCTGCCACCGACAGCAGCAGCAGCTGCAACTGCCGCAGCTATCCTTGAACTATCGTCGGATTCTATCACACCCTCAACCATTTCGTCTCTTAAAATCGATACTTTTGCGCGCGGCCTTGGTGGGGGCGCCATGTTCAGTTTCCGTACCGGTATGGACTCCACATTCAGAGACTCCCTCTCTTCACTACCATTGCTTTTCGAAACATCAGGAGTCAAAGACCGAGATTCGACAGGCGTTCCAACATTAGAAGCAACTGAAATATAAAACGGATCATCTTTTTGTCTCTCTAACCTCTCTAACCTTCGCTTCTCAGCCTGTTCATCAATTAGATTTTTCAAGCCCGTAGAAGAACCTCCTCCACGTTTCCACTCTTCCACAGCCGCATTAGTAACAACTTCTGGAACCTGTCCACCACCTCCCAGTACATCCCAGTCATCTTCAGATTCCTCGTCTGAAATTAATTCAGGCTCATAAAATGGTGTATCAAGATCAAGGCCCTCAGGTACTGCAATTCTCCACTGCGATCCTGGCGCTACTGGATTCAGTTCATAGCTATTGAACATCGAGGGAACGCCGATCGTCAGTAGTCTTGGAGCCTCTAATGAACCGACAGGGTGCTCAACCAAAGCTTCTTGAATCAACTTGAATAACTCCAAAAACTCAACTGCTCTTTCCTGTACCTCAAAATTTAGCGAGGTAGAGAAAACTTCCAAAAACGAAACCAGTTTATCTGTTGCAGATGACACTACTGATGCTCTGTTCTCAGTCCACTCAACTGCTAAATTCACAAAGTAAGCATAGACTTTGACCACTGCCTGTATTCCAATGATAACGATACTTGACATTTCAGCTGAATTCTCAGAGTTATCAAGAATGACACCTGTAGATCCGCTTGCATTACTCACGATCAACCCAATAACTGTGTACAGTATTTCCACAGGTGAGTCTAGGTACTTTGGATACTCTCCCACAATCCACAGCGCTGCAGGTAGTACCGACGGCATCATCGAATAACAGTACTGACTATTGACCAAATTGACCGCTGCTAATACCGACGCATATCTAACTTCCTTTACACGGACCGAAATATCCCTCAACTGTTCTCCAATTTCTGTGCCCACCTCGTCATTACCATCCGCAAGCATCACTAGTTCAACAAGCACCCCACTGTACCAATTAAAATCTGGCATCCGACTGTACATGTCAAATGACGCAATCTCAATTATTTTCCGAATAACCAAAAGCCTGTATGAATTCGGGATATACACATCGTAAGCTTGGTCAGTTTCGTCAAGCGTCAATTGGTTCTTCAACCTTGTCACCACCTCAATCAAAGTATCTTCCGTAACCACACTTGTGATCATATCAAGCGCTTTGGCTCTAATTGTAAGGTCGGCATCGTCGATGCACGAGAAGATAATATCTTTATGACTATCAACAAATTGAGGATGAATTTTGAAAATCTTGCTCAATGCTAGTAAACCGACAAACTTCAAGTTTTGGTCAGCGCTGGCTGGATCGTCTAAGTCTCCAAAAAATGGACCTAGCTTTTCAACAAACGCAGCAGCAATATCGTAGTCTTCCGGTCCCAGCATGTTCCCTGACACAGCACTGTTAACAATTTCATACATTAGCGACTTTGATTTCGTCTCTTCCAGTAGTTTCATCATGGGTGGTAAAATCTTGAGTTTGAGTCTAGGCTCAGATTGAGCGAGCGATGATAATAATTTGAGTAGCTTGATTAGCATCCAGTTGTCACTTGAATTTGTGAGCAAGTTGTAAAGCGATGGTGCAAGCTCGATATAATTACTAGGGTTATTTTTCGCCAGTTCACAAATCACGTTGACTGTAGCCGAAACAACTGATGGGTCCGGGTCTTCTAATTTCGCTTTGAGCCTGGGAAGTGAGCTTCGCAGGGCTTCGGGAAATTGTAAAAATATCTTGTACATTGCCAAAACCGCTTTTTTCCGCACAAAGGGTTTCGAGTGGTTGATCATTTTCAGGATATCATCGCACAAGTCCTGAGCCAAAGCAGGTGTGACAATATTGGCCACAGCGCTAATAGAAATTGACACTTCGATAGGATATGCTGAATTAATGTCTTTTTTCAAAAGATTCGTAGCCAAAGTCAGAGCATCTGCGTCATCTCTAAAACTCTGAACAGCAGCTAGATAGCCAACTTTTTTTTGTTGAAATTTGCTGGAAGACATGACTTCGATGACGTGAAAACTGGCCCAACTCATGTCGTACCCATATAATTCCAGGTATGCTAATTTGAGCACTGCCATCGTTTTTGTCTGCATGTCTGGGCTCTGGACTTCTTTTCTGCATTCATCAATTGAGTCTTTCAAAAACTTTTCACGTGTTGTCGCATCCTTACAAGCTCTGATTCCTCGGATCAGATCATGTAATGTTGTTGAGAATCTATAGAGAAAAATGAATTGTTGAGATCGTTAGAAATTGACGTTCGAAGAAAAGAAAAGAAGACAAAGCATTTAGAAAATAGCTGGGGATCAGAAGGCTTGAGTTCTTACACATGTCCAAACGGATTGAGACGAGATAAAACATCGTCTCGCGATGGTGTAGCCATGATTGGGTTGGTTCAATTTTTGAATGCTATGAAATATGCGTATTAATATGTAGAGGTGCAAACGGAATCGAAGAAGGTGGCAGACTGTCACAGTAGTAACATGCCAAAAAAGTTAAATTGGCTGAAGTCTGCCAAATCTTGTGATATCGCAGATTTCCGTCATGATCTAAATTGTAAAGCTTAAAGTTTAGATACTATGTTATATCCTTAAAATGTCTGAAGATGGAATTTGAAGTCTGTCTCAATATTTTAAAGCTTCCCAACTATCTATCGATACAGTATTAGTTTAGATCTTTAGTATTCATGGTAGTAAGATTGGTGATATGATATCTACCAAATCTCTGTCCAGTTTTGATAAATGCGTCTGAACATTTCACAAATCTTATCAAGCAGAGCGTGATAACATAGGTTTAATTTACACAAAAGAAACATCATTGATATCAGTTCTAAATCCGTTATAGTTAAATGTAATCACCTCATAACTTGCACCATTTGCCTTGTTCTATTACATCAGTGACATCGCCAAAACGGAAACCAAAAGCCTAAAACCTTTATTAATGATATACCGATTCAAGTAAAATGAAAAGCCCGCTTAATTCCTTGTCTCTCCTCCTATTCAGTGAATATAAATGCAGGTTGTCAGACTTTTTGTTCCAAGTTTATGGAATGCAAGGCAAAAGGGTGTTTATGAACTGAGAAGTGAGTTTCTGGAAAATGACAGTAATGGTATTTTGTGAGGATGGGTTAACTTGGAAGGTGTAGCTGCAAGATATGCGTACTTGCAAATAAATGCAAACTTATATACCACTTTTCTCAACACTCCCTTTGCTCTTAGTCCAAGATCAGATGTAGTGTCTGTTCTTTTCAGTGTAACTTGTGCCACTTTTGATGCCATTTGTATGGTTAAAACAGTAGCGTAAACTTACTCTTTAGTTCGTTCCAGTTTGTTCCTCATATTCACAACAAAAACTAAGCCAATAGACTACAGAAAGATTTGTGATTCAATGCAATACAATTTGTACGATACAAAAAATGATAACAAGTGACGCTTGAATGGCAAGAAATATTGATGTTCACTAAACAGTCATAACGACTTTCAACTGTGCCAGGCCATCCGCTATCTACACAAGAACCACGTTACTCAAAAACTTCAGACACTTCAATATTTTCCATTATACCAAGCAACTCATACTTTTGTTTCAGCATACGAACTATTATATTAGTGCTTTATATAGAGAAAACTTGTGGGGGTGTTGCTACTATAACACACTAATGATGGCCATGATCGTCAGAAACACATACGCTAACTTTGGAGAAGTAAATGTTCAAGTGGCATATTCTATTCATTGTTTGACCTTTCGTTACTTATTCTCACGCCAGCTTTCTTATACCGAAAGTAATCTTGATGTGCTGGAAGTAAAGAGTATACAAACCTACCATTAAATTTTACCAACACTTTCACTGCGCAAACGCGAGTAAATTCATAGAGATATGCTTCAAGCTATATAAGTCATACCTAAACAAACATTTATCCATTGAAAGAAAGAGGAAAAAAGAAAGAAAAAAAAAACAATAGTAAAAAAAAGGTAGATAAATTAATACATAAAAGAGTATAATGTTTGGATGAATAAAAAGAATAAATAAATAAATAATCCTACCGCAGTTGATTTACATCTCTAGCATGACCAACCCGCGTACTATTCCCAAGACTATTATTAATGTAGTTATTATTGGTATTATTACCGCTAGCCAGTATGCTAGATGCAGATGCAGAATAATTATGCTGTTGTGCGTTCGCCTGTCTAGGCGTCATCGACGAAGGCTTCGATTTCACTTGCGAAAACGATCCCGTGCCTCCATGTCCTCGAGGGGTAAGGATCGGCGGCTGGATTCTAACTCGACCGTATTCTTCGGGGATATTTATACCATCCGGTGAAAAAATGGTAACATCTGGTGTAGCTATCCCAAACCTCTCTATTGAATAGTTGTTGTCAATTATCTGTTGGTGCGTGGGAAGTCCGGTCGTCATGTAAGCAGGAAGTTGCTCGTCAAATGAGCTATCGTCATAGGTCACACTGCTGGCTCGTGATTTGTGTCTCTGAACAACTGAAATATTTGTTGACAAGTCGCTCAAATAGTTTAGCAAGTTTGTGCTTTGTGGTAAACATCTTAAATGCATACACCATTTCGTAATAACAGGCGAAAAGTCCATCTTACACAATAAACAAACTACCGTTGCTTCCAGGAAATATTGAAAATGAAGGTAGATTTTTTTCGCTTCCATGTAATAGCCCATAGACACCATGTATCCACATACCAAGTGAATGTCATCTGGGCTAACACTGTCGGGGTCCGTACCTTCTAACAAGTCAAGAACGACTATAACTAACTCATTATTGCAGAATCTCGTACTCTCAGAACCTTCAGTGCTTTCAGCAGTCCCCACAGTAGCAGTAGAATTCCTACTCCCCGAAAGGCTTCCAATTGACAACAGAGTGACTACCAACTTATCGGAGAACCGGTTTTCTCCCGGTAGTTTTGTTAACGTAGATACCAATTGTGGTACTGTCATATCATTAAGAAATAGCGAAAAGATGAGCGATTTGAAGCTGCTAGGATCCCTTTCCACAGAGGATTTCAATATATCATTTATACCAGCCAAACACAGTGATGTATCATAAACGCCTCCAAATAAGGCAGATATCAGATATTGGTCTTGGGTTGTCATTGATGGAATAAACTCTGGGACTAATTGTTGGTTGGGAATTCGAGAAAGCGACTTCAAAACGGACGGAAACAGTGAATTGACAACAGCTTTGACTGGTGCCAAAGATAATTGAACGGGCGGCCTAGTGATATTATTACTGTTATTGATATCTGAAAGCGAAGCCATATGCTTTCCTGATATAGTTGACGCTGATTTTTCTGTCTCTGATGGTGGTGTTGTGGACGAAATTGAGCTTGAGGGTGTACTGGTTTTTGTAGAGAATGTAAATTGTTTACTGTAATTCACACTGCTGCTGTTAGGTGAATGATCCAAACCCGGTCCGCCCATTTTCATATCCACAGAGGGTGTAGGAGGAGGCTGGATGTCAGAGCTATTTGGGCTGCTCTTGACAGCCTTTTTATTTTTGTAGATGACTTTCGTGACTTGAGAGGGTTTATGTAAAAACACGACTGGCGAGTCCAATATCGCTGCTGATTCATGCACCACGTCGAAAGGTAAAGTGACTGATTCTAGCAGAGTTCCATCAATCAAACTGTAAGTTAAAAGTTTATTTTGACTGTCAATTACCCAAACTTGGCCTTTGGTGCTTTTGACGTCCAAAGAAACCACTGGTGGAGCTATTGGGATAATTCTTGTGACGACTTTTTTTGTTCTGACATCTGAGACGATAAGACCGGAGTCAGAGACTCTTGTAACTTTTCCGCTTTTACTCCAAATGAGAAATTTTGAGCACAAAGAAGGAACCGAATGATTTTGGGGGAGTGAAATGTCTCTGATTTTTCTTGGTGCACCACTTCCGGGATTTACATCGACAGTCCATACTTGTAGTCTATTGGTACCGTCTCTTAATAATGCTAGGCTCTGTGATTCTTTATTTTTCGAAGAATAATGCCATGATAAGGATTGCACTTTCGAAGGTGAAGCAACATGGTGAATGGTTAAAAGGCCTTCTTCGCCTTTGTCTTGATAAATAACAATAGGTCCGGAAGCATAGCCAACTGCATAGATCCCATCTCCACATGGAGCAGCTGCAATGCAAGAGATAGTTGCCGATTGTAGCGTACTTGACAGAGATCGGTTTATCATTACGGGAGTAAGCCCATTCAAATTATGCAAATCAAGTCTCAAGATTGTTCCATCTCTGGTTCCCAATAGGGCTGCAGGTAGGGCGGGTGAGTTGTTGACTGAATTCTCGGCGTCGACAGCCCAACAAGCAACCGATATTTTAAGGTCGTTTGGCACCGTGTATCTGGCGATTTCCAGAGGTGGCAGTAGTAGTCCGGTAGTTCTGTCGCATTGAAATTTGTGCACAGCTATCGTATTTAGAGAAGGTGATGATATGAGGTATTCTTTGTTTGCTACAAGAAAGTCGAGCGAATATAGAGGAAACGGTATGTCCTTGTGTACTGATTTGAGGTTATCTGAGAAGACGTGTAGCGAGTCGGCGTGAAAAACCAAGACATAATTCTTGATCACTAGCAAGGATGTGTCTCGTAGCGAAGGCATTGTTCGAAATCCAGCTTTCCGAGAGTGGATAGTATTCTAATTGGTTTAGGTGATTCTAGATTAGAAATCTGGGGGAAGTTGGACGCCGGGAAGTAGTTGGACGTGTGTTGATGATTTAAGATTGCGATTCAGAAAAAGGTATAAAGAGACCGATGCAACTTGTATGATATTTATGTTGAAATAAAAAAAAAGTTGGAGTTGAATTAATATATATTGATAACAAAAGTTTAGAAAGAAGGAAAGAAATCAATATCGGAAACAAAAAATGTGAAAATTATAGGAAAAGGAAAAAAAATAAAAAAAAATAGACTAAAGGCGGGAATAATATTTAGACAGGATACGAGCGTAGTACACATGAGAAAAGCATAAGCTCTAAATTTAGTGAAAATCTCCGAAGAACAAAAAAGCAAAAAGTAAGTACGCGCTCAAACCGAGCCAAACCAAACTGCAAAAGGCCCAATAGTGAAGAGTTGAAGATGAAGATACACAATGGAAGTATGTACTAGTAGTCAGTAGACCTGTCTATCAATTGATCCCCAGACCAATCGTACTGTACAAAAAACTAACAATCAAGCAGGTGGGCAAGTAAACAAGTCAATAAGTCCGTACCAGTATATATACTGACGCACCCAGACGGACAAACTAATGAACAAACAGCTAAGCTAAGAGTCAAACGTGAAATTACTTCAATGAGCTAGCATCGTGATTGTAATTGTAAAAGAACAAGAACATCTACTTCAGCTTTGAGTGATACATGTAGATTTTCAAGGAAAAGTCTCTGCTTGTTGATAATGGTTCAGATGCGTACACAATTTAGACATTTTATCACCTCTATACATTAACACAATAGATATTCTGCAAATAAATTTCCCATTAAAGTCAAATAATACATGTGAACTCACTTCTCTTACCTAAAGTCACTGACAACTGGGTTCATTCTGATTGACTGACCTATGAATGATTGTACGAATCATAAATGTAACCGTAGCGTGTCTAGAATACTGCAAAACACAGCGTACAGAAAGTCTCAATCGTCCTCTGCCAAATCCAGCTTTGAACAGCCAGACAAATTGGTGTTTTTATTCCAATGTCATACTTTGCTCATTCGTATAATTCTTTTTCTTGCGAGGGCTTTATTCAACTGGTGATAACGTGCTATCTGAGATAAATCTATAACCGCTGGTAAACAAGCTGCCAACCAAACTGAGGCTACTAAACTACAAAACTAGACAACGTTCTCTTACTGTGCTATGAGATTGCAATGAGCCGTTTTTGTGTGAGTTTTACTGAAAAGTGTGTTTGTACTGCCCACTGGTCTGGTAGGTCATTGAGTGACATTTTGATCTGTGCCCAAAAACAACAACAACGAAAAAAAGAAAATGTGCAAAAATGACGTTGTTGTCACAGCAACACACATGTCTTATGGCTGATCGTTATGATAATAATTATTGTTAGTATCACCAATAACCCTGGAGCCAATATGCAGCTTACTATTGAAGATGCTTGTTATGTTCGCAAGCAGTTCTGTTGATTTTGGATTGTAAATGCAATATCTCCCATTGTTGTAAGTTATCATTGTATTAGGTAGCGTATAATTCATTTGATTTGATAATCTCAATACGTAATGGCTGAATATTTGCAGTTACAAAAAGCTTTGATTGGATGCTCTGTTTCTCATGTTTTAATATCTCACATTGTATAGAACTGGAGCCGATTTAAGATCTAAATTAGAGATGTATAACTGAAAAGTAGCATATCTAGATAAGTTGAGATAACTGGCTATTGAGCTCCTCACATTTGGGTTTATTTCTTTTGGAGTTTCAAGCAAATCCAACTAAACTTAACTCAGTAATGCTGGACTAGGCAGGTTTGAACTGAACTAAGATCAAACAGTACAATATAGCCTGTACTGATTGGGTTTGATGTGAATTTAATCTTTATTGAAAGGAGCTAGACCAACAAAGAAGATCTTTATAGCCCTCATTCATATATCTACTAGTCCACTGTTTATTTATTTTACAACTACTAAGTGTGGATGCGACTCTTGAGCGAAAACCCATCTAACTTGATGGGGTTAAGCTGTTCATCTGAAGAGTTCTTTAACGACATTAAAGATCAAATGAGGAATAATAATACAATATCATTTACACTTATAGTAATTCACATTTTTCAACACAATCCAGTCTAATCTTGCACAGTCCCTTAAAACACTACAAACACATTATAGATATAAAACACAATACTGAGACTTTTCACAAATTTCGCCGTTCATATCTACGGTATGTGATATACTTATAGATGTAACATAGCTAAGCTGCATAAAAATTTCATACAAAAACTAAGGAAGCTAATCATCCTGTGAATCTGTCTTCAATCTAATGTACAAGACAGGCACCAAATGAGAGGGTCATGTAATTTTATCTACTAAGGCACATGGCTAACAGGGGCAGCACAACTGGTTTGAACTAAAACCACCTTGAGATGCTATCTGGTCTATCTTTAGCTCAAAAAGCAGCGAATAGGCTAAAGTTTGAAAAGCCTTTTAGTAGTATTGAAATCTTTAGGGTATCTGAATACTGCACCTATTTTGCTTGGATAACCACTTTCACTTGATGCGGTAATAGAGCTATATCATGCACAAGTAAGCTACCAGATCTCAACAAGTTCCTGAAGTGAATGTTGTGATCAAAATAAAAGTACTCTCTTAAAACGCATTGTATTGTAAAGTTCTTAAACGTACAGTAATTTGATATTTATCTAGCATAAAATCACTTGAACAAACACATCAATTGTGTAAATAGGGAATATCTCTAGTATTTGGAGATTTTTGAATCGCTAATCAGTATGTTGATATCTAAAGATCTTTGCAACAGTTTTGTCTTATCATTATTTTGTGTAATAAACGAGAGCTGGCTTGTTTCAGTGTCAGTCTATGGAATTACTATATCTCCCGGGTATGAACTGGTTAGTTCCTCTGATTATAATAAAGCAGAAAGATACACGCGTATGAAAAAGAACAGACACGCAATTCAGCGAAGGTTCAAACTTGAAAAATTTGCAAAGCCTGGTATTCTACAGTGATATCATGATGATGTCACGATTGCCATATTTAAAAGAGCTGGGTGATGCTATGAGTGATGTGTTGGTTTTATTTAATTTAACTGTTTCATGTAGAAATCTGTATGTATCTGGATATTTACAAATTTTTATGATTTTTTATTGGCATTATCATACGCGTACTACACGTCTAACAAACCTTACTGGGAGGTGAACAAAAAAAGCCAATACTGTGATTACTTGTTCCTCCAATGCTCATAAAAAAGTTCATGTATCTGTTGTATCGTAGCCAACGGCAATGCTAACTTAACCCTTGAAAACGAATAGAGATTAAGTACCTCGCATATTGCAATAAGACCGTGTGATATTTGATATATAGATACTATTCCCACAATATATATATTATATTACTGGTTAAATGATATGGTGTTTTGGATATCAACTATGTAGTGTGCTAGCACTCACAAGTAATACATCTAACTGCTTGTAATAACACACAACAATTTGCACTGCCGGGCCATGCCTTATTTGCTGTTCAGCAGTAACCAATGTTCTCTTTGTTGTTATATTCTTAAGCCTACCTGCATCGGCAACAAGTCATCATAGCTCGCTTAATTTTGCTTGACAAACATACAAACATCCACACTTACATAAACACGCGCACATATGCCTACGTGGCCAATAGCCTTCAAAAGCACCAAGCCCTCAGTTTCGTCTACTGAACAAGCAGTCCCTGCTCAGCAGCAGATCTCAACGTCTAGCAAGATTCTTTCCTCTCCTGAAGCACATCGGGACCTGATTAATGATAATCTGGTAAGTTAATGTCCGCGTGCGTGCGTGAAATGCCCCATATGCAGTTTTGAAATCATTAAAATCAAATCTAGATCGTGAGAACAATGCACGATAGGCAGCGAAAGAAAATTTGATAGTACTTCAATATTACATCCTGGTGCTATAAGTAATTACTGCGAGAAGAGTGGAAGGGAAGCGTACTGATATACTTCATAGCCGGTTTCCGAGAAATTGTCATACTAGTAGTTCACGTTGAAACATTGGTTTTCTTGATGGATCTAGATTTGATTTTGGCTTGTGATTTCATATGTTTTCCCTCTGTTAGTCTATCTATATTTAACTCTAACTAACTATAGACCGCTTATATTGGTTTCTCTGAAACCATTAATTTTATTCACAAAGTCGCAAAAGTACTGCAACTGTCTATGCTGCGGAGCTGAACTAGCCATACCTCAAATCTTACCTCCATTATCTTTGAAATGTATGTCAACCTTAGTTTCCACAAAGAAATTTTAATAGAACACCTTTATATGTTCGTCTCAACATTTGTTGGCACAAACTAACATGCTCCTCTCTCTAGGCGCGCTGTGTAACACAATTATTGAAGATCCGTCGTCTCAAAACCTCGAACAGTTACAGCTGGAAACTCTCACCATAGATATGATAACTAATGCCATCGATGATGACCTTTCAAGTTGCACCGCTTTACCTGCTTACCCCAAACTAGAACACATCATAGAACAATATTTTTCATCTGCGACATGCCTCAACGCAGCTTTCCCACTAACTCCACCACAGAAAAAAATATCTTACTCAATCCCGAATTTAAACTACAACGACCTAGCATGCTTCTACTCTCTTACACTCAACCTGAACTCAAAACTTCCACTGAAGCTTCTCCTGGAAACTATTTTATCATTACTGACTTGTCCTAGGATAAGTCTAAATGAGCCTGCGAATATCAAGTTTCTATTGATAATTTTGGAAATTCCGTTTCCAAATTTAGGGTTTGCCAGCAATGAAAATAAAAAAATAAAGTCTGAAATTGACGAAACTATAGACTCATTATCAATTCTGGTCCTTGAAAGAGCTATCGCAATTTTGGTTCATTCTTCAAAAATATGTAAGCATTACCTTTTGAATTGGATTTCTCGGTATCCAACTGCACGATTTTTGAAAACTGTTGAAAAGCTCAACGCTTTGATCTCATATCAGATATTGTCTTACGACAATCCAAAAACCAACCATCTATCGTCTTCTGCTAAACAGAAACTGAAGCTATCGAAGTATTACGCAAAATGGTTTAATTTGTACTTTTCATCAAAAAACAATCGTGTCAAATTTCAGCATGCAATGCCAACTCAAGCACCGACATTGCACTCAATGGTGAATACTATGGCGGCAGTGAATGAACTACAAGGTAGCTCTTCTGACTTTCTTCTTGCCCCTGTAGCAAGGCCAAACATTTCCTGTACCACTGGCTCCTCCAAGTCTGTTGCGCCAGCGTATACAAGCGACTGGAAACTTGCCAGCTATGCAAAACTTCAAGCGCTCTTTTTTAACGCTAATAACGTAACAGAAAAAGTCCCAGTTACAGTGTTTTACAACACTCTGATTGACTACACCGATATCCAAGCTGACTTTCGGGCATGGGAAAAGTCAGGTACGTCAGACAACGAGACCAATCTTGAAAATGGAAGACGATTCTTTTTTTGTCAGTACCCATTTATGATGTCAATCGGGCAGAAGACTAAAGTTTTAGAGTATGATGCCCGTCGGAAAATGGAGTACAAAGCTAGAGAGGCGCTTGTCAAGGCGGGGAAAAATAGGGCACTATCATATCCGTATCTATTTGTCAAAGTCCGAAGAAACTACATTTTGCAGGACTCTTTTGAATTTTTTGAAGCGCATGAGGGCGAGTTGAGTAAAGCAATCCGGATACAGTTTGCAGGTGAGCCAGGGATTGATGCAGGAGGATTGAGAAAAGAGTGGTTTCTATTGATGATGAGAGAGCTGTTTGATCAGGAGAAATTACGACTTTTCAGAGAGGACGAAGAATCAAGGTTATGTTGGTTTGAAGCCTGCACTAAACAACCTATGAAGTTCTATAAAATGACAGGCATAGCTTTGGGCCTGGCATTGTATAACTCCACTATTCTTGACGTGGGGCTTCCATCAGTTCTATTTAAGCGACTAATGGGAAACGGTTATAATCTAAAAGACTTCTGTGAGATTTGGCCTAGCGTTGGGCGGTCTTTAGAGAAGATGTTAGAGTACGAATCTGACGACTTTGAAGACGTTTTTGGTATCAACTTTTCCGTTACCCGGGAAGATTGTAACGGTAAAATAAATGATATTGAACTAGTTACCGACGGGAAGAATTTAGCAGTTACCAAAGCTAATCGCAAGTTATATGTACGGAAAGTGATTGAGTACTATCTTGAGACTGAAGTGTACGAACCCTTTACGGCACTGAAGAGCGGGTTTGATCAGGTGTTTGATACAAACTCACTGACACTTTTCCACTATACCGAAGTTGTCCGACTTCTCCGGGGCAGCAATGAGCCGCTTGACATCAGCGGGTTGCGTGCAGTAACAAAATACAAACAATGGGGATCGTATTATATTGATGCCACAAAAGCATTAGTAGTACGGTGGTTTTGGCGATACTTTGAAGAGCTTGACGGGGAAGGCCAGCGAAAGTTGCTAATGTTTGTGACGGGGTCTGATCGTGTTCCTGTTACTGGAGCGGCTACCATGACTTTTACAATCACAAGAGCTGGTGGGGACTCGGAAAGGTTTCCGATGTCGCATACCTGTTTTAATGAATTGTGCTTGTATGAGTATAAAAGTAGAAAGAAGCTGGTGGAAAAGTTGGATAGGGCTGTAAGAGAAAGTGAAGGATTTGGGATGAGGTAGTAAGAGTCGGCCGTGAACCGTGGAAAAAAATGGAATAGATGTTAATTTTGCAAAGAAATCGTTTTGTAACTTTTGTAAATGACATTGATTGTGAGTTTGCTTGTTCTGTTGATAATAGTGACTAGTTTAATACTGCTTGTAGCAAGACCTTCCATACAGGTAGAAGCAGTTTTTTGTTGATAGAATGAGGTTTGTGGAGAACTGGTAAACTTGGATGCATTGTTTTGTACATCAAGCGGGCACTTAGAATTTTGCGGGCTTTTTTTGTGTGTAAATTTTGTGTGAAAAAGTGCTCAAAAAGGATGATAACTTATGCAGTACAGTACATACCAGTGAGCTGGATGAGGGTAACGTAGGTATCAAGTAGATATCAAGTAGATATATCTGATTCATTCAGTTTGAAAAATATATTTGAATGAGAGTCTAGAAAATATTGATATAATTTCAAATGAGTACATACATCACTCTCAGCATTGAGCCTGAGACGTTTAATTGGTGCAATGACCACCTGGTTTGACTTTAGTACGATGGTGTGTAAAAAAGCGAAAAGGTGGACCGTTTTTTTGTATGAATTACTGTTTAGTTCTGGCTTTATTGCTGGTAACAGGATGCTAAAGATGAGAAATGGAGTCGAGAGATTTGACAAGGGCTTTGATGATTTTGAAGAAAGGGATGCCGGCTTTTGGGATAAGTGCTTGGTATTATAACAGCAGAGAGATTTTTGTAATTTCTGAAATGTTCATCACTGTTATTTTATGTTGATAGAAATTTTCTTACAAGTGATTGATATCTGAAGGGACATGCAGATTTCGACCAACGATGCAAATATTTCTTTTTAGAATTGAGCGTACAATGTTGATTGGTTTAGACCTAGCAAAAGACCATCGTATTCATAGGAAGAATTGCAAATGATAGAGTTTCATTTCAACCAATTGACCTATGGATTCACAAACTGCATTTTCCTCCAAGAAAAACTATAAATCGTATCATAAGAATCGTACAAAACAAAACAGCCATAAGAGCAATAAATATATTTTGTACATAAAAGCGCGTTAAAAAATCTATTAATTGAAGAAAATCTTCAAAATTGCGCTCCACCTGTAGCTCTTCTCAATAATATATAGCTGTTACAGTGGAGTTTCGCAAAATCTATTGATACCAAAAATAAATCACAAAGTTTTTTTGTGGATGGCGGTCAATGTTTGAAGTCAAATTGTGGAACCCTTTTAGTCATTTTTTTCTCCGCTCCAAGTGAAGTGTGCACGCATATTTCTGTGTAAACAAATGATCATCAATCCTCAGGATTTACATCGTCATTCAGTAGACGGATTGTTTCACGAAGAACATAAATATTGGAGATAAGCAAATTTATTGAGTTATTGAATATTTGGTATGTAGCTATATAGTCTTCTTAAATATTTGGTAAAAGTATTGCAAAAGATGAAATTATGTATTTATGTTTGAGTAAGCAATGATATTGGTCGACCTGTTCTGAATGCAAAAGTACAATAACTTAATCGAATTTAATCGAATTTTGAATATAAAAAACAATTGACACAAGCATGAACATTCCAACAAAAAACAATTCAATAAAGGGGATATAAGTAAAAAAATCAATGGCAGTAAAGTTGGTTGTCAGAAAGTAGTACTGCTGAACCCAGAAACTCAAAGAACGAACAAATAAACCGAAATCGGTGAAAATGAAGCCAGCCTTTCCAGCTCAAAATCTGTCATCTTCCTGCATCAACCCCCATAAACAGCATTTATCTCCATCCTGAATCCTTTTCCATGTTTTTCATTTTCACTTTACTTCATTCAGTGAAAACGCCTTAATTTCTGCTCTCGTCACGGAGATAAGGGGCCGAGAGAATATAAACATTTTCATAAACTGTTACCCGACGACAATAATTAATAATTCTTGGCCCGTTCTGTCTCAAAAGAAGGTCATTATTTCTCATGTTAACTCCATTGGGTACACGACGGTTGTTCATGAGTGGGGCGCGACGAATGTTCGAGCTGGGAGTACGAGGAGGCGGATTTTTTTTAACGCCACCGGCACCAGCGCCAACATCATTATTGACACGGGTACGTGTACGTGTACGAGCACCGTTATGAATTTGAAACCCGTTGGAGTCAATATCAGGAAGCCCGGCAGCTATGCGAAGATTTGAGCACAGTTTTAGAATGAGATCACGGCGAACGGAACTCTCTTTAGGGGCAAGTGGGTTGTTAACAATTCCTTGAATTTGCATGCACCGGGGGCGCTTATCTCCGAGTCCATTATTGGAGGAATTTGAGTTCGACATACTTAGCAAAGTCAAAAATTTAATACAAAAAAAGGTATATAAAGTTTGGTTGGTACAAAAAGGGATTTTTTTCTTGATGGTTTGAATTTATGAAGAATAGAAGGTATTTCGAAGGGAATTTTGAAGATTTTAAAGAGATTATTTATTGGGGAAAATCTCCAACAAACAGTGCAAAACTGAACACTTCCTGTAAGGATGAGATCATGAGACAACTTACAAAGAAATCCCAGAATATTGGTTTACAAGAGCTGGTGCGTTATAGGAGGTTTACTGATCAATATTCGATTTGTGTAAACAGTTTTCATAATATTGTTCGATTTCGACTCTTTCAGACGAACTAAGACGAGAAACAAATGAGATGTCGCGCCCGCCTAACCCGAAACGTTAACACAACAACAATGATGTGATGGCAAACTTCTCCACATGATTGTGTTGACAGGCCGCGTACGACGTCAGCATTTGGGCTCTCAGCAAAATACCCCTGCTGCTGTCAACCTCAGAAAGTTTAATAGAAACTAAATAAAATGGCGTGAACGGGGATCATTACAGCAAATTACGCTTGATATAATCTGCGATAAGGCAATTCAATTGAAGAAAACTAATAAATTTGTGTGTATTTCTCGTTATTGATGAGGAATCTGGATCACAATTTTGAGCCATTACAACCACTGAATTTTTGTGATTGATGAACTGAAAGAATAGGATGGGATTTTTTGTTTTTTGGGGGTCTTTTTTGATATCCTCCAAAACAGAAATTTGGATAAAATTTTTTATCAAATCTTTTGGAAAATGGAGTGCAAAACTAATTGATGGGATTTAGATAAAAATCTGTAACTAGTATGGATCAAATGAATGAGTTCTGGTGGTACTACTGTTCTATTTTCTTTAACATTTAATAAAGTATGCACAAAGTTCAAGCATTGTCATTGGTCGATATTTCACGAGAATTTTCCTACGCAATAGTACACCATATAAAACAAGGAATTGAAGGTGCTCGCAAGTAGCTTAAGATTTTATTTAGTTTTCATGAGATAACCAAAGAGTGTGTCAATCTATTAATATGCTGTTCGCCTTTTACAGATTCCGAAATTTTACCAGTCTACTTAGCACGTATCTCTAAGCGCGGTCGCCAACTTACATTTGATGCAACCTTTCTTCAATTTGTCCGATTCAAGACATTCCCAGCAAAGAAAACAAGACAAAATTAGGAAATATCAGCTTGCTAGTCATCTTGTCCCACTTTGTTGACGATTCAAAAAAGACGCTATTTGTACTAATCTAATGAAGCAAGATTTATACAAAACAACATTCTGCAATAAATCATGAAAATTGATTTGCATCGAATAGACTAAATGAAGTGGCATAATCGCATAATCCGCTTTGTGTTTTGTGTTGCGGATTAATCTTAGGATAAAAGGATGACTCTGAACTTGATGGTACCGATGCCCGGTATCAGGGTGTATCGCAGACATTTGCCACCGGACCAATTTGGGTGAGTACTTGGTGCCGTTTACCGCCAAGATTTTTGCACTATATTTAGATATTATTAATAAATGTAATTATTGGGACCGAGAAGGGCTAGTTGACATCTCTGTATTTACAGGAAGCTGAGCTTACGATCAATATAGTTTACGAAGTATTTGTAAATGCTAACATATGAAAAAATCCTTTTCCCCCCTATTTTACTTCAATCACGTCAATTGATATTGGTACTCACAAAAAACTACGTAAAGTAAGTTAACGGAGCTAAGCCAAATTGAACTAAATTGAATCGAAGCAGTTTTTTGAAGCAAGCAAGTGTTGTATATGGTCACTTATTCAAATAACTGATATCCACATTCAGAAATTTTGTCAAATGATTAGAATGTCAGTCCTCAGAACGTGGTATTGAGAAATATATTCAGAGTTTCAGCTGTAATATGCTGAGAACTTTAAGTTTCTAGGTCACACATTCCTGAGCGTAATTATCTGTAAGATTATAGTTCTGTTGGCAACTTTAAACATTGCACAAGCTGGGAGTTAAAGTATTGTATTATGTGCGTGTGCAATAGTGGACATATAATACCTAGAAACCTAACTGACAATAAATTTCTTCTATTACTATTATTATTGGTTGGCCCTTATTAAGATGCTTTCACAATATCAAAGCAGATAACAGTAGAGTTGGATTTCAAATGCCTATCCAAACAAAAATCAGCACAGCCAGATAATATTTCAAAAGAAAGGTAAAGAAAGGTATTCGAATGCTTAATGAAAATCGAATATAAACTTAGAAAAAGCATCAAGTTATGTCGTTCAATAAAAATATTGGCAACCTCTACGGCCAAGTTGTATCAAAAACTCTAAAAAAACTATGGTAGGCAATTTTATAGATAGAAATCAATAAGAAGACGCCTTTTTGTTAAAAGATCGATGAGAAAAGTTTTCAAGAAGACGATTATGCACAATCAATACGAAAAACTAATTGGATGGATCAAGAGTATCAGAAACATTCAACAATCGAACGAGCAACAAATTTAAATCAGGAAAACTGATAACAATCAAAATAAAGATATTCTCAACTATTTCCAAAAATCTTTTGTACGTACGTTTAGTTCTCTGTTTCCTTTTTGATAAAAAAATCGAAAAAAACAAATTACAGAATAAAGTTCGAATACTTTTTTTTTTATTTGCACATAAAAGGATTTTAAACTTTGAAAATAAAAATAAAGATAATAAAAATAAGTTTGATACATTTTAACTTTTGCAATAAAATTAGAGATGAACACAAAGTTTTGTGTACTTACTAGTAGTGCTCTGTGGATCCCTCTTCTTTGAACCTTGAGTTTCTTTTTTGCTATCAGGGAAAAGAAAACCTTCCTTTTATACAGTGTTAGCAGAACATGTCTCTATTGGGATTTGCCCTTCTTCAGATACTGATGAAATGGGGGAGTTTTAAACTTGATTGAAATTAAAAGTAAAAGTGAGAAATTCATGGTTTATGATTTTTTGAAAAGTTTGAAATTACTCTCTCACGTTCGATAGACATAGTTTTCTTTATTTTTCTGTAACAAACATATTGAAGGTCTGATCTGATATTGATTAACCAAAAGTATTACATTAAATTTTCTATTTCCATGAAGTTAAAGAAAAAGGCTTCTCAAAAAGAATCCAAAAACAAACAATTAATCAAACTTCTTGATAGGTCATGTCAAAAACATGTGGTTGGTACTTGAAAGAAATACAGATTTTTCTTGAAGGTTATCAGTTTAACTCAGTTAATGAAGATTGTTGAGAAGATAGAGAGAAAGAAAAAACAGCTTTTACTGTTGTTGTTGCCTTTACTAGAAACTATAACAAAAACAACCAAAAGGGTGGGCAAATGTGCAATTCATAGAGTAGACGCCGTTGATGTCGTGAAACCAAGATTTGTGGGCTGTTGAGGAAGCACGCACCGATCGATATAATGAAAATGTACGGACTGTACAAAAGCGAAACAACGAAAAAATACAATATTACAGAGATCTAGAAGAATGACTATTATCCTCTAAATTACCAAATACCCTTGGAATATGAGAGATGTAGTAGATACCATCGCACGCCATACAAATACATCAGTAAGTAGCTTGAAAATCACTATACTACAAATAGTAGTACCTTTTTACTTTATTTCTTTATATCACAAAAATCTGCCGACCTAGATCTTATTCTCTTTTTAATTTTTTTCCGTATGACATATCGTTCTTCTCATTGCCAGCCATAAACTCGATTCTTCATACAACGAAATCTACGTTTGTTCTTAAAATAACAAATTGCGCTCAGCAACCCGTACGGTACATGCAAATGTTGAAAGAAAGAAACAAAAAATCTACGTGCAGCACATAACAATTTCCAGTTACGCTTTTCTAGGTACATTTGTTTATTTCCTCGGAGTTAATAAGATGCCGTTACAAAATTACCTGGTTGTTGGAGTTGTGCAGTAGAAGATTGTAAATTGAATTGCAGAGTAGTTGAGTGAAAATACGTGTTCAATTCAACTTTGATATAACTTTCTTGCTCTGTTTTGCTTAGGAAACTACACGATTCGTAAATTTACGTGCAATACATGACGTTCGGGATCATTCTAAACAGCCCAAGTCGTGTCTATATGCTTCTTCCACTTACTGGAACTGGTGGTGGTGTTAATTCTGGCATTGGTGCACTACAACTACAGTAATGAGTACTAGGCTAGTACCGGTATATGCGGTACGTACAGTACTAACAAGTAGCCAGATAGTAAATCAACATCACGGAACTTTTAAGATCCGATCATGCCAAGCTCCTACCACGTATTGTGATTACTAGTAAGTTAGTTCCATCTACAACCATACTTTGCCTCGCAAAGAAGGCTCCAGAGTATTTTTGTGGTCAGATTTTTTTTAAAGACTACAGTCAACAGTAAGCGTGAGAAATAAAAGAGTTCAAGCTACAGTATTACTATGTTGACATCACTTTGAAGATTACAATGCTTTGTGTAGATACAATTCCAGCTGGCCCCAGATTACCAAAGCGTTTTCTCCAACCTCCGAAAAGAGAGTAAACAAAAAACAAAAGGGCATATTCTGGTTCTGTTTTGACGATTGACGTTAACTTGAGCTTCAGGGATGACTTTGTAAGTGCCTCTCAATGGCACGGAAACATATCAAGATTGCAACTAAAAGCTGTTTGATACACTTGATACAATGATATTCGATATCAGTACACTTTATTTCTTGTCTAGTTAAAGTTATAAAAAAAGTACATCTGGAATTTTACAAAATTGGATGAAAACAATGAATACTGGCAGTTGTTAACGGCATCGCCAAAGAGTGCCCAAAAAGACAGAAGAATATCATACCGCGAATAGTTTAAGTATAGCCCGCCATCTGTGGACCTAAAATAGTGGCTCCACGACTATACTTGATGTGAACTTTTGCACTACCTACCTGTACTGTACGTCGGTTGTACTCAATTGTTAGTTGACAATCATCTCTTGTAATCACTCGTAGTCTCTGGGTATGGAGCTATATCACACTTTTTATCTTGATCGATCACCAAACACATTGTTAACTTTTGAACTTATTTTGCCTCTCATTCCTTGGAGCTTAGCTCGATTGGCATGGATTGGATCCCAAATTTGGTTACTTGGCTACTGCTTTCAGCCTAACAAAGTCACCCGATCTCGAATATTTCTTTCTTAACATCTTCTATATACCAGTTTTGACTATATACAAAGATTACGCAAGAAGAAGCCATGCGAACGTTCAAGTAGCTCTATATACAGTTTCCTTGAAGTATAGTGATTTAGCATAGAAAAGAAGAAACTTCTATATGAATACGTTGTTATTATTTTCTCGGCCGCTCACCAGTTTCCACCGTGAAATAATATTTGGCCAGTTTGTTTCATACCAAAGTATCTTCAAGTGAAACAGTCTATGACAGTATTCAGACGAAATCAAACTCGCATCTCCATTCTGATCTTCTTTCCAACTGATTTCGAAATCAATTCACTAATGTTGTTTGCACAGTAAAAACAAGCTCGGCCCCTAGGTTTTGTTTTTGTCTTCTTCTCTCTTTCATGTGCACTTTACCTAATAAATTAATAAGCGTAAAAGTATAGCGTGCAGTAGAAGCAGTGGCAGTTAGTCCTCATAAAGGAAAAGTTAGAGCAGCATACTTCGCGCTAAAAATAAACTTTTTATTATGAGTTGGACCAACTACTAAGAATAAGGTGCCTTTGTACCTTGTTTTGCAAGGCAGACCTCTCTCTCTCTCTTCATTTCTGAACGTCTTCGAACTACTCTTAAGACGAACTAAACACCAAGTTTGATAGACATAGACATGAAAAACAGGACCCTGACAAAGTCTCAGAAAGAAGGCGGTCGAAAGGCAAAGAAAGGCAATAACCCATATTCCTTTTTTTTTTTTTCTTCTTCTTCTTCTTCTCTCCATTATAGTTATACCTGCCCCTGCTGTGGGGTGAGTGATCCAGCTTATCAATGCTTTTTGATGTACACAATCATCTGTGATTTTATTTTTGGTTCCTTTCTTTCGGCACCAGAAAGTGACACTCAGGTCTGTCTGTGTATGCTGGCGAGAGTGGAACCAGAATTGCAGATCTAGGAAACCCGGGCAGTTCTGACTATTCGAATTGCCTGTTTGTGTTATAATCAACTCTGTTTTCCTATTGTTACAGTTAGAGAGCCACGTTACTATCTCAATCGTTGCAGTCTGTTTTTGATTCAAGTCGTTAAAGTTAGGTGAATGGCTGTCGGTTACAGATGAATCTCTAATTCTGGAAGATTTCTTTTTCGCTGGATCATCATAAATGCTCAGTATATATCTGATTGAATAAATGGGGGTTATAGTGCAAACTAACTTTAAACCACCTAGATAAGGTGTCTCAGCGGAAACAAAACAAACAAAACAAACATTAAAACCCCAGATAAATGAATTAGGATGGTAGAAAACTGTATAATATTGTTATTGTATTAATATAATACAAATTTTATAGTTAGTCTATTCGACCTGTTTCCCCGTGTCAAGTGATGGTTCACTAAATGAACCCTGAAAATCATGCTCTACCATTGTGTGTATTAGGCATAACTTGATCATTGCATTTTCCAAAGAGCATGTCTATCAATCATTTGTGTCACCTCTTCGGTCTTTCTTTCTTTATTTGTTGGGCAAGGTGTGGCCTTATTTTCCTTTTGGGAAGTGTTTGCTCCTTGAAGTGGCAAAGGATAAATTTGCTATGTGCCACTATACATGTAGATACTTGTGCAATAGAGGAGAAACCATACATTTGTTGGGCACAGGAATACATGAGCTAATGTATTTTTCATGATGTTTTCTATCAAACATGTCTGAGTTTGTTCTCAAAAAAAAGCCCTTTCTTGTTTAGGATTAGATATTTTGAAGGTTTTGGTTTTACTTTCTCAAGAGGAGAAGGACGGCGAGGGGTGTAAACAAGAACCAGTAGGACGAGGAGAAGGGTGAGGAGGGGACAGATGCGTTTATTCATTTTGAATATGTATGCAGAAGTTATATAGACAATGGTTATTAATTTTGACTAACTTTCTGAAAAGCTATTGAGTTACATTACTATCTAGCCTCGTGATATTGTTGATCAGACTGCAAATGATGAGTGCCATAGATAATTAGATTCCCAAGATTCTTGACCACAAGCTGCAAGAATGAAATCCAAAAAAAATTCAACAAAGTTTGAAAAACTACAGTAAGATCACCTAAAATTCCATAAAAATGTCGAAAGTTTTTGAACAACTGAACAAGATTCAACTAAAGTAAAAGAAAATGTGATTTGGGAAATACGCAATACTTAATCCTATATCGTATATACGATCTGTAGCTCGGTATCTAAAATGTCAAAGTCCGGTCAAAAAACAATCATAAATTTGAAATGGGACTCGCATGACATTCATGATCAAACTGCTTTGAACGTATAGTATGGGCCAAATTCTCATTTTACACTCAATGTAGTACCAGTCCAGACAGTAAAAAATGAATTGAAACATGTAACCATTTTCTACTTCCTGTGAAAATCATGACTTCCTGTTTTCTTTGACCTAAACAAAAAGCATCATAAAGCTATAAACTAGCACATCAAAATCCTTTCTGTACTTTTGCCCATCAAAATAGTGCGATGCTTTGGTAGTTGGTTCTCCTCAAAAGTGACTACGTTAAAGTGACTGCGCTATTAAAGCTTACGACTTAGTATAATTAGTAATTACGGGGCTGGAAAAAACCACGTAGAACAAGGACCGATAGGAGGTCCATTTCGTTTCGATGTCGTTGATAAATGAATGGACAATCAAAGAAAACTTGAAACGGCGGGTTTAGAGCTAGGTCAATCTGAATGACTTGACTTTGTTTATTTGAATACTGGGTGCCAGAACTAGAAAATCTAACCCTTTCAAATATCATACGAAGTCTAGTCCACAGATATGAAGAAAAAATCGTGTACCACATCAGTTGGCAAAATAAAGAAATATATCTGCTTTTAAACCCGCTCTAAAGGACTGTACGCACAGTACAGTATATTGTGACTTTTCTCTCTATCAATTTGATAAGAGATTTACTGAATATCGGTATAGTTTTGGTTTCATTTCATTTCATTAAGAAGCTATATAGCGAAATACTCAATTCCAGACTAGATAATGCAAGAGGTGGGTAATAAATCGACTTTTTTGCATTGATAGTTTTTCACTGTCTCGGTAATCTAAGTTAGCTCTTTTATATTACTATAGTTTACACTTCAAATTGCCTGTATCTTTCCCGTTGCACGCCCTTTTAGTGTATAGGTATAATAGATAGAAGAATGCTGAAGTTTAAAAGCCGTATGAAAAAGCTACATAGCAGATATCACACACTCTTCTTATAAGAGAAGTATTATCTTGAAAGCCATTCAAACTATGCGATTATGCCTATTTCCTCTTTGTATGATTATCAGGGGGTTCTGATAAGTTATTTCTTGAAATATGTACCAGTGAAGCCTTTTACTAAACATTGACAAACAGCAACTACCAACCTAGCCCCTCCTTCGATATGTTGCATCGACGCTCCCGCCACTATTACAATACCAAACTCAAACCAATTACTCACTACATCACCCACGGTTGTATTTACTGCTTGTAGATTTATATTACTCTCATACGCAAGTTCCCAAAGAATTGAAGATCTTCCACCAGTCTAACTCAACTTAACTTAACCCAACTGTCAACTCCCGATCACGATATGTTTGTTCTGATCCAGTCTAGAAAGAGGTCAACAAAAGACTTAGAACGCTTCTGCTGTTTACGGCTTTACTTTTTTTGTTTTCCATCTTCATATGAAAAATAAAACCCTTTTTGTTCGCATAGCAACTTGCTATTATATTTGTGAAAATCACAGTGCCCAAAACACTCATCTCTTCAGTTCTGGTGATCTTCTTGATTGTTCTGTATGAATAAGATATCTGTTCAAGATGCCCTGTAAATCACAACTTTCTGTTAATATTTTTGATTTTCATATTGTTCTCATTACTTTTCTTGTTGTTGTTTTTGAAAACCTTAAGATCTGTTATTGAGGATATGGAACTCTATTGATTGCCGTTGCTCTCCCATCTCACTTTGTCCATTATTTTCTTTCATATGTTATTGTTCCACCAGAGTGTACAAATACGCACACAGCAAATACGCACACAGCAAGATGTAGTTTTAGTTCGTGCCTAGAACTATAATGCCAAAGAATTTGACATCAAAAGGCGCTATTTTCGACTATTAACAAAGAAACTAACGTATTTGATATTCAAAATTAACTTAACTGTCAACCTCCCAGTAATAGATAGCTGCCCATTATTAAATGAACGCACATATGGGCACGTTTTCACAGTTGATAATATGTTTTATTTCTTCTTCTACCCATTATCATTAATCTGTACACAATATACGCCCAGTAAAGCATTTAACTTGTTCAGCAAAGTTCACCAACACTGACTTAAATAATAATAGCTGTATTTCAATTTAGAAAAGAATATAATTGCGCTACCAAAATGAACCCAAATCGCCTAATTCAGTCAAAGTTTGTTGTGTCATGTATTCGTATACCTTTTGTTGTCGTTTGCCCTCTCACCACCTTGAGTGTCTATCTCCGTACGCGTAAGTTCCAATAGAGGCACCCAAATGGAAACCTTAAATATCAAGAAACCCTGAAGAAGGTGAAAAAGAGTTTCGGAGTCCGGTAATAAAACAGATTTCTGAGAAGAAAAAAAAAAACTCAAACTCTTTTACAAGCACAACTTTGTACAAATACCTGGACGGCTTATTGGTTACTTTATTGTTAAAGAGTTAGCTGCGCGAAAAGCGTCTATCTAACTGCCGATACGTTATAAACAAGTTTAAGCATACTTACATATAAGATAAGCTCTGAGAATAATTGCTCATAATATAATGTTAAAGAATAAAGCTGAGAGAGGTTTATCAAACTAAATTGCAATAAGATGGCTAGTTTCTTCGTTTGATTGATTGATTAATTAGTTATTGTTGCTTTTCTTTTCATGTATACATTGTTATTTGGTAGTTAGAAATATGAGGATGCACCAGCAATGTGCACTCAACAAGTAATGTAAGTGCATGTCTAAGTCTTCTAAGACACATACTACTCACACATACGCGTTGTCAAATTATTTGGTTTTTTCAAAGATTAATATTTTGAGATCGCGTTAACATTTTAGCGCCATGGCCTAGTTTACCGTCTATATCGTGCCTCTTGTAAACATATTTTACAAATCCACTTAACCAAAAACACTTGCACGTTAGCACGTAAGTTACTAAATCAATTCAATAGTTATACTAGCTGGTTTAACAATCGTATACTCCTAATAAAACAGAAAGCTAGTGCTATTCGATAGTTAGTAACCAGCCATTTTTGCTTTAGAGCTTTAGTAAAGAAGCTCAAACCTACAACAAAGCCATAGCTGTAATTGCACCAGCTGCTTTATAGATGTACCACAAACAATTTTCAGCGTCGATCCTATTGTACTAGTAGTTAATTGAATAAAGACAGTATGCTAAATGCTAGAATGTAGGCTATGGAAACTCGAGCTTTTTTGGCGCATTCCTGCACAGATTTCATAGCCTTTCTCATACACAACTTAGTTTGGTCTAAAGCTTTCACTTACTGCAGTAGGTTTAGACATATTCATGATTATTATTCAATGAACAACTCTTTATCTGTAGCCAAAATACCATCATTGTGTGTTATCTCGGTCTACTTCAAGCCCTCACCACTTCGGCTTATGTGCAAAATCGGCTCAAAACATTTTGCCAAACACATGCCAATTGCTTGCGTAATAAACAGATTATGAATGAAAATTGATTTTGAGTTAAAGTTAGGGGCCTATAATAAGTTATAGATATTATGAAATTTCTATTTCCTAGGCATACACTCTGCAGACAATATTGAGACCTTGATTGTCTAGTTCCACAACCCCAAGAACTCCACGCTAACCTTTAACGGTAGAAAAAAGGAACGGGGAAAAAAGATCAAAGGGGTTTGCAACAAGCAACGTTGCTTCCCTTCTTTCAATACAAATCCCAGTTGCTAACCAACTCGACAATCCGGCTCTCTCGGTGAACACTTTAGGCCTTAGTGACATCTCAAAAGAGTCAAACTAACTTACCAATGTTTGAGATCAGATTCACATATGGCAAGCTTCTGCGATAAAAAAATTTCAAATTGGATACTTAAACAACTGGATATCGGCGTTGGCCCTACATTAGCAACAGCTAATAGCTCCATGTTATACTATAACTAAAATTAGAACCGAAGATCATACCGGCTCTCCAAGAGCCCTGGATTTCTTGTTTGCTTGTATATTTGTTTTTGTTTGGTTTTGGTTTTGCCGTTGTTTGACCAATGCCCACATTTGTTTCCCCTCATCATCCTACTCACTTTAGCATGAAATATTAAATAGCATTTAACCTAAGACTTTATTCTTTTTCTTTTCAAACCACAAGTCACTTCTACTGGTTCCAATGTTCACAATCTTCGGACACCCGTCTCTATCTTTTTCTAGCATTGTACATTCATAGCAGTAGTAAGCTTCTGAAACTCCATTACCGCCACACAAAATACACTTCTGAGCCTGGTTCCCGAACGAGCACTCGTCACAAATCTTTACCAGGGTCGTGGGTCTTACGTATGAATCGCAAACTGGACATCTGTCTTCGCATTTCTCACAGAGCAGCCCAGTTGTTATTCCTGGCTGCTTCAAACAAGGTTGTAGATCGGGGTTATGTCGAGACATGTTGTCGTTCTATTTCGATATCGTCGTAGTAGGTTGAGGTGGGAAGTTGAAACATTTGCCATTGGAAGTAGATCTCTTTTTGTTTAATTTAGGGCTAGGGTAAATCTAGTTAGTGGAGTATTTAAGACAAGTTCTACCTGCTAAGTAACAAGTCCAATATTTTTGACGCAAATAAATTTCAACAAATGAACAATACAGGACGTAGTATTGGTACAACAGTACGTATCATTTTTAAAGGTAAATGGTCTCTAAAGCTGAAGTTATAGAACAAGATACTGTAAAATGTCTACGAGTTCATTCTTTCATATCAAAGGTTATCATGCATTGAGCTGTCCGGGCTGACTTTCCGAGAACCAACTAACCAACCTTTATAATGCTCACCATATTTCGAAAAAACAACGGCTGCTACTGTACATATATTAGCTCTACTTACTATTTTATAAGAATCTCCTTGAATTCTGGAATATTATGTTACTCAGTTGTTTGTATATCTAGAAAATGAATGAGATCGAAATATACATTAAGAATATCAAACTTTCAAACAAGTCTAGTGGTGTCAGTTTACGATTTCGATGTAAATTTCCGCTTTTGTACTTTGCGTATGATTTGTCAAAAATGATAAAAATGAGTACAATTTTTTTTTCTATGATTGCAATTGTTTTTATTTACGAAATAAAAAAATAAAAATAAAAAGATAAAAACAAAAATTTATCAAAATGAAATGTTTATATTATTGAAATATAATTCCAGTGGTTGGATGTTGAAATTTTTTCCAGAAAAAAAAACCCCCCGGAAACAAAACAAAAATAATTGGAAGAATTCGAGCTTGAATTAGTTAACTAAACTTTTATACAGTATCATGACAAATTAAAATAGAAATACAAAAAAGGGAAATATTATAGAATAAAATTAATAAATAAAAAGGTAAAATGGTATGAGGAAACAATTAGTAGTAGTAGTTGGCACTATTACCATGTTCATTAGAATTGATATTCATCAGTCCATTGATGTAGTCATTAGTCATCCCAGTCTCGTATTGCACACCTTCCGTTGTAACAGCCGGGCCAGCAGTTGTGAACAACGATTCGTTTGAGGCCAAAAAAGGTTCGATGCCAGGAGCCGAAGTCACAGGATAAAACTCTACTGCCGGTGTGTTACTGCAAGACATGGTAAGAGAACCAATTGGTTGATTGATATCGTCTGACACCATACTCGCGGTATACTCTTGGTTATACGATTGTGCAGGCCAGCTGTTATTCGTTCGTTGTCGTTTTACCACTGGTTCATATTCTTCTGATTGCACAGAGAAGTAGTTAGGCGTAAGAGGTGAAGAGGCACTTTCTGGTGAAGAAGGAGATGGGTGGTCGAAAGTTTGGTGTGTAGAAGCAGTGGAAGGAATGTGTGATGCAGAGAGCGATCTTGGTACAGGAGGATTAAGGGGTTGAGTGTTGTATGATTGAGGAAGAGCCATGGGAACCATAGAATTGTTGACCATCATTTGATATTGATTGGGTATTTCATGAGATGGCCCACCGTTGGCTTGCATTGAAGAGCGTGGCGAGAGGGGAACAGATGGACGTTTTTGACTTGCTTGAGGACATTGCTGTTGAGAAATAAAGGTATTCGGTGCACTGTATGTCTTATTGTGTTTTGGTTTGAAATTTGTTTCCCTTACTTGACTGGTGAATGTGAGAACACAACTCATTGAAACCATTTGTTCGAATAAGTTATCCATGCCGTCGAGGAGTTCAAGAGTTTGTGATTTATTGCCTGAGTTGACCGCTTCTTTGCATTGTTGAGAAAGGGCCCTGAAATCATTTTTGAAACCATGTAAAACACAGTTGGCAGAACGAACAATTTCAGATTGGGTTTCTTCTAAAGTTTCGTTTGGGTTGTTTGAAGGTTTCAGGAAATCGTAAAATTTCAAAGGTCTTTCAGAGTATTCACGAGCATCATCTTCAAGCATGTCAGAGTGTTCTCTCTTAATACCGACATTAGGTTCTTGCTTGATATCAGTTTTGGTTGTGACATAACCTTGACTAACAGTGAGGTTATTAGAGCGCTTCATGAATCTGGTGCACCAGCCCTTAGGGATCAGTTCCAGTTCAGCATTATCCGAAGGTTGTGAATCTAGGTTGGTTGGATTTTTCTTGTTTTGAAGGTACAATGCCACAATAGCTCTTAGTGAAGTAGCTTTGACGTGCTCATTTTGTTGTATGAGAGCGAGAATCATATTTTCTAATATTAATTCTTCGCTGGCTGTGATTTTTTTCGTTCGTTCAAGGTACTCTTCGCGAGGAATGCTTCCGTTCAATCGTCGTTTCAGGGTGTTGGGAGAAATGCCGGTACTACTGGCAGCTTTCCGCCTAGAATAATTCGATTCCTGAACAAGCTTGATTGCGGCTTGAATCTTATTTTCCTTATCAGTAATGTCGCCTGTCATTTTGTGATGTATGGAGAAATTAAAAAAACCGGTGTATGTAAGTGAGATTTTTAGACCAAAAAAAAGATCAATTGAAATTCTATTAGCAAAAAGAAATAGATCTGTAAATATGGAGAATTGTTATCACAAAGATATAATATGGCAAAATTAGTTAAGACAAACTTAGGATATTATCTAAGAAGATGGTTGTTGGATGGAGAGAGCTTTGAATAAGTAAAGGACTTAAGATTTAATTTGAAGTAAAAAAAAAGATAGAAGTAGAAGCGAGAAACAGAGGAAATGCCATTTGTTTATATAGGAAAAATTCAGAAAAATATCACTGTAGTCAATTAAAGAATTTAAACATGGAGAAAGTTAAGTGAGTTAACTTAAATTTTAGTACCAAAAAAAATATCATAAGAAAAATAAAAAAAAAAGAAAAAGAAAAGAATCTGAACAGAAAAAAAAAAAAAGTAAATAACTCATCAAGTCTTTTAAGTTTAAGTCAGCCAAAATAGATTTTATTTAGTACAATTTCTTTTTCTTTGACAGGAAGCCAAAAGCAATTATAGCACTTGGTTAATCAGCGTATGTCAACAAAAGTACCACATATGTCTAGTTCTAGGTACGCATAGTAATCTCTCGGGAGTGTCCATTTTGTCAGTTGCAACTTCTTTGTGCGAGCAACTAATCTTAGAAAGATGAGATTTTGGTATTTTAGTTGGAGAGCGCAAGAAATTTTAAATAGAAAAAAGTAACAACAAAAAAAAAAAACTGAGTCTTTTGTTATTCAATATCTGTTACACCTTGGCCAAGTGGGCACAAAATTGCTAAAGGATCTGTGAAAATCAAAAATCCTTCAAAGTACAAACACTGCGGTGTAGTATTTTTTTGATTTTTTTAAGGTTTACACGCTTTACGTTTGACTTGTATCTGCAGCTTGTCTGCTTTGGTGGGGGGTTCTTTTTATAATGGCACAGTCGCTATAGCCAATTTTATGCTACCGTACCTTCCTTGATTGCCTTCCTAATTCGGAAGTGCAATCAAATTTTGCCAACAGCTCTTTGCTTAGATGACATCATAGCCCATTGATCAAATCATTTCAGATATTCAGAAATAAGGTTCGTTGAGTTCTCCCAGCTGATTGTACTGATACAATGCGACTTCCATACATTTCAAATTTAACAGACCGGCCGGTGAAAGCAGTGGTGGAATTTCTATGACGGGTTTTTGTTGTTCAGTAGAAATAAGAAACACTGGTGACTCACTACCCATTTTAGAAACCAAAAGCCAGTGCAAAGTTTGTACGCAGCATGCCAACGCAGTAAGCTACCCATGATAAAAAAATGCTTAGACTAAAACATGTAGCTATTTGCTTACCGCAATCTATGTGAAATTTAGTGTGTTAGATGGAGGAGTATTGCTTGCTATTCTAGTATTTCGAGAATTTTTCCACATTTTCATGACTAAAGCCGATGACTTCACTCCCGGGCTATGACGTTTTGTCCTACATCCTGCCTCAAAAAACAAAAAGGCCGACCGAAAACACACGTCATCAGGCATATTTCTACCAAACACGGTTAGCTCCTTTCCCCTAACTATAGAAAGGGTCTATTGGCACACAAACCCAGAAAAAAATTTTAAACGTTGTTTCGAACATATAGACGAAGCTGGCATGTGAAATTAGCTCAGGTCGATGTAGGAAAGGGAGAGGGAAAACATCAAAAGACCTGAAATTATGAACGATCAAGAATCCACATAAAATTGAGTGAAATGGCAGTTTTCGGCGTTTGAATTCAAACCAAATAATAGTTTGACCTTTGTGATAATCACATAGGTAAAGCGTACTGTTAAAAACCCTGCAATAGCCTAATTCGTTTTAGCCGTCTGTTTTGGGTGAAGAGAAAAAGTTTCTATGTGTTTACGTAAGTGCGTTTTTTGCAGTTAGAGTTTTGTGCATCTCTGTTTCTTTAGCTGCTCGAAACTTTTTACTGAACCCTATGTAAGGTGCAAAAGCTGCTGTTCTGTATGTTGCTCACGTCTTTCCTATCTTCAAAACTCAATATCCGTATAACTTGCGTGAGTTGACCGTATAACAACTTGAAAATGGCAGTTGAACTATAACTAAAGTTCATCTACTGGCTGTTTCGTCTCCTTTTCTAAGTGGTGCTTATTTTTAATGTTTGTGTTTATTTCGAATATATCGTTGTTTCGAGCATTCTTATTGGATAGCGTATTAGAAACAATTTAAAGTCAGTACCATTATATTTTCACACGAAATTAACAAGAAGGAGATAAAGAGAAATGTGGACTGACATCTCAGATATGAGATTTCAGAGTGGATGCACCAGTGTATTGTTTATTAGATTCCCAACAAAGTCCACTAGATATCGTAATTCCAACTCTAATTGGGATAAATCACGGTAACAGTTAAAAACATGTTTTCTTCGGGTAGGTTTACAATCGCGAAAACACACAAAGTGTGGCTAAACTTTTATGAACCACCGAGGTGTGTTGAAAATCAGTTAGTTGCAGGATCGCAAAAAGGATATAAAAGACTCTTGAATGGAAAGTTTCCACTTATTTCATACTAACTCTAGCAATATATTTAAACTAAATTATTTGAACCTAATCGAAAGCGAAATTTACAACTATTCAATTGATACTTCACCATGAACAAACTGTGACCCCCACAAATGAAACAATATCGAACACGATTAAAAGTAGCCATGTATAAGCTTGTTAAACTATATAGTTTAAGTTTCCTGAAGAAAACCGAAAGATACACTTGTTCAATCAATGAAAGTAAATCCCTGGATATCAAGCCAATCATAAAGGTTTCAATATCAGAGTAATTTATTGAACTAGACAAGGGAAAAAACATATAAACAGTTGAAGATCACATAGCCAGGAATACAGAGAATTGTAAATAATCGATACCAATTAGGAAATATTGGTGAAGACAGAAATAGAGAGCGTAGGTATACTGTCACGATACACTTTTCACCCCCCAAAAAAAATTATTTCACCTAACAATGCCACAAAAGAAAATACACGAAAATAAAGGAAAGACTCCTGGAGATACTATCTGGGAACTGAACGGAGACTTAATTGGCCGGATGCATTGTAATATGTCAACAGACCGGACATATATCAGTAAAATCGAAGTACAGACGTAAAATCTGAAGGTGTAGGAAAGTATTTTTAGTGAGCCGAAAAGCGTATTCAATATACCTGAAGGGTGTTTTAGTTTTTTCTTAAAAAAATATAAATAGAAGACTGAGATTTTATTCACTGGTTAACCAAGTCCCTGGAGATACAGGAAATCCCAATACGAGCTGGAAGCTAAGAATGAGCTTGAAGCCCTGAAAAAAAATATCATATTGCAAGTAAAAAAAATCACAAAACGAAACGGAACGTAACAGAACGAAACAGAAAAAGGCAGAGTAATTGAATTTAGCAAGAAAGAAAAAAAAAAAAAGAAAGAAGGCAGTTCGCAACAAATAGAACGCTGTAACTCAATTACCTCCTTTGAAAACAAAGTAGATTCCGTCGGTTCGATAAAAGAAAATAATGTGTATAATATACCACAACGACACGTTTGGCCGTACCAAAATATTAAATAAAAACTCCACAGGTAGTACTACCTGAAGTTGCCGGGGCTCCTTACTTCTTAATATATAATTTGATGTAAATTTTACGTGTGTGCTTGTTTTAGAAAGAGCGTTAATAAGTCTGGTACACCGATTGAACATTGTGAAAAAATATGTATAATTGAGCTGTATAGACGGCCTAAGAGTTGGACTGAGTTGCATCAAATTTGGTGAAGTGGAATATATTGCCGGTAATTTAAATAATAGGGCCAATTTAGAATTAATCTAAATTTTCTGCACAAATATGAAAGACCGGGAATCGGGTGCTGAAATAAATTTTATATTGTCGAATCAGAGCGATTAGAGAATAAAGTTTATCATGCAAGCTTTCAAATTATAGTTGACCGACCTAGACTATTTCAGAGCATTGGTTGCCACAAAAAAAAATTAAAAAAATACACGGGGATGTTATATTAGATTGGAGGAAAAAATAACCCAACAATTGAATACCGGTATCATGGGGTATAGAATCTGACACTAACAGTCTTACAATCTCACAAATTACAGTTAAATCGGTGTTTTATTGATCTGATCAAAACTTTCTTAGCTGGAATGAAACGCACTACTTACCTCTACCGACTCCACTCAATGCTTTTATGCCACAGATAAGATATTTGCATAAGTGGGTTGTCATCCTCTAGACACTTTCAAGCATTCTCGTGGAATCATATGCTTATTTTAGCAAGCCTTTGAGTCCGGAGCATACCAACATTAACTATATTTCCCTTCTTGTTCATTCATTGGTAGCTTATTTTCAATTTCAGTCACTTGTCCTAAAAGAGCAGGATATCGAAAATTAATTAAGTAGTATTAATTTTTGTCAGCATTTTTTTTCAGATCGGGTGATTTGTTTTTATATGCTTACCGTACCCGGCAAGTAGAACACGAACACCCTTTGTCTGTGCACTATTGAAGCGGTGTAAGTACAGAGCAACTACCAAAAAATAAATAAATAAATAACCAATATAAACGAAGAAACTCCAGAAAAATTTAAACCTACAAAAACTACAAAACACGACCAACTAAATCGTGACAGTTCCACAAAAGCTAAAAGCAAAACGAAGATCTTTCTGTATTCATATTGTAAAGGTGCTTTAAATCGGATCCAAAACACTGCAAACCTGAGAAAAAAAATTATAATATTCAACATATATCAGTAGTAGTAGTATAAGCAGAACCACTCAAAGAAAAGTAGCTCAGGTTTTGATCCTCTTCATGCTTTTGAACCCGAGTAATAGCTACATCCACTTCTTTTTTCTTTTACATTGATGGATTTTGAATTGCTTGCTGAGGGGAAGCTAGAGCAACTAGAAACAAAACTCAGAAGATTGCTACATTCTGTCGTTGTTAGCCATGAATTAAACAAACCCGAGACAAACATCGGGCTGTGAGTTAAATGAGCCTCTCTTTATGACCCTTTCTCCTCATCCTCTTAATTCTCAAACCCTTAGTTTTTCCGATGCGGGCCATTGACCTAAAACTGACAGTCAAACATGTGAAAGACTTCATCTGACAAGGACCCGAACCGCCTCACGATCTTTATGGCAATTAGTTGTCCTCTTCGCATTTAGGGCAGTTTATGCATGATACAGCGCCGCTCATTACGCTTTCTGAAAAGAAAAAAATGGTACTGTACCGGATACTGGCAGCCTGGACCGAAGCGGGCCACGACGGTCTTGCCTTCCCAAACAATTTTAAATCCACTAAGATTATGTAAGGTATGACAAGAGTAATGCACCAAAATGTATGAGCTTGGTATACAGGGCGAGTACCGTATTCTTTTTTTGATGAAGGAGAGTTTCAAACTTTATGTGGATGCTTTTTGCGTGAGCGCCGTCGGTACATTTCCTGAAATGGAGGAATGTATGACGTAATACGGACTTTAGCACAGTGGGAATCAGTAGAAGGTGCGATTTAGATTTTTCGTGTTTTCGGAAAGGTGAAAAACTAAAAAAAATATTTAAGACTTAGTGTGATGCGTGTACCTATAAAAGGACTTTATGAACTCGGCCAAGACGCAAACAAATCAGGACAAAAAAAATTGCTCTAACTAGTTTTCTGATTGTATTAGCCCGATTTGGAAGCTCAATCCATTAGTGACAATTCCATAATTATGGATTATGGGCTTAGTGTATGCTGGTACTGAGTTGCTTACATTAGTGGATTAGGCATTAAAATTAGGAGCTGGCATCGTTCTCAGTTTCAATGTCGTCATAATCTGGAAGATTCCTTGGAGGGTGGCTTACCGTTTTTTTGCTGCCGAAACGTCATAACATTGTGTTTTAATCGTGCTGTATTACTTTCTCTTTTCATTGAGTGAAAGTAAAAAAGCGTTTCAACGAAATAACAAAGTCGGGTATGCATTGCTTGTTGCGCATATACTATAAGAGGTGTGTATATCCGAGCGACTGGGAGTTAACTGGATTTAGTCGGTTGCTAAATAACAACGATCAGAACCAAACATGCCCGTATTGGACATAGCGTGGTTTTTTCAATTGCTACTTCAGAGTTTGCTAAGTCCAAGTCCAGAGGGATAGTCGTCAGTAGTTTCGAGCTAAATAAATGCCCGGCGCAGAGCCACGTTGAGTACCCGAATGTTCGCAACCACTATGAAGGGTGTCCCCAGACCTTTGGGTTTGGGCTTGTCCAAAAATTATCGATCCATAACGGAACTATGACATCATAGGGCACCCTGCCCTCTTACATCATACTACATGAGATATACCGAATACAAACAAAAACAAATATATACAAGAATCTGGCTTTTCCAAAAGATATTGCAGTAGTAATGCTGGTGAATAACAACAATCCAGATTCAGGTATACGCCAGTATTGGACCAAATGACAGTCTGGAATTGTCAGTAAAAGTAGCAGTATAAACAGTAGAGTAAAAAAGCAATTTCATATATTTTAACATTAACGGACTACTTGGGGCTTTCCAGCTGGCATCAATAAGTCCATTGTCATCGACGTCAAAGTGAAAATTGACGGTTGGACTGAAACGAAATGAAATAAATTTCTTGCCAAAAACTTGAATGTTAGCCTATTTGCATGAAAATAATTACGCAATATGTCAGGTACAGGGATTAACTTATGCAACCTTTTTTAGCACCATTGATCCTATGATATCATAGGGAACAAAAAAGAGAGAGAGAAAGAAAATGAGAGGGAAGTTTTGTACAGTACGGTATGATAAGCTGCATAATACTGTAAATGCTGCTATACTTTCCTCCCTAAAGCTGTGATATCATTGAAATTCGTTTGAATCACCACTTTTCCTCGGAAGACCGTGCATACACACGTTTGCTGGTATTCTAGAAACCGCGATTGACATGCATCAGTAATGAGTGAGTAATTGACGGCTACGGCAGCTTGCCATACTCATGTATAAGAGGTGCCTGAAGTGGCTTCCTTCATTAGCAAGCAACCTGACTTTTACTCAAATACAACGTCAGTTCGAAAATAATAAAACCTGCCACTCTATGCGATGAGCTGTAATCTCCACGGCTATCAGAAATGCATCTTCATCGCTCTAGCATAGCAACCTTACAACTTTATCACACGCATACACTCTCTCTCCTGAAAATGCTTACTTCTGTATTCATGTATCCATGTGTATTTAGTTCGGCACTGATGGCAAAATCACATCGCACGCGGTCCATAGAACATCGCCCCGCCTTAGGATCTCGGTGCTTAATGTTTCAAGATGTGAAGGCCGTCCTGTTAGTACAAGTTTTTAGTTTCATTTTAAACTTTATAAAAAGTACCCATTCACTACTGCTACAGTACAGTATGTAGGTACGGTCAAAGTGCATATTGTGTACGCGCCGGTTTAATCAGCTTTGTGATTCATGAATCGTACGATACCAGCCCACTTACAACTGATACAGTATTAAATGTTTCTTTTCATAAGCAGGTGTATCATAAGCTTTCCCGTTGTTCGTCAGTGCATTTCAGTAGTCAGTTTTATTCATAATACCTTAATTCTCTCTTGAATTTAAAAAATTTAATTATGGAGCTGGTATTAAGACTCAGAGCATACAAAAATAACGTTTTCATACATCGCATACTGTTCCAAATCGCTTAGGATTAATAACAAAAGACATAGTCTTAACTCCGAGGATGTTTTCTTTGAATCAGAAAAAGGGGGACTCAACTTTAACCCTTCTGCTTCTGCGTTTTCACCAACCGGAGATATATTATACTGTATCTTTTATCCATATCCTCTAGTTACCGTAGGAAGTAGGAATCACGGTACTGTTACGGAAAAGTTTCGCACGTTGTCTGTATATGCATCGCAGTTGTTTGGCTCCGACCAGTGTCGGCTCCGACCTCCTTGCTGAACTCTAACAAATTGCTCAGCATACATTCGGACTTTCCAAATGTATCTATATATCTTTGAAATCGTCGTCTTGGTTTTTGTTGAATGAATGTGAAAGTGCCGTATGTACTTTGAAAGAAATCATATAACTTATAATTCATATAATGCAATCTTAGACACAATGATCAGAATGAGGATATCCGGTTGATATACCATCAGAGAGCATTAATAGCATAGTTATTTTAATCACATTTTTATTTATCTTTTTTAGAAATAAACATTTTCTTTTCCAACTACTCTACTAGAACTATCTTTTACTCAAATGTAAATAAAAAATAGTTATGTCTGTTTAAATTTGGAAAGATGGTCGTCACTGTACACTGGTTGTAATACCGTAATCAAAAATAACTTTCGGCACTTTATTTATTGTAAGAAAAAATAACAAGTACCGGTACAGACATGTGAATCCGAACAAACTTTTTCGCTTGCTTATGAATCTTTTTTTTTTCTTTCTCCTTTTGTTGGCCTTTTTGCAAAGAAAAGATAGTGCAATCAATTCCAAATTCTGAAAAAGGATGAGTTTCCAAAGAATTCCAAAAACAGACAGTTTTTGTCGAGAAAAACGGAAATCTTCTACAGGCCCGCCTCTATTCCTTGGTTTTGGAAATATATCTTGTTTTATATTATCATTATTTTTTGTAAAACGCTGAGTTCCCCAGGGTCCTGATCGTTAAATCATTAATTACACGACATCTATAAGTCCAAAATTATGATTATGGACCTATTCATAAGCTCGGTTCTGATTTAATAAAGGAACAAATACTAGATATACAAACTGAAAGAGACGTGTTTGCATCAACAAATAAAAATAGAAAATAGCGAATGCGAATGCGAATGTGGAAAATCACCTTCTAGAACAAACCAAAAGTTGGAATTTTGTATTTTCTGAATGATTCATACCTTGGTTAAACTAGAAAGAAACCAACAGTACAGGACACATGCAAACAGCTGTTTTATTGATTTTATTTCAGACAAAGTTTTGCAAAATTAGATTATTGAATTTTGTTAGAACAAATGTAAAAGAATGTCGGAGAATTGTCTGGTCTACTTATTTGTAAAGCTGCAGATATATCGCTTAAAGGTTTGGTTAAGTCTTGACTATCTAGTTAGATACGGATATAAGATGGTACTATTCTACTTTCACATATTCAAAGCGTAAAATATCAAAGTGAAAAGTAGAATAATTTATTGTCAAACAAGTCAATATACATGCATGTACTGACAGAACCTGCTATTTCTCGATGCTGATTGTGATATCGTTGTGAGAGGTAACTGCTTTGCCAAAAGTTGAGAAATGCACAAGATGTCTAGTATCAAGAAGACCCATATTTTATGTCAATGTGGAGCTTACTGCGGAAAAAATATGAATGTAAATTTAATTTAAAGTCTCGAAGTTGAAAAGACAACTAAGTAGTCCCGTAGCATAGTTTTGTTAACTGTGTACACGTACTTTACTTTACGTTTGTAAACTTTACAAAAGTATAAATTTTTTGATTGTGCTGCTACAAGCAATACCCTTAACGGAAGTCTAGAAGATAAAATTCGAAAGTGATGTTTTTTGGATTAAACTCCCATGAACGGGAAGAACTTCCAATTAAGCAATATACACAGAAAATACAAACTCTCCAATAAACTGGGAAGGAAAAGTAACAACAATGTCAGACATGGCTCAACAAACAAGACTAAATACCTCGAGGAGAGGGAATCTCCCCGATATTATCAGCATGTTTTTGATGCGTTCCATCGGTGCAGACTAAGGTTAAATATAGTATTCAGGGCCTCATGATACCTTGAGAGGCACCATATCTATTTCTTTTTATTGAAAATATGTTTCCTTTTTACAATTATTTTTTGAGAAAAAAACTTAATTTTTGAAGCTAGTTAATCGGAAAAGAGACAGAATATACTATACTATCTATCCTGTTTTTTCTACTTTTAATTTGATAGTCTCGAATGAATCCAGACAGTTTCAAATATATTTTGAATCTTTGGACTTTTTTCTCGTCTCAGTATATCCCTGTATCTTGTAGATGGCAGAATTATGTAGTTTTCTACATTTAGCTCAATTTGAGTAGAATTCAAATGGCAATTACGAACGAGTCTCAGAATACATTATTGCAATTGATGCCGAGTCTGGCTGGTATTTAGTAGTTGAGATTGGCAGTTCAATTTGGCTTCAGCGGTTATCAAATTGATATTAATATCATCAATAATCTAAATTACTCACAAAACACTAACCAGCCCCTCCTGCTTATGTTCAGATTTTTAGATTTATGTATTTTATTTGAGAAACAAGCTTGCCATCTAAGCACAATGCTATATACGGATTTTATATATCATGAGATTATATTGTATAAGAAGATACTTCATGTATGGTTATTACAATTCCACATATTTTGCAAGTTTATTCTAGATCCCAATTGTCCTCAACAAAGCTTGATAAAGTATCAATCAATTCCAAAAGTCGTCTAACGTAACTACAAACTTATTTTTGAATTTGTTTTATCTTTTGTAAACAAGTACAGGACCCCCTTTTGTTTTGTTTACCTGATGGACTTATATAAATTTTGTAAAAAGTATATTATCATGATATTTATGTCCTTGCGAACAGTTCAATTAACTTAAACTCCACTCAAAGGTTTAGCATCACCAGAAGTCCAAAATAACGTTCTTGATTGTTTTAATTAGAAGTTGTTCTACTCAAGCAACTTCGAACTTCTATGCACCGTTTTAACCTACTTTTCTTGAAGTCTTCTTCAAAAGGTTTTAGAAAATGAAGATATAAAAGCCACATTTTTGATATAGCTATACGCTACTTTTAATTGTACTTTCGTCATTTTTAAAACATCAATCAAAGCCAATTGTTCATTTTTCAACAAGAAAGATAGTTAATACTATATTGCAATTGCGCTTAAAAAAATAATTGATTTAAGGCCGCTCATATTATGGGCTAGAATGTGAACCATAAGTATTTCACTTTTGCAAACCACAGTGGGCCATTTTCATTTTTCTCGCTTAGTATATATCTACTTGAGAATACGTCTTGGATAGTTTTGGTTTTTTTCAGCGACTATATTATTACTAGAAAGTTTTGGAGTGTATTAAAATTTTGTAGTACTATATCAGAGTTACTTGAAATCAAGTACTCGAAATTTCCGGCTACCTTTAGACGTACAAAATGTTTAATGTTTATACTGTATAACTATAACCGAATCTGTAGTATATTTAACTCAATCTGAACGTACAGAAGACTTCTTTTTTTTTGAAACATCTGCACATTGAACTGAATAATACATTACCACAGCAAAAAACTGCATAAACAAAAGTCTTTTACATATATCATCTGTCGCTGTTGGAGATTTGGTCTCTTTTCAGATACATACACAGACTCTGTCTATCTCAAAAGATTTTCTCCAAAGCGAGCATGTTTTTATTACTCTATGGTTCATGTAAAATGAAACAAGTAACTCGATACTACAAAATATCGCGTTTTAGATCACAAAAATATATTTGACCAATAGCATAACGTATAATCATGTGGGGCCTTTCTAAAATTGCACAATATTTTTTCTTCGTAACTCACTTTTCACTCTTATGTCTAAACAATGCATAAGAAAGCGGAATTGGGTCACGGAGAAGGTTGTGATAATTGCCTTAGCCACCCAATTCTTGCTATTCATAGTATGAAATGCTTTTATGAGCTTTGTAGTATTCCTATTGAACTTTCAGCAAGAACTGCGGGGATACGGTATATTCGTGGTAACTTTTGAAGCATTTATGACAACGAAATTCAATTACAGTGCGAATAATTCAATTACAGTGCAAATAGCCCCTCATGGTCAGTTCGTTTGTTTTTTTGATTGCCATAATTACAGTCCAATAAAGATAATTGGAGCTTCTCGATATTAGTATATGGTTGCCACAAGATATAGAAAAAATTACATTTTTATTTGTTAAAGTAAACTTCACTTTGAGGGTTTCCACAACTCGCTCTAGCTAAGATGAAATTGTGCAATACAAATTCTAAGCTTATTGAGTGCTAAGCCATGTGTTTGTAGTTTAGAATCTATCTTTGCAAATTTGTCAAAAATGATCTTACTTGTTATGTTGTTAAAATCGTTACCAGAATCTGATTATAATGACAAAAATTACCTAATTCGGTAATTGAAAATCTAACTCTCTTGATTTTTTTGCGCACACTATATGCATTTACACGGATGAGTGGAAGAGCTTGGATTCAATGACTCAAATCAACTACTTGATATGAAAAGCACATTGTCATGACGGGAAGTACAAACTTATTTGTTGAGTAAGTGAGTTTTGATTGATCCTTTAAATTTTGATACATATCAGCCTATTTGAAAAGCAATTCAATGCCGTAAAATCATATTCCTCGCGAATTTTACCACAAGTGGAGATAGCGTACAGGTTATATCACATATTTTCAAAAAGACTGATGATATCAAGTAAATTTCGTTTGAAAAACTTTTGTCAGCCGGTCGTGCTGTCTTTAGAAAGTTGCTTCAATAAGTTTTTTCAAGAGAAAAGCAAGTCTTGAGGAAGCCGATTCCCCAAAATGGACCCAAATACATCGCTGAAGATATTAACTCACACCTATTTATATCTTGCACGCAGGTGTTTACCAAATCAATTACGCTCTTGAGATTTTTGCAACAACGTGCAACGTCAATAGTTTTCTGTAGAGGACACAACAGAAAAAGCATTTTATGAATGACTGCGAGACTTTGTAATAAAATATATAATATTATTATAGTAGTGTATTTTCTTAGCTGTTAAGATGCTGAATTTATCATACACATCAACCGTTCAACAGGCTGATATTCATTTTGGTAAAGATATATCATAACCGATTAATATAGTCATTTGAAGCAATAAAATAGAACCCGTATTTGCATGCATCGAAGAAGTAGTACGACACTAGTAAAATTCTTCTGTATTAAGACTGTCAAAAATTTTGCAATATTTCTGTACACTTTCATCTGCGTCGGCAAAAGTAACACGTCTCTGTCGGCTTAGTATTCAACAATTTTACATTTTCTTCGTGATAAAAAACTACTCTGCTTAAAACAGCTTCTATATATATGTCATTGGAATATACCTCCACATTCAGTATAGAGAACATATCCAGTTCAATTCATATATTCTTCAACAATATTTTCTGAAAACAATACGACTTGTTACTTTTTACCGCAATAGTTGTTGAAGCAATTTTTCAATTGATAGAACCATTCCCCAGAGCTGGAAATTCTGCTAGTTGCAAAAGTGTACCGTTGTTTGCTTGAATTTCATTTGCTTGAGAATACAGACAAAACTTATAACCTGATTTTCAGTTGCATTAACATTCTTAACGCTAAAAGAAAAATAAAAGCAGCCAACCAATTTTAGGTACCACCAACATTTTTTTCTTCATGTTAGTTAGATATGAAGCTCTTTGAAACTGAGAAAGAATAAGTTTTAATTAAGACATTCAAAAGTTTTTGATAGAAGGAACAAAATATTTTAGGACTGTATCCTAACAGCTTGTGTAATGTATTGATAGATGGTATCTTGTCAAGAAATTTACGCTAGAACATATCTACACGGTTCCAATACCTCAGCAACTTATGGCGAAAACCAATGTGTCCGAAAAAAATGTTTTTGATTATGTTACAATTCTTATATGTGTAGAAAATACTTGGCCAAACTCTACCCGAAAGTCGTGTTTAAATATACCGGTAGCTGTACTGGTCAGCTATGGAACAGAAGACAAGCTTCGGGTGGAAAAAAAAAAAAAAAAAAAAAAAAAAAAAAAAAAAAAAAAAAAAAAAAAAAAAAAAAAAAAAAAAAAAAAAAAAAAAAAAAAAAAAAAAAAAAAAAAAAAAAAAAAAAAAAAATTAAGTTGGTTCAAATAGGTTTCAACCCCGCCATTCTCAACCGATTGTCTGCCAAAAATCATGCTATTGTACTTTATGACCCGAGCATTCCTTTGATAAAATTCTGTAAGAAAAACGTATCTACGACGATACATTGGACTACAGGTGTTCAGCCTTCAATTGTCAAAAACTGGTGCAACCCCACTTAATTGAAAATGTTATTACGATTGGTCTTTTTTAATCAGTCCACCTTTTGAAACATTGTTCAAACAAAAGCATTGCCAAACGTCTGTGTACCCGTAGACAGTAAGGAGGCCTTTAGCCACTAACAATATTGGTACCTACGGAAACTATTCAAACTTGCAATTTTAAAATAATCAAGTAAAACTAGTATACTGTAAACTGGAGCAAATCGAGCAAAAGGTGTTTTTTGCCGATAGGCAATTGTTTCTCCATGAATAGAGATATAATGCTAGTTATTATTTGAAATAAGACTCAAAATGGAAAACAACATTATTGGCACAATATTACTCAAATGGCCCTTAAAAAGTATATTCTTTGAATGCCGTACATATAGCCATACGGTGATAACACAAGTTCATATACTGTGAAGAATGTAAATTTGTTTTAATATTTTAGATAGTTTATCAAATATGTGAGAAATGGAGTTGATAAATTTCATGTAAAATGGAAGGCCAGTCCAAAATCTGTATTGTGCCAGTATTTGTTAGTATACTTTCCAAAAACAAAAAGGGTAGTGAGATAAATCGCTTGATTACTCCAAAACCTAATATATCATGTAATTATGACGACTTCTTGTTGACCCTTTGTTTGTTCTTTGTTGTCTTATTCTTATTTTCCCTTACTGCTTTTTCAATTTACTATCAGTATCTGGTTTTATCAACTTTTTTTTTCAATCAAAAGGGGTATTGATATGGTATAAAGGCAAAAAGCAGAATGATAAGTCAACAAGGCAAAAAATTGCCAATCAGTACTTTATAATATATTCAAAGAACAATCTCAGAAGATATTAAACCACTAGGGGGTGATTTTGTGCACCTACGTGAAGGTAGGTGTGCCCATAGATTTAAAGGTTTTGCTCGTATAGACTATAAAATAATGTGCAATGTCCCAAAATGACTTGATTTATCATAAATTAAAGACTGTATGTAGCTGGAAAATGGTAGACATATCAATTATTTTTAACTGAAACGCACGGAAACTTTTCCATAATGTATTCTTGATTTGAATAATAGTTTGGCACAAGTTCCTATATTATTCTAAATTATTGAGTCGGAAACGATTTACGAATATTTTGACAAAAACTGCAATGCTGTATAGATAAATTTAGAACATAGATGATTTACAACAATGTTAATAATATTTCATTTTACACTGACTGAATAAACCAGTAAACTCACAGTATAAAAATACTAGTAAAATGTTTTCTCTAATTCTGGTTCACCAGAAATTCCTTTATGAAGCTTTCTAGTATAGTTACCGGTATATAGGTCATGAGCAGCAAGCAAGTTACCATCAAAACAGCCTGATAAACATGGATCATTTCCACTACTTTTTATTGGATGCAAATTGCATTTACTGTACAATACTTGACAGTAGTAAATCACCCAATTTATATTATTTTTATATTCATCTAGTACAGATAGGCGTCAGAAGTTTTTCAAACTCGTTGCTCGGATTGAGAACTTTTTATATTAACAGGTATAGTGCGTTGAAGTATATTCTACAAGTTAAGGTAACTCCACACTTATTTTTCAGGCTAAAAACAAGCGCAAGAAATACTCACATTCTTTGCCCAAATCAATTTCTATACTTCTAAATTCCTTTGACTTGGTAAATAAAAATACTTAGAGCACCAAAGAACTTTTTTCTAAACTAGAGTCTGATATACAGTACTTGTCGTTTATGTCGAAACACCTTTATATAACATCTTTCTATTTCAATTTTCAAACTCTTTCATATCAAAGTTATCATTCAAGTCCATCTGAACGTTTTTTGTGCCCGTTTTCGTGATTTTATAGCACGTTATTCAGAATCTGTTATGAGAGTCCAAAAACTTGTAATAAACTGATCAGGCCAACTTTTTGGAATACAAAAAATGTCAAAATAGCTTCTCAATACTTTTATCACACAAACCAGTATATACATAAATTTATGACTATTTCTAAAAACAGAACATCACTCAATGACCAATTCAATGGCCAATTGAGTTTTGGCACAATTTGTTAACACTTTCTGGCTCCAAATTTGAGATCAGTGGTTTACTCTTCCTCATCCTTTTCTGCTCCATTTACTTAGCCCATATTTGGCTCACTGTCTACTAATAGGAAAAGCTTTTAATTTTGGACCTCTATATCATTCGAAGTTAGCGTACAGAATCCAACGAACATACACCTGAATACCCATTTTACTTCTAGTTTCAAACTCCAAACAGTTCCAATTTATAACATCTACCAGTTATATTCTCAAATCTACATAAACTTTTATAATTCCATCAGTCCCCATGGTTTATTTCGTATCATCGTATAAAGTAGATGTACACTCACTAAACTCGGCAACCATTCGACCAAAATCCTTACTAAAAAGTTGTATTTAGCAAGACCTTCCAGATTTAAAAAATAATTTCAAGTACAAGTGCTGTATTAGATATTCAATTGGATGGGACAAAACATACTCACAATATCCCTCTTACGTAGACCAGTTCCCATAAATTGTTTTGCTTTAGTCCATTAAAAGCCTGATGCAGATAATAAGTAAACAACGACCACACTAATTCCCTTTATTAATATTACCAAAGAATTTTTTTGTCAAAAAAATCAACATTTTTATACCAATACTCTTGTCTCTTAATCGTAGCCACATTTTGTACCACTCAATACATGGTGTCATAGTCTAGTAAACCCCAAAAACAAATCCAACAAAAAAATAGCTGTAAATCATACCTTAACATTATCTACACACATTTGGCAATTACCATCATCATTGTCCTATATCTAAACAGCATCAAAGAAAGAATACATGCTAAAACTTCAATTGTTTTTTGCCAACAATTGATGACAATTCTTTCGCGTACCCAAAAATTACGTTAACAACACAATTTCCTGTAAAATAGCCAGCTAAAAAAACCATTTTAGTGCCTGCAAAATTGACTATCCCCCAAACTTACTCTCCCCTTCAACTATTCACTTAAAGTCGTCCCGTACTAATGTCCTACTTCTGGCCAGATATTACTAGAGTTGTACATATACTATTCAGGTCTCAAACTTAGAGATGCCATTATATCTTGTACACAGATTGATAAAGATTCACGTAGATTTCTAAATCAAATCTATAAGATACCGTTGACAAAATTTCAAACAATACACACTCGTAGATTCTCCAGTTGAATACAAGTTGTACCTATTACAAATTTCCCACTCAGAAATACTAATGCAATTATAATAAACTATCACTTATATAAATGAAAATAAAGGAACACAAAGTCAATCCCATCATTGCAATTTTATACCCAACTATACGACTATTTTTGAGCAATGTGTGACAACGGTGACCCCATTTCTCTTCTGTGCTGAATGACACCTATGGCCACACTGTTACTCCTCTGTCGTGTAGGTGGCGGTTCCCGGCTGTTGGATGGTGACGCTCTATTCTGAGAAGGTGCTCTAGAAACTCTACTGGCCTGTCGACTTCTTGCTGGTAACAGGCCCGTCACACTTGAAGGCAACGGTTCTGCAGTTCCCGACGAACTTCGTCCCATAGGTGCAGATGACGCAGCCCTTGTGCTTCTCAAATTTCCTTCCGACCCTCTAAAAAGTCTGCCATTCACATGAGCAGGGGCATCGAACCTGGATGAGACTTTGAGAACAAGCTCGTCGTCAGATGATTCCGAAGATGTAGAGTGGATTGAGACTTGCGAATTAGAATTTGCGTTTGCGATTTTAGAAGATGCTATATGTGGCGTGAATGCACCGGGCTCACATGTTACCGCTTTGTCATCGAAAACAGATCCTTTCAATGGCGATCCCAACGGGGATCCTAACGGAGATCCCAAAGCATTTCCGTGTTTATATACAGTTGATTTTGGCGAAGTTGATGTATGTAGTTTAAGATCAATGCCAGACCTTTTGCTGTTTAGAATACAGTCGGATTCTTTTAATAGAGTATTAATATTGTAATTAGGTTTGATCAGTTTTGGTTTAACAGACATGGATTGGACGGATGATGTGACCAAGTCTAGTTCTGGTAATGGTGTTGGGTTAAATGGTGAAACATGAGTGTTGTTGCTTGAAGCCAAGCTAGAAGCTCGTTGAGGTCTATTAGACGTACGTGTGTTTGGAGATTTCATGCCGCTAGGAAGATATGCGCTTTTCCATTCTGTTCTTGGGCTAGATGAAAATGTGTCCGAAGAAAGCGAGCTACTCAAACTGGTGCTGCTACTGTTTCGCGTTAATAGATTATTGAGTAGCTCTCTATCTGGACCTTGATTGTAAGCTTGTTCAACATTTGGTTGATTTGACAATGCCGAATGTGTGTGTGGTGCTAGATATTCTCTATCGTAAGTAGAATTGCAATTGCTGGTTTGACGGCCCATGCTAGGCAGTTCGTCTCTGCTGTTCTGCCTTGATGCTCCCCTCGGTTCAACCGAGTTTGATCGTGTAGAAGGATTGGATGAATAGAAATTAAATGACGATGCAGATGATGTTGATCCTTTTCTTCTTATCCCTGTTAAATGTAAAGCTTGTGATCCTAAACGTGATAAATGCCTTTTTATTCGACCTGCAATACCTAAAACTGCTTTTTGGACTTCTTCGTTAGTAACTTTAATTGGTTCCTCGTTGGTATTACCCAACAAAAACTCTTCCTTCGCTTGTGGATTGAGTCCGTGAAGTATCCATTCGTGGTTTTTGATGTCTGATATGCCGTATCGTTTGGTTGGATCTTTTTCTAGCAGATGCCTTAGCAGATCCTTCACACTTTCAAGCATAGGATCAGGGTCCTTCGGTTTCTCTATTGCAGGTGTCTCTTTTTCATTAGAAGCCAACGAAGATGAGTCCGACAAATTTTCGGCCAAACTGTAAAACATCATAGGTACTGCACTTGGGGGTTGCGGTTTAGCTTTTTTCACTGGCTCCTCATCAGGGAAGATAAGCGGCTGACTGACGATAACATCAAACAACTCAAACTCGCTCTCAGCAATGAACGGAACTTTACCAAACAACAAACAGTATAATGTAACACCGTAGGCCCAAATATCAATTTTACTAGTTATCGGGGATCTTGAAGGGTCGTTCAAATTGGAAACACACAATTCGGGTGCAAAAAATGCAGGTGTACCAGCGGTCTTAGCTAACTCAAGTTCGTCATCCGGATAATCTAGCGACGATGCATAACTAACACCAAAGTCCGAAATTTTAACTCTTCCTTCTTTGTTCCTTAGCAAATTTGCCGGTTTGATATCGCGATGAATAATTCCCTGAATATGCAAATACTCCAACCCCAAAATGACATCCCTGGCCACCTCTCGTGTCTCATCCATCGTCATTATAGGTTCACTTTTCTCTGTATGCCACTTGATTTCTCCTCCTTCTAGATACTCAAGCACCATGTATATCTTGTTTTTTTTTACATCATCCAAAACTTCGATAAGCCGTACAATATTTGGGTGGTTACACTTTTTCATGATAGCGATTTCCCGTCTGACTTTTTCTTCGTGTGAAGCACCGGATCGTCGTCCAAATTTTTGTCTACCATTGCGATCTACAATTTTGATAGCCTAGTTTATTGATAATAAAGTTAGTATCAGAACCGCTTCCCTGTTGTGTAACAAAAACGCAAAAACTTTTTTTTAAAAAGATAAAAAAACAACTTACCACTAGCTCATCAGTTTCACTGTCACGAGCAAGCTTCACTTTCCCGTGCTGACCGCATCCGATTTGCTCTAATATTTCATAAGTGTTGAGAATTTTCCGTCCGGTCACAGGGTTGATATCGATGTTGACATGTCTTGTTTCTTTGACTGATAAGCGAGGTGACGCTGGACACGAAGGTGTATGCAGTCTCGGTGTGGTTGCAGTATGCGATATCTGAGTTAATGAAGACGAATTTGAAGAAGAAGAAGGGTTCGCTGATTCCGGCCGAGATATTGAGGGTAGATCTAGCTTTTCTGACATTGTAGGCAAGGTGGAAGCATGCGAAGCTGTAGAATTGCTTCTAATCGACAGGGTTGATTTTGATCGTAAGTGGAAAGATGAAAAGATTTTTTCAGGGAACGAGGAACTTTTACAGGTATATTTACTAGCAGAATTCCCGGGTGATGCTGCGTATGTATATTCTGAATTTCCCTCGATTATATCGTCGCCTGAAGTATATTGTAAGTTACGTTGAATGCTGCGGATGTTTGGTGTAAGAAGACAGGAATTGGATAAATGCAATTTACTCGTATTAATTCCCGTGGTTAGGGTGCTTAACTTTATTTCAGATTGCATTTCTAGGACTTTAGAACTTTCTTTGCCTTCGGTAAGGGCTTCACAGTGGAGATTCAGAGACGACTCAAGGGCAGCTAAAGATTCAATATACAAGAAGCATTAATAATCTGGTTTGAGGTCTGAACCTTTTGTTCAATGAGCATGGATCTGGAATAATAGACAGAAAACCTTACCTTTTGGGTCAATTATTTGAAAGGATGAAAAATTATTATCTTTGAAATTTCGTGGTGCAGTAGTGAGTTCACTCTGTACTAGTTGGTTAGTGCGTCTTGTCCCAGAAGGCAGGGTCCCAGTGCTTGACGGCATGATTTGCAGTCCTTGTTCCGCTAACAGCGATTGCCCACTAGCTTTATTTGTTGAGCCAATGTTATTGAAACCCCGTATAATTTTTGATCTAAAATCTGAATTCGCACTTTTCTGGGTAATTGAATCTAACGGATGTTCCTGGTGGATTATTGGTAGTGATGACATGGCTGAATGTCTGTTTGCACTGGATATATTTTTGGTTTTTTTCTTTCTTCAAGAGTATATACGCTGTACTGGATATACACAAGTAAGGATGATTGAAGCTATATACAATTTTTCCAAATCAAACAAAAAAAAAAGCGAAGTAGCGAGGATATGTTAGCGGGAATCAATTGCAAAAGTAAAAGAGATTGATAGAAGTATAAAAGTACAAAATCCAGAAATAAATTGATGGAAAGAAAAAAAAAGAAACTCAAAATAAAAAAAGTCGAACTAAAAAAGCTACTATATTTGAGGAGGGTGTATATTTATTTTAAAGAAAGTGAGGAGATGAAAAATTTCACTAACCAGAACCATCATGAACTTGATTTGTAAATTTGCTTGCCATGTATCCAAAGTCTCCCTGAGGCTAGTAGACGTGGATGGTAATGGTGTACAGCAATACAGATAGTGGAGTGACTAGTTTCTGTGCCAGTTTGAAGCTGATCAATTCCAATTTTATTTATTCGAAACTCTTTGGACGAAATAAAAAACCCCGGGCAAGTTAATCATCACCAAAGTTACAATATTTTTTTTTCTTCTTCTTGTTAAACAAAAACTTCACTGGCACTGCGTTAACCAACAAGTTCTGCAAGTTCTGCTAGACTATTATTTGTATTCAAACGGATACGATTTCCATCCAATGTTGTTTTGTCGACTTCAGTACCAAGTTTGGAATAATACGAACCCAGATACCACGAAATACCACTAAACGTCAAAACATGTCAAAATATATGTCAAAATTCAAAGTTAAAGTTTTAATGCTTGTTGATTGTCTGTCTGGTTCATTATTTTTTTTTTTTTTTTTTTTTACTTTTCTGGTTCCGACTAAACTAGTGCGGTGCAAATGCATTCGTCTCGTTGACCATCTAAAAAGTTCAATGTTCAAAAAGTTCACCCACTCTTTTAAAAAAATTAATAAATTTACATATCGCAGCAATAGACTATACAAATCGTAAATTTATTTTAATTAGCAAGCCACCGTAAAATCACCAGTCGCAACGATCCTCACATATTATAAAATAATATTATGTTCTGTGAACTTTTTAAAAAGAAGCAGATAATATCAATTCGGGATATTTTACCGTTGCGATATATTGCTTAACCATTTTAGCACGTCTCTACAGGCTGTTTGTTTGTTTTTACTTTCAACGACCTACTCTTTTTTTTAGCGATTTTCAATGCTACTTACTTAGTTCAAATGGCCCACCGTTGGTAAATCTGGACCATTCTGTATCTGGCGATAAACAAACCCCAAAATCTAAAAATCTCTGCTAGATCTTGGTAATGAGGTCATGCTAGAACAAAAAAAAAACCTCTCAGAATTTGATACTGGTAATATAAATTTAACCCATAATATTTCACAAGTCATACCAACACCATCAGATCAAATAAAATAAAATCAAATCAATCAACCCCTCTCCGTCCCACAAGTCATTTTTTTCAATATCACGATAGTTTTTTTCTTTCTTTCTTCCTTTCTCCTTAAGTAAGTTTTCTGCAATCAAATGAAATAAATTAACTAATAAAAAATATAATAAAAACATCTAAAGAAATAATTTTTAATTACCCATGTAAATATGTATTTATCGTAGCTTGCACCACCTGCATTTACAAATTTTTTTGTTTGGTTCCTTCCTCAAAAAAACTCCATAGTTCATCCTCTTCTGTATCCTGAACCTCCTGCACTGCTTGCTGCATAACCGTGATGTCCTTGTGAATGGCTTCCCCCATATCCAGCATTACCGTAATAACCCCCGCTATTGGACGGTGGCGCTTGTCTGTGATGTTCCCTGCTTCTCATTTTATTGCTCAGAATAGTCTTAAATCCGTTACACAAGCTGACGACGTCAGGATAATCGTTTCCAAACATTCTAAACCCATTGGGAATCACTTTGAAACTCCATCTTTGAATTTGTGAGTTGGCACCTGTTTGGAAAAGTAGGTAGAAATACCCAGCATGCTTGTGGTCAAAACAGAATGCATATGCAGAGTGCTTAGGATTCACTTGAATATAATTAGTGAGCCAATTTTCAACTTTAGACAATGGCATATCCTGGAATTTTTCACTGGCAACAAGTTCATTGACCTTGCTAGCCATGGCAGATATGTTCATAACAATCAGTTCATCAAGATCCGAATAACGTGCCTTTCCAACTTGCAGAACACGGCCAACGGAATATTCGGTCTCCTTATCGAGCTCAAGAACATCAACGTGTTGAAAGATTTGGTCAGCAACTTTCCAAGTAATCGCAATATGGTCAGGCCCGCGAGATGAAGGCCTGATTACCAGATCACCACGTTGCAATGACGACAAAAACTCTTCCGCCTGTTTTGAATTGAAAGGCCTGAATAAAACATGCTTGATTATCCGTGTCTTCTTCTTTTTCTGTTCCTCAATCAGGGCCTCATTCTTGATGTCAGCTTGCTCTCGGTCAATATCCCAGTATTTATAATATTTGAATTCTGAATCTTCGATGCTTCTTGCCTTAAGCTCTTCTGTTCTAGCAATGGTAGAAGGATCTGTTGATAGTTCGGCTTTGAAGTTTTGCACATCCAATTTCAAAACAACAGCTCTAACGGTTTGACCAAAACTGAAAACAGCACTAGGGTGAGGGGGTCTTTCCTTAGTTTTATCAAACATGTTAGCGGCAGAGACATTACCTTCAACGCCACAGGCTAACACAGCAATCAAGAACTTGTCGCTAACTCGTCGAATATTAACAGGAACAATAGCATTATCCTGCAGTGTAATAGGATCCACACCAGTAAGCATTGTGAATACTTGTTCGTCGCTTAATAATGTCATAGGGGACCTTATCTCGTAGTAATTATCCTGGAGTTCTTTCTTAATCATCATCAAGGTCTGCAATTTCTTAGAATGCTTTGAACGTTCAATATTGGCAGCATAATAGTCAAGCATCAGATCATTCAATCTTTTCGTACCTTTCTTGTAAAGAGCAGCTACAATACCACCTTCATCAGTAAGATTATCAATATCCTCCTCGTCGTAATCGATAGCATCTGCACACATTTTTTGAGTAATTTCGTAATCTTCTGGATGAATTCTTGTTGCATCAAGAATTTCAGGTTCAGTATTATGCTTATGATGGGATGAGGGTTCATAGGGGATTCGAAGGAATGATGCACAGTTTAGGAAGATAGTTTTGGATGTGATAGCGCCTGTAAGTAGCTCTTGTCTATTTGTGAGAGTACCACCGTGTCTTTGAATCCCCTGTAGTATACCTGATGCTTTACGAGGACCTAAGCCAGCGACATATTTAAGAACAGCAGCTTGATAAGGATTTCTGATGCACTCATTGATATCAACACCGACCAAGTTAACGAAATCGACAAAAACAGACTCAATTGCCTCAAGGAAAACCTGTTCCGGAAGTACGCGCTGGTATTTGTTGATTTCAATAGCAGTAATCTCATCACCCAAAGCAGAATACTCAAGCAAAGGTGACTGTAGATATCTTGCTAAAGCAACGCAGTATTTGGTGAGAGGAACTTGATCAGGGAATTCTTCAGCAGCTCTAGGAGAGTTTTGATATAGCCTGGCTACTTCATCTTCTACCCATATAACAGGCACCAGCTCGGGGTCACCTCCAGAATGTTCATTATATTCACCAGTCGTTAAACCTTGATCCTTAACAATTTCAGTCAAAATATCGAAAAAGATTTTAGACTTGACGTTGAAACCGGCTACACCAATCACATCGGGCCTTCTTCTGTTAACCAAATCAACAAATGCAGCTTTGAAATCAGTTCCTTTAGGATCTTCCAGTTTTGCGTACTCCACAATTTCACCCTGAGTGTCCATGCATACACCAAGCACAGCATCTTTGTCAAAGTCACCCATACCACAAGTGATAGTGAGTACATTACAGGGTTGACCAGGTTCATATCCATAAGCTTGGTATGGAGCTTTGTTGAGTTTAGCAGTGAATGATTTTCGCAGTTCCTTGGTTAATGAACGAGTAGTTTCTAGTCGCAAATCTTGTTTAATATTATCGCAAATCATAGGAACAATCTTTCTAGAAACGGCCTTCCAAACATTCTGACGAATTTCATTCCATTTTTGAGAAATTTCTGATTCACCTGTAGATCTAAGTAGAGCGAAAACGTGAGCAGAAAGCTCTTCTTTATAGTTGGGATAGGAGATTCTTATCGTTAACAAACCTTGGCTTTCTCCTTGTAGCATCTGTAAGAACTTGTGGGGTGTACTTCCAAAATCGAAAATTGACAAGTTTCTGGCATACTTGAAATAGTAAAATGGATGATTTGTATCAATGAATGATTTACCTTTATCAGTTGGGATGATGGTGATAGAAGCCTTGTCCCAGAATTTGTTTCTAATATATCTTCTGAGTCTAGGTTCATGGAACAGTTCTTCAATATACATCTGTTGTGCTGCCTCTAGAGCATTTGTTCCTGATTGGAATCCAGAGTGAGTTCCGTCTGGCAACATCCCAGCAAACTTTTGTGCGTAATCCTCTGGAAGTTCTGCAGGATCCTCAGTAGGATAGATACGACTCTCAGCTTCAACATTTTCAGCAAATTGTTCAGACGTAATTCCAAATGCTCTAACAAGTTCGTACAAGGGGCCATTCCTAATACGTTCAAATTTGGCAAAACGACTGTGACGTTTAGAGCTTAGTGTCCCTTTTAGAGCAGTTACGTCCTTCAGTCTTGAAGAATATTTGAATTGTAAGTACTCAGTTAGATCTTGGAAATCTGTAAGACTCTCTCCAGTTTTGTATAGCTCGCTGAATGTCTGATCGGATGTCTCGAGTGACTCAAATAGTTCATTGACGGACTTCTTCTTGAGAAGCATACCTCTAAACTCAATGTCGTACTGTAGAATTGTCCAAAGATTATGGATACTGAACAACCCATAAGTAGCATTTGACTCCGTATCAATGTAAATGAGATAATCTTTTCTGTTGTGAAAAATGAATGGAACTTCCAGGTTTTGTTTGCTGATAAATTCCAGAATGTGGAAAAGTGAATCTTTGTAAGGCTCGACGAGGGCAGGATTCGATTCCAGTTTAGCATGTAACTCGTCATCCAGATCCAACTTCTTAAGGAGGAATTCGTACTCTTCGAGAAATTCTTCTTCTGTAAGCTCCTCGTATTCCTTAAGCTGAGATCGAAGAATCTGGTATCTTTCGGGGACATCTGTAGACCGAATCACATTATCTTCTTCCGTTAACAATCGATCTTGCAGTTCGGCAGGTTCGAAAACATCTTTTAATTCTGGTCCAGCCTTTTCTTCGTCTTCATCGATACCTTCTAAAGCTGCCTCATCTTCACCTTCCAATGCCCATTCGTAATCAGCACCGTCACCGAAGACTTCGTAAAGCTCACCCATTTTGTCTTCGTCCAATCCAGTAAGTCTGGCGGGTGCAGCTTGAGGCTTTTGTGCACGACGCTGTTGTTTCGATCGTTCTTGAACTTCCTCGTCAGAAAACTCATCTTCTTCTATGAAATCGTCGAATTCGTCTACCCTGCTGAAGTTGTCACGGCGGTTCGTTGCTCTCTCTTCACCTTCGTCTTCATCCCCATCATCGTCAGAAAACATGTCATCAAGCCCTCGTCTGGCCTGACTGGAATCTTCATCTCCTCGTTTGAGTCGTTTGTGCGAATGAGAGTCGTTTTTTCTGTAGGCTGTACCAGTATTTTCAAGAAGCAAGTCGAGGTCATCTTCGTCAAGATCATTTTCCTCCTCAACAGACTTTTCTCTACTTCTGTGTCTTCTTTTCTTCTTCTTCCTTCGACTTCGGTTTACATCAACCTCTTCTTCTTCTTCCTCTTCTTCTTCATCGTCAACAATGAAGCCTTTTTGGATCTATGAATAAACAAGCGTTAGTGTTTGAACTTAGACTAAAACGATATATTTCATTGAAAGCTTACCTTAGCCAATTCTTCTTCATTATCGTCCTCTTCTTCTTCAGAGGTATCTATGTCGCTTGCTCTATTTTCTTCGTCGTCATTTTCATCATCACGGACTTCGTGATCTCCATTGTAGGAACCTGCATCATCGTCCTCGTAATGCTCTGACATTTTTGACTAAAGTTGGCGGATTTGCTGCAAATTTTCGAGTCGCAAACTACCAATCAAAGCTTTTTATAGTCCATATAACGATATATATGAATTGATTTATAGGAGCAAACAATAAGGGAAAGGATGGTGGTGGTACTGTCTGTTTGGATGAAATTTTTCTGAAAAAAGTGGTGGCAGAATTGTGAGAGGACGCGAAAAGTTGATATTAGGGTTGGACTGTTTTTAGAAGCTAACGCGTATCTATCGTCGCTAAATTCAAAACTTACTACTTATGAGTCCTAGTTGATAGCTCATGTAATATAGTTCATTAGCTATGACATAAGTATTATAAGTTTTGGGACTCAAAGCCTGAAATCTTCAAAATCATCAAAAGATGTTGTAAACTAAATGCACTTATCTGACTTACAAAGCCTTGGAATGTTTGCAATACCATATGCACTAAGCCTGAGTACATGATATCCTTAGATCTGAGGATTAGATTTATATTCACATTATATAGTTTCATAGCATATGATAGCTTTCCCTTTGTAATAGAATTGGCCGCCCTCCAGCAGGTTTTGCAATTCAGAGTGACAAGCCTAACATATCATATCATTAGAAGTAGCTAGCAAAGTGTTTAACGTTTGAAAGTCTGTTAATCGATACACTTTTTGATTCTGATAACGATGTTGAAGCGGTGCAGATGTTTGACCTGCTATGTGTTCTGTATCAATAGTCAGTTATTTCGCTACTGAGTATTGTGCCAAACTGCTATGGTACATTCGGCTACGGGTCTATCATATTTAACGCCAAGATTGAACTACGGTCACCTATTGGGCTTTTACCAGATTATGTATGATATACTGTCGGTGTCATATGTGATTTACGACTGTACATCTTTTTATTTTATACTAGGGTCAGTGCTCTAGCCAATTCCTGAGTCTAGCACTGTGAATGATCTATAAACACTTGAGCAATTCAATAAGGGAGAATAGCTTCAACTTCAAGTTGTGTTCTTTTGATCATACAAAAAGAGCACTGAGGCTATATTGAGCTGTATTTGTAGTATGAACTAGTGTATTTGATCATTTTATATTATGGATATTATACCCCATTACGAATTATCTAAAGCCTACATATCCTGGCAAATTCAAAGTAAGAAGATACCACAGAATATCCAAGAACTAAATAAGCAAATGAGCTTGAGTATTCTTATGTTTCTTTGTAGTATTGATGTACACAATACAGTACAAAGCATATTGAGACAATGTAATACAACCTTTCACACAGACTCAAGACATTGGCTTTTGGAACCTGAGAGATTCTTAATCATCAAAATTCAATGTATTGTACTGTGATGAGAATGATTTCTAAATTTACATCTTTTGGAATAGAAAAACGAACGTAACAATTATACTTTGCTTCTCCATCTTTATCTAGAAAATGAAATCAATGAAAATCAAAATCAAAATC